>JAVRRU010000017.1:133330-444570 GCA_035928005.1 Exophiala sp. CCFEE 6388
GACGACTTGGACGACTTGGACGACTTGGACGACTTGGACGACTTGGACGACTTGGACGACTTGGACTTGGACGATTTTTTACGGTAGTCTCGGTGAAGACTTGGACACTTTTTGACCGCGGTAGGACGGGCGGGAGCCTTGGACACTTTGGACTTGGACATTTTTTTTCACGGTAGTCTGGGTACAAATTGGACTTGGACCTGATAGTAGTCTACAAAGTCAACAGAGACCAGGGTGAGTTTGAGCAGAGAAACCGGCATGACGAGGTGATCAGAAATGGTTATGAATACAAGAAATCCATACTATAACTTCACCTTCCCAGCCTTCAGGGCCTGCCACTCCCTGACGCCAAACTCCTGATACCTCACCGCATCCGGGGCCAGGTAAAATACTCTTTCAGGATTGACCTTCTCCGGATCCACGCCCTGCTCTCTCAAAACATGTTTCTGCTGCTTATTGTTCCCCGTTGCCATCACACTAGTGACCACCCTGATAAACACGGGCACCGCGTACTTGGGCAGACTGTTACGCGCGAACGTAGCCAGACTCTCCAACACCGACTCCTTGATCGGGCTATCATTCCCCGTAACATCTCTCAATAATACGGCCACACATCCCGCGCGCCCATCATGATTAGGTATCGCAACGCCATAGACATTCGCTTCAAGGATCTGCGGGTGCTCGCCGAGGATCTGGGCGACCTCAGCTGTCGAAACATTCTCGCTTCGCCAGCGGAAGGTATCGCCCAATCTGTCCGAAAACCACAGTCGACCTTCTTCATCTTGTCTGACGACATCTCCGCTGCGAAACCACGCGTCGCCCTTCTCGTGGACATCCCGCAGGATCTTCGATTCCGATGCCTGCTGATTGCCAAAGTACCCCTGATATTTGGCCTCGATATCTTTCGGGTCGACCTTGAAAATCATCTCACCTGGCTCACCGTCAGGCACACGTACGCAGAAGCCAGTCTTAGGATCTCGATAAGGCGATTCTGTCTGCCAATCGACTTGCACAACCGATCGTGCGCCCTTGTTCATAAGTATTCCGATCAGTCCTGTCTGTCCGATTGCCCCGGACGAGAATGTATTTCGTGACAGATTCAAGCTTGCTCCGGGCCCCTCCGATGCACCGTAGAACTCGCCGATTGTCTCGACTCCAAAACGGTTCCGGAATCTGTCCCAGACGTCCGGACGTAGGCCATTGCCAAATGCTAGGCGGACACGATGCTTGGTGCGGTCGTCTGGTTGAGGTGGGACAGCGAGTAAGTATCTTAGAGTCTCTCCGACGTACTGGATGCCGGTCGCATCGGCGGATATAACGTCATCCCAAAAGCGTGAGGTCGAGAATCTGTGACCTAAGACTAATGTCGTGGCGGACACCAAACACATATGAAATCCTAGTTGGAAGGCTGTTCCATGGTAGAGAGGCATAGCAGTGTAGAATCTGTCGGGATTGGAGGACGTTACTGGACGAAGACCCAGCCATCGAGAAATGAGATCGGAGCCCCAGCTCGTTCGAAGCCAGGGGATTTTAGCCGCTTTCGGTAGGCCTGTCGTCCCTGACGTGAAGATCAAGCAGCATTGTGAACGGCCAATAGCACCAGCTCTAGCAGAGTCCGGTGCACGGTAAGGGGGGAAGTATTCCAGCGAAGATTGCAGACCAGTGGTTAGGACGGCCACATCGATGGGGAAAGCATTGTTGCGAAAGTTGGGAGCGGCGAAGGCTTCTGTTGCTTCAGGAGTGAGCACCCTTGTTTCGATCTCGGGGTCGACCAGCAACAACCTGGCCGTCGAGGTCCGAACACTATGAATGAAGGGTTTCGAAGTAAGGTTGTAGTTTATAAAGGCCGGGATGGCACCTAGTGACCACATGGCGATCGACAGAAAGAGAAACGTAGGGCTGTTCATGAAGTCCATGGCGATGATCTCGCCTGGAGCGACCGAGTGGACAGAGTGCAGCCATCCCGCATAGCGAAGGACGATGTTGTATGTCTGTCTGAAGGTCCAACTCTTTCCTTGATAGATGAGGAATATCTTGTCGGCGATCTTTGGGTTGTTGACATGCTCCTCGAGGATGTAGAAGGAGTTGACCCTATCTACTCGTTCGCGCTTGGTGAATGATCTCGTGGCTCCCGCCAGGGGAAGTATGGTTTCGAGGTCGACGGAAATGCGCCAGCGACCGTTGAGGTATGCTAGACCCGCGGCGGCCGCAGGTACAGATAGAGCAGCAGTGGAGACTGATGAGTATGGTCAGCAAGCGGAGCGCCGGTAAGCCATTGGGAGTCGGAAACTGACCGGTCATCTTGTACTAGAGCATCAAGGTGTTAATGTAGGACGTGAAGAAATACGCCCTTCTAGCATTTGCTCTGCGCAAGTTGAAGAATAAGTACTCAAGGTGGAAGCCTGGTAACAACCGCCCGATAAACGTGGGATAGCCGTGAGTGGCCGTGCTTCCCCAGACATTGCGTGTTGTGCAGTAAGCTTGCACTTGGACACAGCCGAGGCATCTGAAGTACCCAATCAGCGATACAGTAAGGTCATTAATGTGGTCCCGGACTTGTTGCTCGTACTTGCTACCTTTTATTAGACTAGCTAGACGGTTCGCTTCTTCAACACTACCTCAAAGCGCACAGCATATCAATATGTGATGTTATTACTTTGAGTAGTATGTGATACAGGCCGCGTGTTGAGCATTCAGTGCATCCTCTGCTTGAACACTAAAGGACGCGGAAATAAAGTATTGCATGACTGGCGAAGCAGACATAGTAGACAGCAGACAATATCAAAACCATAGCCAGAGCAGGATATCCAATCACCAAGGCACCAAGCACAAACACAGACACAAGCACATCAACTAGGCAGTATCACGCCATTCTCTCCCAGTTCTCTCCATCAGCTTAGAGCTCCTCGGTAAACCGACTGCCGGTGGCGCTACCAATACTGTTACGCCCACCAACCGAAGATCCGTCCTCAGACTTCTTGCCAACCTCAACCAAGCGAGGTGACTCCATCTTTGCCATGCTCGCAGTGGCTGGCAGCCTCTGCTCGTCAAAGGTGTCGCGAGCCTCTTCAAAGTCTTCGTCATCATCACCGTCGGTTTGAGTTCGCGTCAATGCCGGAGTGGTAGAACCCGTATTGGGCACTTCTGTGGAGGTCTTGGATGACTCTTGGATCTTTTCCCGCAGGGGTTCTGTTTCTGCGAGGACAGTCGCGTCTGGATTGGCATGCGGTTTAGCATCGGTTGCGGTCTGCTTGTGGGTGGTCTCTTCGGCGATGGGAGACGCTACGGCGGCCGCAGGCTCAGTAGTCGACTTATGCTTCTCCTTGTCTGCTCTGCCAGGGATGATGTTCTTGAGGAAGCGTTCCCGGAAACCTTTCCTGCCTCGCGGTTCCGAGTCGGTGTCAGATACAGCGCCAGGGTCCAACTGATTCATGCCGGAGTTTCTCTTCGACACATCGCCATGTTCAGACTCGTACTTTGATGAGGCGACATCAGTGGCCATCACAAATGGCTCCTCGTCGGCATCAGACTCGGATACCGGACTGATGGGTCTTGCTGGGTCAGTAACGGCATCATAGGTTTCGCCATGGCCCTCTTGCACCGGCGAAACTCGTCCTTCCTCTCGAGCAGAGCCTCCGTACAGATCGTCGGTTTCCACATCGCTCTTGCGGCCTGCTAGGGCAACATCTCGTATCGAGTCGGAAGCTGGCTTGTCTTCCTCCTCTTCCTCCTCAATCGCATTGGTGTTTTCCGCAGTCGTAGTTGTGGGCTCAGCTCTTGTCAGGGCTGGTTTCTCGGTATCAGTCTCTGCCTTGCTGCCAGTCCTGAATTTTTTAAACCAGGACCCTAATGTCGAATTTCTCTTAGACGGTGAGGCTGGAGAAGTGGGTGATGTAAGCGATGTTGGCTCTTGAGTTGCTGAGTACGGCTGACTAGAGACGGCGTCCTTCACACCAGTGTCGGCAGCGGGTTCTGTAGCGGCTTCCGCATCTGTTGTCTCCAACGGCTTCGCCGCAATACCGGCCTCAGTGTCAGCGGAAATGACGTGCGGAGCTTCACGCTCCTCTGTTGTCACCTCTTCGTGCAAGCCCGCGACACCTGCCTCATTGTCCGTGGATATGATGTGCGGAGCTTCACCCTTGTCTGATGTGACCTGGTCATGGACGGTTTCACCTGCGATCTCCCCTGGTTCCACTGGTGGCATTGTCGGATAGACTGGTGTATCAACAGCTCCTGTAGTACCCTCAACGGCAATTTCGGCAGCAGGTGTTGCTGTAGCTGCGGTGGCTCCCGCGCCGGCGGCACCTCTCGATAGGAAACCTGGTAATAACCCTTTCTTTGTCGGTGTTGCCTCTGTTCCCCTGGATGCTGCAAGTGCCTCTTCACGTGCTTTCTTTTCGGCCGCTTTTTGTTCGGTTTTGATCCTACGTTCTTCGTGTCTCTGTTCTTCGAGCTTACGTTTCTCTTCTGCCTTTTGGGCACGGGCTTCTGCTTTCTCGCGATCTAAAATTGTGGTCAGTATTGAGAGTTGCAGTTACGTGACAGGAGACATACCTGCAACCGCTTTCTGATCAGCTTTGATTTTTGCTTGTCGTTGTCTTTCAGCTTCTTGCTCAGCCTTGATTCTTTCCTGTTCTTTCCTGATCTCTTCATCTCTAGCTCGTTGTGCCTCAGCTTTCTCCGAAATCTCGTCAAAGGTTGGTTGCAATCGAGCCCGTGCAATTGCGTCAATTTCCGATTGATCCAGATATTTACCTCCGCCAATGTGGACTTTGCCAACATTGACCATCCTCTGGTCGCTATCTCGTTGAGCTCTTTCTCGCGCTTGTCGCTCCCATTGTTCGCGTTGTTGGGGGCTGGTCTTTCCTGTTTCTGAGAACACCTGCTCATCGATGACATTCATGCGTGCCGTAACATTCTTATGAGCGATGGCCAATAGTGCATCCCTGTCAGACTGTCGCTTCTTGGTGTCTACTTCAGCCAACTTGCTCTGGAAGATGGACATTTGCGTTTTGATGCGGCGAGACTGTTCTTCATCCGAATCGCTATCATCTTGTAGATTGGATGTCCTTCGCGGCCGTCCTCGTAGTGATAGTCGCGACTGCTTTTGTGGCGATGTCTGGCCGTAGTATTGCCGGTATTCTGCATTCTCGTCGTGTAGTTTGGCAAGTCGCTCCTGCGCCAACTTGCGCGCAGCTTCCTCCAAATTCTCGTATCGAGGAAGTTCTGCGGGGATAGCTTCGTTTGCCGCGTCTGATTGTGCTCTCTTCCTGGCAGTGTGTGCGGCGTAATGGCTTTCTGAACGCCGAATGCCTCTGGCATCATCAATGTGAGTTTGTTGAATGGCATACATCTTCTTCGCCATGGCTACTGCTGAGGCTCGCAACATATCTTGCCTGTTTCTCTCTTCAACCTCGATTGCCACGGGGGGGTTTGCGGTGTACATTTGTCTGTTGATATTTTTGCGTGCCATGTTCTGAATTCGAGCTGGATCCAAATTCCCAGAGTTAGTGCTCTGTTGTGAAGCTGGAATATCGGATGATTTCCTTCCGGATATCGAATTCGCGGCTTGCAGAGCCCATGCAGAATTACCTGGTGGAGGCTGTGGTTTCATGGGTGCCGACTCTGCTCGACGTCTACCGCTTGACATGGATGCCGTCGCGGCTAGCAATGCCTTTTGTCGTCCATCTTTTGAAACCTCTCTTTCAGTTATGGCAGGTGGAGAAAACTGATTCTGAAGAGCGGAAGTCGCAGCAGAAGATCCAGTGTCTGACTCTGTGGCCCTCCATATATTCACTGGCCCTTGGTCTCTGTGCGCGATGAGTGCTGCTTTTGAGGCTCCCTTGCTCAATTCTGGCTCCCATAAAGGATCCATCTCATAATCTTTGGCTTTATCTGCAGCTATATTTGCAGCCGGGATATTACCCGGTGTCCAAAGATCGACCGATTTCTTGTTAGAGTCTGCCAGACTTGCGGCGGCACCTGCGGATGCCAGTTTGACTCCTCCTTTTGAAGGATACGAAGGTAGGTCTTGAGCTCGAGCGTATTTCAGCGAAGTGGCGGCGCCTAGATTGACAGTATTAGCAGAGTGATGGGGTAGGCGGTATTAGGCGGGGTTAAACTGACTGGCAGAAGATAGCCGACCGTCCTTGTCCAGAATTGAGGAAGCGCTCTGCTTGGAGGCGGTATCTCTGGGGCGATACAATGCTGCTGATGCCGCTGCGGGAGAAAAAACTGTCAATTCTGTTGTATGTAATTGCGCGATCACCGCAACAGGACTGACCTTGATCTTCCAGGTGCTTCTCGACGGAAGGGAAGCTTGCTTCCTTGGGGTCGCTGAGGGCCGACATTCTTGGCTCCAATGACGCAGATAACGGAAGAGCTCTGTCGCAACGAAAATAAAGGTCGGCGCAAACAACTAGACTACCACGACATGGAGGTAAGAGTTGTCAAATGTGCGATACTATCGACGACGACAATAAGAGTTACAAAGAAAAAGGAGCTACTGATCTGCCGCCCGTCTAGTTGTTGAACGAGCAGTGGCCATTACCAAGAGCATGAACATGGCGCTTGTGTTATGTCATCTATTCCACATACGTCATTGCAAGACGGCTTGTTTTTGTTGCTCCAGCATCGTGTCAATGATCCAGAGAAACTTTGTTGACAGCCTAGACTGACGCCAGAGACGCCTAGAGGATCCTTCTCCATCGATGAACCGTGGGTGTCAATGCTTCTGGGAGGCGATCACCACTATCGCAAACACTTTGAATCTTCTCGGTGTACTCCGGAGTTAACAGTAATCTCAGACCATTTCCCCAATTCTGGTACTGATCTCTCGCTTACCTGCCAATTGCTTATCTGAGTCCCCAAAGACAAGGAGAGGGTGAGGAGAAGGCAGGGGGCTGGAAGAGCTTCATTTATGGTGGTCAACTCCACAACTTTGCCAACGGTGACGATCATCGATTTCCGAATCCAGAACATCATATCCATAGCCATCCAACAACTGTCATCATGCCAAACGAAAATCCAGACCGACCGCAGTTCGATAATCTTCTCAACTTTCGTGATGTTGGGGCTTACATCAATGCGATATTGCGGTCCGGCGTGCTCAAGACGGGTCGGCTATTCAGAAGTGCTCGTCCAGACGAATGCAGTCAGTCGGACCGTGAACAACTCATCAACAAATACAAGATAAAGACCATACTAGATCTGCGGTCCAAGACAGAACATGTCAATGCCGCTAAGAAACGGTCAGAAGTTGCCCTCGCTTCCAAATCAGCAGTAATCCCTTCTGCAGACCAGGCTGTACAACAAGACATTCGAATACCAGGAATTCGATATGCATACATCAATCTCAATGGCAAAGGCTTCGAGCGTCACCTCATCTGGCAGCTCAAGTACACCAGCCTGGCCAAACTGGCTCTCCTCATGGCTCTGGGTTATCGGACCGAGGGCATCTCCGTGTTAGGCAGAGAATTGATGCAGCCTCGTGGCCTCATTGGGCTTGGGATCGATACCTTAGATCACAGTGGTCCTGAAGTCAAGGAAGTGTTTGACCTTCTGTCTGATAGCGACGCTTGGCCCATTTTGGTGCACTGCACGCAGGGCAAAGACAGGACCGGGATTGTCGTCCTGTTGGTGCTTCTGCTCTGCAACATCAATGTCGATGCTATCAGCAAAGATTATCTCCTGTCTGAACCAGAACTGGAGCCAGAGAAGGCGGCAAGAATGGAAGAGATTTCAAGCATTGGTCTGGACGAGTCATTTGCCGGCTGCCCCCCTGAGTTTTGTCAAAAGGTCCTTCAACATCTCGACTCAGCATATGGTGGCGTCGAAGGTTATCTGGATAAGATTGGTGTGAATCACAGTTCACGTGAACGTGTAAAGGATGCACTCCTAACCACGAAATGATATGTATGCCTTGCACAGCATACGACCTGCTTTTCATGAATACCACAAAGTACTGCCGTGTGTGGACTGAACCTGATTGATTGGCCGTTCAGCGAAGGTTTCGGCTTACCTTTGTACGAGTGAAGGGATACCAGGTACTCTTCACCTCTGCCGGGCCATGCCGGTTCGACTCGTGATTACCCCGGACTCTGTGCTTGCCTTATCAGGGCAACGAAGTCTCTTACTCGAAGTTGTGTCAGCGTCCTGCTGCTGACATGTCGATTGCATTGGACAGTATAGTGGCTGCTTCTAGCCAACCGCTCAGTGACCAAGCATAACCTCAGTCAAGCGGGCTGGGACCAGGGATGCCAACACTGGGTCTAACTTATACAAGAACTAACCTTCCTTGTCCTTCGCGAATAAGTACACATGGAATGGTCAAACTCGCCCAGATCCAGCAAACACGAGCGTGACCAAGTTCTTAGTCAGTGCATAGAAGGATCAATAAAGTCGAAGTGTCATTGCCGATTTCTATGCGACGTCATTCTGGATGGCGGGATTGACCGGCAATAGAAAAAGCTTGGCCTCATTTCATTGGCTGGCAAGCAATCTGAGCGCGTGCTCATTGCGTCAATAAATCTCAGTTCCACCCATGACGTCGATGAAAATCTACTGCTTGCGCAACTCGATTGAGGCTGGGTGATGAACCAAGAAACCACTATCAGTTAACGAGTTGTACGAATGCATATTTGTGTTTAATGAATGAGAGCGAGAACTAACAAGAAAGAAAAAACCTCAAATCTGCGCGGAATAAAATCTATCGCTAGCTTCTTAACCGGGGTCATCGTAGCCGAGTTGAGCCGCTTACATATTACTGACATGTCCCCTGCATTATTGCACATCTCGGATTTTGTGATTCAATTATCTCGTACAAGAGGACACAAGTTCCGAGGAAGAGGCTTTTGCTTTTCTGGTATTGCCGCTTGATATATCCGCCAAATGGCAAATGATGTAGTCACTGCAACTGCAACGTCAATCCCCCAGACTTTGCATCACCTTGATATAACAAACACATTCCCTTCTCTACTACTCCTCAACTTGCCACAAACCTACGTCTCACCTCGTAAATAGACACACTCGCCTTCTTCTCAATCCTCACGCGCCCACATCGCCACCTCCCCGTAACGTCCTGGGCGGACCGTGTGACCCTCCTCAACCTCCAAAATGTGGTATCTAGGAAGTTGGATGTTCCCCGTCATTTCGGCGGCCATGTCAGTCCCTCCCATGCCGCTCTCACCCCCTGTCTCACTGCTCAAGCGATCAAATACTAACAACGTTAAAGGTGGCTCGGCATGCTCCTAGGCATGTTCATCTACTGGGAAGCGATAGGCCACCCCATCTATCCGTCCATGGATCGTGGCCAAACGATAGCCTACATCTCCGACGTGGGCGCATACAAACTAAAACCACTCTTCATCGCCGGCGCCTGCGTCACGACAGTTTTCCTAGACCTGGGCTTCTTGGCCGAACGATGGCTTCGACACGCAGGCCGTTTGGCACCGAACACCTCTCGAGCCCAGAAAGTCCTTTCCGTCATCGCAATCCTCTTCGCCATCGCTGGGTCTGCAGGCCTCATCCTTCTCTCTAATTTCGACACATACCACTACCCGCGCCTACACGACGCCTTCCTTTTGCTCTTTATTGGGGGGTACTGGTTCTCCGCGATCTTCCTGTGCGCCGAGTACCAACGTCTGGGGATTCACTATCGCAGCCACCACATCCTGCGGCTCAGCTTCTGGGTCAAATTGACGTTCATCATTGTCGAGTTCGTCTTGGCTGTTGTATTCGCCTCGACGAGTTACACTGGCAAACCGAACGTTGCCGCTGTCTTCGAATGGGTTGTTGCCCTAGTGTTCACATTCTATGTGCTCTCCTTCCTGCTGGACCTCTTACCGTCAGTGCGCACCAGCCACCATCAACCACAGGGCTGGGCGCTGAAGGCAGAGATGGAGAAGGCGCATCACGGTGGCCAACAACCTGGTGCGCCGCTCACGAACGATTCGGCGGGCCCGAATCAAAATAGGCACGTTGCGCCTGGTGATGACCTCGAGGCCGGTGCGTACAGGGGTACAAGTATGACCAACGGTCCTGGATACCCTGCCGAACACAATGACCTGGGAAGACAAAAGAGGCGCGGAATCGGGAGATTGTGGTCCTAGATAGACCATTCTGTGGTTGATGAGCCATTGCCCATGTATACTTTTTCTTTGTCTTGATGTTGATCAGCGGGCTTGAGAACACTAATTGGACGGTACCTAAATATTTGCATTGCGTGTTTGGGCCAGAAAGGTCCGGTTGGGGAAACAGGACTAGGGAACAGGTTAAGCTCTGGGAGCATCGTTATGACAGTACATATCATTCTAATAACAAGAGAACATACAACCTTATGTGACGTATCACCAGACATTCACCTATGCTCCCCTTCCCGATATAAGCCATCTATATATCCACTCTAGATGATTTCTACAATTTCTTCCTTCAGTGCCTCGATTTCCTCAAGGATATCCTCCATAGCAGCCTCCATAGCAGCGTCGGTATCAAGCGCGGCGGGTTGCAAATGCACTAGACCGATCCTGCGAAACTGCAGACATCCCTCAGGCATCTGTGCCGACCGGCCAACCTGTCTGAGCAACAAGCCTGTAGCGCGTCTGGCATTCCAGCAGTTACAGCTGTACATGAAAGCGACTTTCAGCACATCACCTTCGATAGCCTCATACGTTTTACCGTTACCGGGACTGTCGAAGGAGAATTGACTCCTGCAGCTGAGGTTGTTCACACGGACTGGGTTCGGTTGCCCACTGTCAAATAGAACATCTATCACGCGTGTACGAAGCGTGATTTGCCCTGCTATAATGGCACCGAAAGCCTGGGGATCCGTATCTTTCGCTTGTGGCTCGCACGTAGCGGCTAGACACGTTGGATAGCGCCGGCGCACCATCTCATCGACGATGCTCTCATTCCACACCTCACCCTCAATCGAGGCCCAGGACCACGATGGTGCCACCGTTGCGTGCCGTATCGCATCATCATCTGTATTGACCTCCCACGACAGGCCATGGATAATGTCGGCTTCCCACACCCCGGCAAGGTATCTCCCCAGGCAAGGCATTGTATTGTGAAAACGGCGTGCCAGCCCTGCGTTGGTGACGAGGCGGTCTGACGGCCGCGTCAACTTGCGCCCACTGGCTTGCATAATGACAGTTCGCCATATCAGCAGTGCCATCTCGAGACGCTGCTCAGGCGACTCAAACGGATGCGCCTCGATGTTCTCGATGGCGTTGAAGAGGCTTTTCATGGAGTCTTTCTTCCTTACTTCCTGGCACTCACACGAGGGGCCGCTCGAGCACTCCCAGATCAGCTCGTTCGGAGCAAAATGCACGACACGGCTGGCTAGGAGCCGTTCCTGCAAGGTCCAAGCTCGGGCAAAGGCGGGCCACGAGCTCTTGCATCGGGGTGGTTGCCAGGTGAGTGGTCGATGATCGTTGGGGCGAAATGCCAGAAAATCTTCAGGGCCTCCGCTTTGGTCGTAGTGGTGGTTCTTCATGACCACGGCCTCCCGGGATGAGGGCAAGAGAGAGCCATTGACGTTCGAGGCATGTGCGGCAGAAAGGACAAGAATCCCATTTTCGTATACAGCGGCCATTCTGTGCGATTCGATTTCCCAGTCGGTCTTGTCTTGCTGTATAATGCACATCGCGTCAATCCAGATGTGCCTGAACCCCAGCCTATACGTCAATTCGATTGCGTCTCGATGGATCCGCAGCAGATCCTCCCATGGCATTCCGTGCTTGACGATTTCGTCGTATTTCTCCCTTGTAACAGTCTTGATTGAGTCTTGGCCCCAGCAAAAACTAACCGCAGTATATATTACGGCTTGATTGTTTGTTTCGACAATTCGGATCTGTTGGTAGTTGTCATCATCGATCTCGAGAAGGCGTGTCGGAACCCATTCGGGTAGTCTGTTGGGCGGAAGGATGCAGTGAGCTGCTTCGTGAGTTCCAATGCAAGTTTCCAACCACTCCAGAATTTGGTTGGCGTAGTATTGCATGGTGCGAGTATCTTGTTGTTCGACAACAGAAAGGTATGACCATGGCCAAGCCATCGCTATATGCTGGTTAGCATCCAAACTGGAATATAGATGGATTCTCACAATACACTGGGTTCGTAGGTGTATTTGCCAGCTGTCCTGCGACCATCGGCTATGGATAAGGTCATCATTGCTGACCACTCCGCTTGGTATGTATGAAACTGAAGCGTGGCCGGTCCGCTCAGCAGGTACATGGACTATGAAGATGAGTTTATCGAAGGCTTCGGTACGCTCCGTTGAGAACTGGGGATACCCGTGCTCAGCCAAGAGGATGTCCAAGGCGCTGAAAACAATCATGCACAAAGAACAGTCCCAATCTACCATGTTGAACCACTCCCACGAAGGCTTGCGGATTTCCCAATGCGAAGACCACCTGCCAGAACCTCGAACTCGATATTCTGGCACTGATAGCCCGGCACAAGGACACCGTTTTCGCTTCGCCTGGCGACCGACTCCTGTGCGTGTCGCTGCCATTATTTCGACAGACAGATTGGGGCTGGAAGGTGCAGTACACGAACAAACAGATATGAAGAGTCCATTTCTGCATGTTCATAAGCCAGACAGGCACAGTCATGCTCAGGACGAAATCGTCGATCCGAGATAGGACTTCAGGGTCAGGTGTTGCCTTGCTCAGCCTTGCCGACCCTGGTCGGCGCTTGGGGGTGCAACATCGATGTCCAATCATCAGCCACATCTTGCACGCGATGCACTAGGGTCTGTCGCAAGCCCCTGCTAGTGGGATTCCCACCAAATGAAAAAGAGTCGAGATACACATGGAGACGCCGAAAAGGAACTGATATGAAGAGCTTTCCAAGAGAGGCTTCCCGGTGCTGTAACGATTGCAGTATGCTGAGGTAAGACACCCTGATGAGCTAGTCCATCGAGTTGCAACTCATGAAGCAAAGTCCACAGCTCTCGAAACTGCCACACCGTGGCCATCGTTGCGCATGAGGCTGCTGTTACTCAACAGACGGCATGCGGAGATACAGTGTGAGTACTCTTGTTGCATGTTGCGTGACATGCGACAGGCGCGACAAAAGGAACGGGCAGAAGACTGATAATAAAAAGCTGGATAGTCAAGCATCGTCAATAAGCAACATTCTGTAGAACGATGGCAACTCCCCATACACCGTACTTGAAGAGAAAGCCGCCAATCCACGCTCGTCGCACCAAGCAGACCAGTGGGCATAACGCGAACGGCGTAGGAAACCAGCCCCAGAAACTCCAAAAGTAACGCTCTCAGTGATTTGCTGCATGCAATCAACTGATAGCGCCACTGAAGATTTTGGCTGCGAGTTCGCTCAGAATTCGAGCCTTCTTTCCTTGATCCAATTCCTGGAATACAGAATACACTGACTTCTTCTTTGCATCCCTAATCCGACCAAGCTGGCTGCCAGCCACGGCGCCTGGGATGGCCCCAACAATATCGCCGGCTATAAAGCCAATAGCAGCTCCAGAAGCACCACCAACGATGGACCAGAAGCGCGAATTTGGAACCTTCTTCTTTCCGTCGTTATCGGCCATGTCGTTTTCTTCCATCATCTCTTCAAAGGCACTTTTGAATTGATCATTTGCTGACTCGTGTTCTTCTGTCGTAGCGTGCCCCTGACCACCAAAGAACGTGTTCGCCGCCCAAGTGAACCAGGAGCCCCCACCAGTGGATGGCTGCGGACGTGGGACCTCTTCATCAGCGTCCTCGTCGTAATGGGCTGTGCCTTGAAAGCGGCGAGCTTCGTCGTAGTCTCTTCGACGTGTCTTGTCACTCAATGTGTAGTAGGCGTCATTTATTCTTTGAAACATCTTGGTTCGCCTGGGTCGTTCGGGAGAGTCACTAGGAACGCGGTCGGGGTGCCATTTGAGGGCAGACTTCTTGTAGGCTCTCTTGATGTCATCCTCTGCCGCAGTAGGAGCAACCTCGAGGATCGCGTCTGCAGATTGTTAGATGAAGTTGCACAAATGCCGGCAGTGTAACTCACAGTAGTCTGGTAGTTCTGACATATTGAGGTCAGAAAGTCAGGGTCAGGCGCTCGTGATAGTGCTCTCAGGAGTTTCTGTGATAGTGTGCAGTGGGAGGAGATGCGAGAATAGGGTTTATCTGGTGAAAGGGACGTGAGCACGTCAGAGTAAGAATAGCCACTGAGACAACTTGTGTGAACGAGATTGGAGAGTATTCTCGGAAGAAGGAAGTAAGATGTTGGAATTGACCGCGGCAGGAGATTTGTATGGGAGTCTGCCTGGGTCATTGACATTCGTGTCCTGGCAAGAGCCCTTGCTCGACCATGACGTCGGCCAGATGTTGAAGCCACAGTGGCGTCAGTTGGAGTCTGTGGCTCGAATTTTAGGCATGTGCTTTTGGGGCATTTGGGGCTTTGGGTTCCAGCCAACCATTTCAGTACCGGCCGATAGACCCCTGGTCTGTCAGCCTTGCTAGAGTCGTTAGCCTGATCCGCTGTCAGTCTCCAGCCTCTCAAAATTACATCCGAGCGGTCTGGGGAAAGAGCTGGCGCTCGAACTATTTTGTTTGACCTTCTGCTCTGACCTTCAGAGATACCGACCGACCATACCTTGTGACAGCACATCTGAGCACAAAGTTGCCCTTTGTTGACGGCCAACCGTGTGACACAGTTCATCACCAGGCGATACGCTGGGTACCAGCTGCGCAAGCCTTGAGTGACCTCCACCCACACCACGATTTATCTCGAGACACCGAATTTCAGCAGTACACCATGGGCTTTTGGAACGACGGCTTCGGTGGTGCGGAGCGCAGCCGCAGCCCGTCAGGACGGTCGCACCACTATTCTTCCCGACCTGCGTACTCACGAAGCGCTTCCTCATTCTTCTCCTTCGGCGGCGGTTCTTCGTCACGAGGCCATGGTCGCGCCCGCCCTCGATCTGGCTTCGTCAATCGCATTCGACGCTTCCTTCGCGAAATCTACTCATACATGCGCCGGCACCCACTGAAGGTGTTTCTGCTGGTAATAATGCCGTTGATAACGGGCGGCGCACTGGCAAAACTGCTGGCACAGGTTGGTGTCAGGCTGCCACCCTCGTTACAAAGGATGATGGGAGGTTCTCGCCAGAGTGAGAGATTTTACGCCAGAGGTGGTGCTCGCGATTTTGCAGGTGGAACTGCTCTTCCTACGATGGGTGGTGGAGTCGGTGATAGCATTTCGTCGTTGGTTGGTATTGCGAAGATGTTCATATGATCGAACAGCGAGTCAGATTGAGTGAGCGAGTGAATACTTCGCAGTGCCAGGCACCGCCAGTAATGGGAAAACACCAGGCATCTTCTATGGACATAGATCAATAACGACATCACGACCGGAATCGACATGAAATTGGGAGCGAATAAAATCAAAAAATGGACGGCCGTAGAAATCAGCCTGTCTGGTGCTTTTATTTTGTTCACTGGTTCACATATCCCTATGCCAATTTTGTGATCAAGTGTTACTTCTTGCCCTTCTTGCCTCTCTTCTTGATGGCGGATGCCTTCTCTAGCTCTTTCTCTATTCCAGTTGAATCAACAATCTCAAATCCAGAGTCTTGACTCGAACTGAGGTCGGAATTTGTAACCTTGTCTGGTACGACCATTTCTATCGTGTCGGACACTGTCTCCCTCACTGAAGGGGCAGCGTCGTCACTCGGAATAGGGTCGGTATTCTTGAGAAAGGGATCGAACGCCTTCCGGTAAAACCACACCGGAAGGCGAACAATGCCGGTGTCCCAGATTGTCGGTTTGTGTATTTCGTCGATGTCGAGCAGGAATTCCTGAACATTTCCATCTTCGTCCTCTTCTTCCAGAAATACATCTCCCGTCGAGTCGACAACCAGAATCTTGCCATTCTCAGCAGTAACACGTCGTCGCTCCGATGTAGATGACTGCACAGGAGCCACTTTAGGTGTTGCTTTATTCTTGCCAGGCTTTTCTTTTTTGTTCTGTCGCTCTAATTCCCGCTTCTGACGTCTGTTCAGATTTGCCATTGGGTCAGGCTCCTCGGCGGTCGCAGGAACCTCGACGGGTTGAGGTATGCCTCTGATCCCCAACTCGTCACCCCAGGCAGTCTTTCTGGCATATCTGATGTATCTCTCCATAAACTCACGTTGTCGATTGTAGCTCGTAACCAATACAAAATAGTGCGCCCCTCCACCAAATACCAGAAACAACCCTACCAAGACAGTGCCCAGCCCAGGACGGTATCTAGTGTAGTAGTAGCCTGTCCCTCGCCATGCTGGAAAGCCGTGTTGTAGAAAAAAGTCGTACCTCTCTCTTTGCGGTCCTTTGAGAATATTGGCAACCACACCTAGCCGACTGTATCTTTCTCCTGCTTGTTTTGTGAAACGCTGGATTTCTCGCTCCGACGGCCCTTTCGACACATGCACTCCAGACTTCTTCTTCTCCCCTGCCTTCTTGGGTGTCGGCGTCGACCGTGAAGCGACATAAGAATGTTTGACCTTATCAGGGTGCAATGCCCGTGACTTCTTTCGAAAGGCTTTGCCTATTTCGTCGACCGTGGCAGATGGTTTGACACCTAGGAAATCGTAGAAAGAGACATCTGACCCCTCGGCAGCCTCAACCTCGTCCTTGAGCTTGAAAATTTCGTAGTCGTCTTTGGACCAGGCTGCGGCCAGGAGAAGGAGAGTCGCAAGGACAAACAAGTGCAGGATTCGCAGCCTCATCTTTCCACCACCTCCCCAAACAAAAACAAGGAAATGGGCACAGATGCCTGTGACGCCGTTGGACGCTTTGGTTTATTCTTATGGTCTGTATGCAGGAAAGGGATGAGGCAATGGATTTTGAAGTGATTTGTGGGTGACTGCCCAAAAAACGTGGTCCAATTAACAGGGATTTGAGAACGAGACGCTGCGGGACAGATGCAGTAGCTTGTAATGTCCTCGGTGGGCGATGTGGGCGGGAGGTGTATTTAGTTCGGATGTCATGCCTTGCTCTACTGTCAACATCTTGCTTCTTTCTTCTTCATCTTTTGTTGCAGACTCTCGCATGTGAAATCGACAGCGACGACAGTTGCACTTCCTTGAGCCTGCGGTGGGCAGGTCAAGGAGAGTGTGTGATACGGAATACAGTGAGTGCCTCGCTAGACCAAATCACCCAGAACGTGGCCGGTCTCCGGTACCATATCTGGAAGTTGGTGGCTGCGCCCCTGGCTCTAAGCACCCGAAGCGAGAACTCCAACAAAGGACAAAGGCTGACAGATTTGCCAGATTTCAGATTGCGGGCAAAATCTCTCAGTCTCGCTCCCACTCGAAATTTTGGTTCCCGTCAAAAGCGTCGAATTCCTGCATATATTAGGGGTCAGTTTCTGAGAAACGCGTTGCCTGCACCTGAACTGCACCCCTTTGTTTAAACATCCTTTTCATTCTTCATCACCCAACTCACTTCCATTCCATCCTTCCATCGAGTCACTCGTTACCTGCCTTGGCCTTAAGCCGTCGCGTTCATACATCCACAACTCTTTGTACGTTCTACATAGTTGAGCCTACATACATTCGCGTTCGACACGATGGCGACTGATTGCTAACGAGGATACAGAATCCAAGTTCTCGATCTCCTACATTCTCTTTTGATCACTTTCTTGATACAAAATGGCTCGAATTAGCATCCCTCTTGACGCTATCACGTCCCGCTTCAACCTAACCGACCGCTTCAATGGCATACGATCGCAGCCTCTCGCGTCTCGCTTTGCCAATATCAGACCTATTTCCGAGTTCTTCGACCTCAAGAGATTGTCAAAGCCAAACAACTTTGGGGAAGTCCAGAGCAGGGTGAACTACAACCTCAGCTATTTCTCCAGCAACTATGCCGTGGTTTTCGTTATGCTCGCCATTTACAGCCTGCTCACCAATCCCTGGCTTCTCTTCGACATTGTGTTTGTCACTTGTGGCATGTGGGGAATTGGCAAACTAGGTGGTAATGATCTTGAGATTGGTACATTCCGTGCTACTGCGTCTCAACTCTACACTGCATTGGCTTGTGTTGCAGTCCCTATCGCTTTCATTTCTTCACCCATTACAACTTTCTTGTGGCTGATCGGAGCTACTGGCGTCACCATTCTCGGCCATGCCTCACTCATGGATAGACCAATCGAGAATGCTTTTTCCGAGGAGGCGGTTTAGGTGGTCGGCCGCGAACTCCATACGATATGCCCCCTTGGGGAAGACCACCAGGGGGACGACCGGCGAGCAAAAACGAAAGACAATGGCAGGCACAACAACGGTCGTGGAATTACGATGCACGTGTGGAGGAGCTTGACACTGACTACGACGATTCAGGTCAAGGTTATGGTCGTGAAAGATTCGTTTCGGATGAGCTTCGCTTTACTGGTGTCGATTTAGGAGGTGGTGATTTCCGCCGAAGGCGTTCAGTTGCTGCTTACGATGATGACTTTACTCCTTCGGACGACGAAGATGTATACGAGGTTTCAACGGGTCTCCCGGGACAAGCAGGCATGCAAGTTGTCTACCGAAACAAAGAAGAGATGCTTGTGCAAAGAGCTCTTGAGAGAATTGCGCGTGCTCGGGCTCTGGGTAAGCCCAACGTCAAGTTGAGTCGAGCTGAAATTGATGCTTTGGCACGTGCAGAGCGGAACCAGACGCCTCCTCTTCCCTCACCTCTTCCCGCCACAGCACCAAAGGCCGCTCCTAGGGGAAAAAAGGAAGCTGCGGTCAAGCGAAAGCCAATCGAAGTTCGCAAGAAGTCTAGCAGGAATGAAGACAAGTCAGCTAGCAATTCACCTAAGGGCAAGACTGTCGACGCACGAAACCGTGGGTCGAGCTCTGCATCTTCCTCTTCTGGTCGGGACAGACGTGACGATTCCGCTGCAGCGTACCGCGGACGTTCTGCTGATCCAGGCTTCAGTCGTCAGCCACCCTATCCATCGGGCTACTACATTACCGGGCCACGTCAGGCCGACGCCTTTCGGCAAAGCTCCCGTGCAAGCTCTAGTCAATCATTAAGGCAACAACAGGCAGACCAACTGGCTATGTATCACCAGCCTTACTATTCGAGTCGCTACGCTTCAAATCCGGAAGCCACATACAGCCTCGGGTCTGGATCGGATTCGACATCAGCTCGTGCGGCTCGACCTGACCCGTCTGAGGCCGACTGGGAACCCCGGTCACGCTCGGCATCGAGCCTTGTCGACGTTCCAATGGGTCAACTGCCTTACCAAACCAATATTGCCAGGGCACCGCGCTTTGATCCTTCGGATCCACGGTTTGCCTCACCTCAACGGCGTGTTGCGTCTGGACCACCCAATGTGCTTCGAAACCAAGCTGCGCAATATCGTCGCCCACAAGATGAGCTATTTCTTCCTGGGGATGAGGTGCAAGAGCCCAAAGTTATGCGATATCAAGTGCCATCAGACTCTGAAGAGGAGGAGGATGACGATGATGATGACAACGACGATAGCGATTACGAACAAGGGGCACAGGTGACGGTCAATGAGACACCGAGGGGCGGCTACAGCATCCAGACGAGGAGTGCTGCTGCATCGACATCGGCACGCAAGGCGGGGTCTAGTGGTAAAAGTGCTGCGAGAACTAAAAAGGGGCGATAGCATCAACTACTCTTCGTTGCTGGTTTGCAGGTGTTCATAAGAGTCTACATTAATAAGAGCATACACGTCGACTCTTGGCCCACTCGAAGTCATTGCTAGTTTGGCTTGAGAATGGGATTTGACCGATTGTATTTGATACGACATCTTCATGTCCATCCTGCACCAATTCTGTCAGGGAAATCTAAAGCAACGAATGAATGAAACAGGAAGTATGCAATTTGGTCGTAACGGCCACTTTTGGTAATTCTCATTTCGCCACTCGACTTCTTCATCGCCACCTCATCTCTTGTCGATCTTCTCCTTGATGGCAACAAGGACAAGAATTGACGTTGAGAAAAGGCCGCGCCTGCGGATACAGCCACCCACTTGAGAGTTATCTGATGGGTCACATGACTAAGTCACATGAGCCGCTGGAATGGGTTCGTGGTCAGAATAAAGTACGAGTACCTCAATCTGGGTGGCAAAGCCACAAATCAGAAGGGAGATCCTATGGATACGATGTAGGAACATGCCGGAGATTCTCGCGTAGTCATGTTCCGGCCGTTCACAAAGCAAGGGACAGGGGTGTCAATCTGGCATCAACTTCGCCACATGAAGGTCCGGGGCTCTGAAGATGCAGGGATCCGGTCTCGCCTGGTCAACAGCTAAAGTTACGCGAGCACAATGCGAGCGCAATGCAGACGGCCGTACTGCTGTGCCCGGGTGATCGGATCTTTGAACAATGCCTCAGCACTTTAAGGAAGTGCGGCATCAGTTTTCGTGGAGGATCTCCAAAACGCAAATCCCAAGGATCCATCGGCACTCGGCGAGCGGCCTGCTCGGAGCCTTGTAAAACTCAAAGCACACATTATCATCTGTTCAGTGTTCACCAAGCGCGAGTCATGCATATTGAATAGTTAGCCGATGGCAACCGCGCTCTCAGTCAAGGTAAGGCTTGAGGCTGCAATGTTGATGATATGCTCAGAGCCCAATAACCCATCCGTTGCGTCTCCATGCAAGCATGTGAAGATCCACACTGCAGTACAAGGCCAGACTCATTCACCCCGTCGTGATGAAGGCAGATGCTGCCACCCGTGCATTCAGATGTTCTCCATTACGAACGGATCAGCAGACAGTCACCGGTTCTACACCTAAGTGAACGAAGACTTTTGTCTAAATGCCTGTTGAAGGTCATGGATGCACGGCAGACGTTGGAGACATTTGACGCCGAGTCCGATCGGACACTGCCATTTCGGGTTAGACTGCACGTGCCGGATGGGGCTCTTCGGCGAAAGTACGAGTTACACAGAGATCTTTCGAGCGATTTATTCAACCTTCATCTTCATCGGTTTCCACCATGCTTCCATCAGTTTCACTTTACCATATCGCAATCGATTGCTCCAGAATTCACTAGCGGCTTCCTCCCAGGCATTCTATGCTGATCTGTTATCATCCGGGGCTAGCCTCCACTATGGCTTCGAGAATATCTGGGCCATGCAAGACAACCAGGTCTTCTGACAATGCACAGCCCATGTCAATGGTGCCGAGCTGTAGGTATAACCGTGAGTAGCCAAACGGCTACGAGTCCGAGTTGGAACTTTCTTCCGTATTTGCTTCCGATGTTCCTATATCAAGGCCTGGCACGTCTGCCTACCTACGTCCGTGGGCCTGTCCCCCACCAGTGGATTGCCCTTATTCCTTTCCTGGTTTCGCTTCAAGAAAATTTATAACGATATAACATTGAGCCCTTCCTCAGATACCTGACCGGTCCATGAGCTCGCTGGCGAGGGAAATCTCTTTTACAGAACCCCGTTGTCACACCATGACTTGGCATCTGTCTTCTCGCAACATTGGCCAGGGTAGGAAAATGTTCGACTGCAAATGATCTTGCCTTCCTATTTTCTCCTTCAAGCGTTCTCACTGTACAGTCACAACATACACCTACCCGCTACATGTCATCAAGTGGTGATACACCCCAAGAGGATAACTCGAGGCATCAAGGGAGGAGGACTTCCAGTACACGACCTCCGAACCTGGTAGAGTTCGTCGACAGCCAGGATCCGAATGTCAGGAGTGCCATCCAGAGGCACACGGCCTATCACTCAGCTGCACAGCGTCGAGATGCACGCTCACGACTGCTACGTCGCTCGAGCCAAAGTCGTTACCTCGAGTGGGGCAGACGCCCTCCCAGGTTAGAAAACGAACTTACAACATCCTCAGCAAGCAGCGCAAACAGTTCTCTTTCTATCTCACCTGTACGATCTGTGTCGGAGAGGCCTGACATGCCCAGTCGCTCTTCCAGCAACCAGACAGACCAGGGATCAGACATATCTGCTACTCAGTCGACTTCTTTGGCGGCTGGCGATGACACCCCCTTGACGCCTAGCCCATTGATCTCTGTGGATGATTCAGTCTTGCAATTCTGTAAGTGCCCTCCGGCAGAGCTTTCTAGATGTTTCGTACATGGTTGGCACATCGAGGCTAACTGTATCTTTCCTCTTCCAGACATTACCACATTTTGCCCGCACTATCGAAATCGGAACGTGCTCGAATCGGCGATAGCTTTCATGCGAGAGCACGAAGCCCCACGACATCTGCTACTTGCTTACGTTTACGGCCTGCGATCGAGGTTGCAGTCGAACCCTGAGGACCAGGTTGAAGCACAGTCACATTTGGGAAGAGGAACGAATATACTGTGGAATCGTCTCCAGACGGATGACCTTGCAAGTTCTGACGCCAACATCCAAGCAGTCCTCCTGTTGATTGCTTATACGGCCGACTTTGGACAACCCTCTGAGGTACGGGTTCATACAGATGCATTGCGGACTATGATTGATCAACGTGGCGGGCTTGATGCATTTGGGCACAATCCGGTGCTCCAACAGCAATTATGGGCCATCGAACATTCGAGGGAGATTCATCTCACATTCGACTGTGAGCAATCATGTCAGAATGCGTTGAGATTCCCTGGTGATCTTCGATTGTGCACAGGGACAGAAACAGCATGAGCGATGACGATACAATCACAGGTGGTATGCCTAGATGGAAGGTACATCAGGCGATTGATGATAGAGTCTTCTCCGCTAGATGTTTGGCATACATGAGCTACTGAGTTTCTTCGTTGATACCCAAGACTTTGTTGCGCCAATGGAATGGGAGTACGCCCGGAATCTTACATAGACAGGGGGTTAGAGGTTAGCAAGGGTACACAACGATCATGTTCGATCCCGGCACGGATCTCAATCGTGAGCATAAAAGATATAATCTGCGTCACGCGTTACAAACGAAATGAAAATTGACTTATCATGTGAATGCCTTTATCATCCAGGCTTGAATAACGAAGCATAGACGGAGTAAATTGACCCGGGAAATTCCCAAGGAATACAACAAGCATGTGACGTCGGTCGATTTTCCACAAGCCAGGCGCACCGAAGACGCAGCGCAGCTTTGCGCTTGCAGGCTCAGCTTCTCCCGCCAACAAATCGCTCTCCCCACTAAACTGATCTCATTCCCGTCAATTGCTCAAACTGCCACCTTCCACATACTCAATAGCAGCCTATCCGAATCAGTCTCCAGGAAAGCAATCTGTTCATAGTCGACGATACTCTTGCTTCCAAACTCCTCACGGCACACAGTCCAAGTGTCTTGTTGACCAGGAATTTTATTGCTGCTCCTCGACGACCATTAAAGCTCCTCTTCGTCGAACTATCAGGCTGCATTTCCCGGCTGTTGCTCTGCGCCAATTGTGATTGCTTTTCGATAGAGCTTCGACCAGCGAATACCTGAAGTTCTGCGTCTTTAAAGCCCTCAACACACTTATTTGTTGGCTTGCGCAGTCAAGGACAACCTTCAAAATGTCGGGCGAGGCGTGGTTATACCTGCTCGCCGTGCTGATAAATGCCGTCAACCTGTTTCTCCAAGTGTTCTTCACCATCATGTACAGCGATTTGGAATGGTTAGTCTCCAGAGGACCAAGCTGTCGCCCCTGTTGCTAATCTGCTTTGACAGTGACTATATCAACCCTATCGACCTCTGCAACCGTCTCAACACCTACATTGTTCCCGAAGCTGCCGTACACGCTTTCCTGACATTCCTCTTCCTTGTGAATGGATATTGGTTGGCAATACTATTGAATCTGCCTCTCCTGGCATGGAATGCAAAGAAGTGGGTGGCTCCAAATGGCACAGAGTATACAAGGACAATGTGGCTAACACGAAACTATTTGCAGGATCTTTGAGAACCAGCACTTGCTCGATGCTACGGAAATCTTCAGGAAGCTGAACGTCCATAAGAAGGTACGCAATGTCATCCAGGAATTGCTGGAGAAGAGGGACCTAACACAGTTCTCCAGGAATCGTTTATCAAACTCGGCTTCCATCTGGTCATGTTCTTCTTCTATCTCTACAGCATGATTGTTGCGCTCATCAAGGACGAGTCGAACTGACTACGAGGCGAAGTCTCGAACGTAATGAAACATGGAAGCTATTCGTGAAGGTCATCAGGAACATTGGATCTGAGACCAAACCAGGTGTCATGGGGGCCTGGAGCACCAATCTACAATTAAGGAGATGGAATCACTTATTAGAATAATCTCGCGCGCAGCAGAGGATGCGCGAAGATCATGCTGTTGGTACGAGGACAGATGAGACTGAACATCGACTACTATCGCCCGACATTGAACAGCTTTCGACTGTTGCGAGGGGTGCCACTTATGGGCGACGAAGGGAGGGGCAGATCTGAGAAAGAGACGGGTACGATTTGGACAGCTTGGGTCCCGTCACAGGCTGCTGCCTACGAGGAGGAATGCCCTTGCTGGGCTTCGAAGAGCATGGCAGCAAAGTCCAAAGAGCATGAATCTGCGTGCAGTTCGAGCTGATGTCAGTTATAAATTATTGAGTTTTTGATAATATAACCCCTACTGCGATATGTCACATTGATCCTGCTACACTCCACCAATCCTGTGGCACATGGTTCAATATCCTCACCAAGATAGACACCAGATTTCCAGCCTCAGAAAGGGTTGCTTAGTACCAGGTAGGTATGCCAGTGTTGAAGCTATTTGGATCATAAATGGTATTGGAACTCTTCCTATCGCCCAAGCCCTTTGACTGCCGTCACCTTGAACACGGTGCCGTTGATAAGGCTGAGACTGGCTTTATCAGACACTTTGGGAAGGTAGGCCGAGAAATTTTCTCTGGGCCTTGGCTGTCGGCAACGCAAAGTACAGTGACTCTCGCCCGGTACCGTGTAACACCTTGAAGACCTCGATCGTCTCTTGTCGTGCGTCCTCGCACATCTCCAACACCATGGCCGCCTTATTAGGAGCGGGCTACGAGTCTAGCGAGGATGAGGCTTCCACCACGAAGCCGACACCCGCCATGGCTCAGCCTGTAAATGCGGCACCAGATGTATCTACAGAGGTTTGGTCTTCGCTTTTGGAACAACGTGCTGGTCCATCTAACAACATACAGGATGCATCTGAAATGCAGATCATGCTGGCTAACCCCACCAGCAACGCCCTTACCTATAACGCGACATACGACAACCTCTCCCGTCCTTCTCAAGGCCCCGCCAACCCGTTCAAATCGTCGACTGGAAACGTCCTGAAGCGCAAGAATGTCCTCACAGGAAATGCAGAAGAGATGAGCATGTCAGAGGCGACATTCAAAGCTCAGCACCGAACGTTTCAAAGTCTAGGTTACACGAAAGACCCCAGCCTGAACGGTGCCTATGTTGGGAATCAATCCGCTGTCGCAAAGTATGGTGGAAAGGATGTTGTTCAGCTACGGCACTCCAAAGAAGAAAGCGCGGTGATAAGATCCAAGAGACAGAAGAAAGGCGACAGCAGCATCGTCGATGGCGACGGCGCATACGTGGGTCCTTGGGCGAAATATCAGAGCGACGATGTCGCGTATGAGCAGGCCGAAGCCATGGCAGACCAGGAACTCGCATCGGACGAAGAATGGGTGGAGGAGGGTGTCGCACTAGCACCTTTACCAGCACCGCCGAAACAAGCCACCGCTTATTCAGAGGACTCGAGTGTCGCAGAAACCACCGAATTCCACGGAGCATCAGAGTTGGACTACCAAGGTCGCACATACATGCACGTCCCCCAAGACCTCGACATCGATCTACGCAAAGAGCCCGGGTCGGAACAGAACTACCACCCCAAGAAACTCATTCACGTCTACAAATACCACACGAAACCCATCACCTCACTGCGCTTCATACCCAAATCCTCACATCTATTACTATCATCCTCCGCCGACGCCAAAATCGCGCTATGGGACGCACACCACGACCGCACCCTTCTCCGCACATTCTCAGGACACAACAAGTCCATCACCGACACAGATTTCCATCCTACGGGCCGGACATTCCTGTCCGCCTCTTACGACCGCCAGATGAAGTTGTGGGACACGGAAACAGGGAAATGCATATCACGATTCTCCACGGGCAAGACACCTCATACATTACGCTTCCATCCAGATGGCAATGAATTCATCGCAGGCATGAACGACAAGAAGATAGTACAATTCGACACTCGATCCGGAAAACTTGTACAGGAATACGACCACCATCTCGGACCTATCAATACACTGACTTTCGTCGACGAAGGACGCAGGTTTATTTCGACGTCTGATGACAAGAGTTTGAGGGCATGGGAATACGGTATCCCCGTACCTATCAAGTTCATCGCCGATCCGTCTATGTACGCGCTCGTCCGGTCCTGTCCGCACCCTTCGGGCAAGTACGTTGCTTTCCAGAGCGCGGACAATCAGATTGTGGTTTATGCTGCTGGTGATAAATTCCGGCAGAATCGCAAGAAGGGGTTCCGTGGGATGAACACCAGTGGGTATGCGATTGATGTGGCGATCAGTCCGGATGGTGGGATTGTGGCGTCAGGCGACTCTGGTGGGTATGTTTGTTTCTGGGACTGGAAGACGGGGAAGATGTGGCATAAGGTACAGGCTGGTGGGGATGGGTCCGGTGCTGTTACTTGCGTTGCGTGGCACCAGCAGGAAAGCAGTAAGGTGGCTACTGGTGGGTTGGACGGTGTTATTAGGTATTGGGATTGAGAGGGCTTTCAATCAAACCGTCACTTTACGGCTGTTGATATGGATTCAAGTTGGCTTGATCGATCAAGGGTCCGCATGGGCAGCTTCGGATGTTCTTGCTTCACGGTCCGGAGGATGTGTGCAAAGGTCCAAAAACGGCTCTCGCACGGATTGGTACATGAAATGGCAGTGACAGCGGGGTCTCCATGACTGTTGGACATGGTTTGCGACTTCGATGCAACCTGCTTCTGGTATCATGGTATCTGTGCGCGATATGACGGCATGCATATCGATGGGGTAAAGCCCGATTCTACCTCTGCTGCCAGTCATGGGAGGTCTGGTGGCTGAGTACCACTTGATCGGCTGTCTCTGAGGCGACATTTTAAGGTACAGCGAATGTGAGACGAGGGAAACGGCGTCAGTTGACCGGAGCTTTGCCTGGTTCACAGTGCTGGAAAGGCTCGGGAAGAAACGACATACCATCCAATCCTTTTGGACAATCCTTTTGGACGAATGGGGAATGGTAGACAAAGTTGGGCATTCCGTACGATGTCTGCTTGCGACCTATGAAGAGACTGGCTCTCGCACATGACTACTAAACCAACTTGAAAATCCTTTTTGGAGTGGTCTACATAGCCGCGATTGCCATTGTATTAATACATTGCTACCATCCTGAAGAAATGCATGCGCAAGAATTTAGGGTATCTGTACAGCTTTCCCTCTATCCGGTATGTAAGTCTCTCGGCCCGGCAGGAATGCCTTACAGGCCTCCTTGAACGGCGGCCGTCAATCCGGTATATTGTTGTCTGCCGCGCGATCTGTTGACCCTGCGATCCTGCTCCCACTCGACGTGGTTGTGCCGGCTCTCAACCATTTTCCAGTCGATGCTGTCCCACCACGCTGTCAAATACTCGCGCTTACCGAACATGCCGTAGTCAGGTAACCACTGGTGCTGCCAAACGTTGACACACAGGATGGGTTCGGCGTCTAATGCTCCCACGAACAGATTCGCACGTGCGGAACTGAAGTTGCCAAAGGAACCTGCATATCGTCCGCCTCCGGGGCCAAGGCTGTCGACGTTCATGCCGGCACTGAGTAAATCCGTGCCGACCTGTCGGCCATTGAACGTGGCCATGTCGCGGTCGTCTCGGCGCGGAGCAGCAACAGAGTATGGGCTACCAGCGTTGTATGTGGCCAGGATCTTCAATCCGCCTGGCGTCTTGGGCTTCATCAACCACACGAAGCCATTGCCGAACATGGCATCCGCGACCTCGAGAAATTCGGTTCGGAGGTGGTCGAGGGATTCAAAGTCCATTTCTATCGATCGCGCGGTATAGTTGCCGGGTTTTCGGTCGTGAGGGTCTTCGCTGTCTGTCAGAGCTTCCCAGAAGAAATGCGTGTGGATTGCCATTGCGGCATGGTTGTAGAGGGCTGCCCGTTCGGGTTTGTGTGAACAGATGGCATGGAGGTCGTGGGCGCTGTGTGATTCATCGGCGGTGCCTACCAGAGAATTGTCAGGTTATGTTCGCCTCTTGTAGAGTTACCAGGTCTGATCGTACCTTGTGTGTATTCATTTAATTTGTCACATAGATGTTTGGTGTACTTCGCATAGGTCTCTTGGTATGTCTTCGCAGAGAGAAAACCGGGGACGCCACGCTGGGTGAACCTCTCTTGTCTCTGTCTATCTGCCCATTCTGCTGGACTGTGTTTGCATCGGCGCTGCGACCGAGAAAGGAGAGGAGACTGTTCATGGAAAGCAATGTCAGTGGATGTCTTCTTCGTATATGTTTCGGAGTCGGAGGAAGTTTGTGCGTACAGCTTGTTTGACGGCAGCTCGCAGGACCGACTGCGGCCTCGTTGCGGGTCGTATGATCATGAACGGAAAATGGAGCAGTCCAGCCTCATTGCCTAACTGTTCAATGGTGTGTCGATGTCGAATGTCGAATGGGCCAAATTTCTCTGTCTTGCATGGCCGCAGTTGCCGGAAATGGAATAGTCTCATACTTTTCAGGTGTGACCAATCACGGAGCTTCATGATTCTGCTGAGCCTCGTGTCTGAAACGTCGCCGCCACTCTTTGATCTCTCACACCATCAACTCGTGTCAGATTGTTTCCAGATGTCGATAACCAATTGTTCGATTCTTCATGACTGTTTGACTGCACTACTATGCCTCCCGCAGATCACAAGGTCGCGCAAACCGCCTCCAAGCGGCAAGCCACTGGCTATTCTCGGGCCCTTTTGAACCTTCATCTGCATATTCATAGCATCCGGGTATCTCTGGTCCAAGAGAATGCTTCCACAGATACACGGTAAGTCTCGATCAGGTACGCCTTAGACAATGCTCTATAACGAGACCGGGTCTCAACTCAGGTTTGTTCTTTGTGCGTTTGTCAAAGGTGAAGTCTCTGTGTCTCTTTGTCCACACTGTGAAAGCCTTCAATATCCTTCTTTGTGCCTACTCTATTTTGAAACCAAGGCCTTGCGGGTGATGGTCCTGGTGACCAGAGCGGATAATCTACATCCTCCCGTTTATTACTCTGCTTGTGTTTGCTTCGTTCGACGTCCAATTTGGCAATCTATACGGCCCTCAACTTTGATCACCATGAGAACCCTAACAACTACATCTACTTTACGCCTACTATGGCTCACGACCACAATTATATCTTCAATCTCCGCTCTTGAAGCGGATACGATGGCCGGGACATCTTACTCAACACTCGCCAGACGAGCCAACTCCGTGTCATGTTCCGCCACGGTCGACCCCAAACTACCCAGCGATTTTACCTGTCCCTCAGGAGACAACTGCATATCTCTAGACAGTTCGTCATCGGGCCTCTGCTGCCCAAACACATCAAACTGCGCCACCATCCAGACAATATCATGCAACATCCAAGAGCAAAACCTGACAGCAAACGCCGGCGCATCCATATTTACAACAAGATTAGGAGATAAACTACCGACATGTGGCTCGTCATGCTGCCCCTTCGGTTACGAATGCGTCACATCCTCATCATCACCAGTCTGCGTACTGATCGCCAACACCAGCATTGAAGGCAAGAACAATACCTCCTCATCTTCAACATCGCCTTCCTCCAGCGCCTCCTCCACAGCTTCCAAAACAGCCACACCGACATCAACCAGCAGCACAACAGCCACATCAACCCCTCTCTCCACCGGTGTCAGCTCTTCATCCTCAGCCGCCAAATCCACATGCAACAAATTCCCCGTCGGAGTCTTCCTGGCGGGCTTCTTCCCAGGCATGTTCATCGGCGCATTCCTAATGCTCGCCTGGGTTATTTGCTCAGGCCGGCACCGCAAACCCTCCTCTCGCAACTCCACAGGCTCATCAGTCTACAAGCCCACCATCTCCGACCCCATTCCCCTCGACTCCGGCGGTCTACGAACCGACTTCCTGCGCAAAACCACCGACCGGGCGAAATCCATGTTCTCCACAAAATCCCAAATCACCAGCCCAGCCGAGAGTCACTGGAAAATGCCAACCCCGCCTGTGCCCAATAACATCCCTGCCGCACATCAACCAGTGACACCGGAGCGCAGACTCGCACATGAACTCAGCTCCGAGAGTATCCGCGTGTATTCACCGCCGAGTGGGACAGGCGTCGTGATGCCTGTGCCTTCACACATTGCGCCTTTACGGGGTATGGCGGCGCAGAGATATCAAGCAAATCACATGGGCAGTCCGTTCCAGTCACCTCCACCTCTTACTCAAACGGCTGACACATCGAGCAGCGTTCTTCCAACAACGAAGGAGAGAGGTGTGATTGCGTATTCTGGCGTCTCGTCGATGTCAGACACGAATGTCCACCATCAAGTAACGCTCACGCCCGCGCGCTATGAGCCGTCGGGCTGGACGCCGACGAAACGAGTGCGTCCTGAGGGTGCTGGGGAGCAGAGCAGGCCGACCACCACGTTCACTGAGATGTTGCATGATGCAGGGTTTCCTGATCCAGTCAGGGAGGATCAAGGTACGCCGGCTGTACCGAAGATACCGAATGGGTATGGCAGGAGATGAATGTGTTTATCGTTGAGTGTGTTCTAACTTGTCATTGCACTTTGAGCGACTGATACTTTCTTTTGAGATGGTACATAGCATAGCGCTTATTACTATCGCTACTCTGACCTACAGATATAGTCGGAGGTTAATCCAAATTATAATGCATGTATATATCCCGATCCTAAGTCTGTTCAATTTGAGGCCTCTTGACCTGTACTTACAAAAAGGGCGGAGCCACACCGAAAGTCTGGTAGCAAAAGTACTTCGTTGTGACCCGCCGTGCTTTGCTTCTCTGTGCTTCCGAATGAGACTCTGCAAACGTTGCAAAGAAATCGCTACGAATGATTGGGTTTCTGATCTGCTTCAGCCGATCCACCGCCCATTGGACATCAGTGGGATTGACGCTTTCGATGGCATACAAGAACAACGGTCTAAGGTAGCCGGAGTTGAGCTTGCCCCCGACAAAAACATTCGTGTCGCCGTCCACAATATCGCGAATTTGTCTCATGGCATGCTTCGCTTCAGAAGACGCAAGTGGTGGGTCGCTCAGCGTGCGCCCATATTCGACGATTTCGGTCCAGTATGCCGCGTTGCAGATACCAATCAGTGTAATGAGTGGCTCTGCGACCGCACCACAGAAAAGAGATCGCAAGGCGCCGGATTGGAGCTGCATGAGGCTGGGTCTCGCCTGCCAGATTGCGTATATTTGCGCCTTCAAGTCTGCCATAAGCTGCGCGACTTCTTCTTGATCCCCACTGGTGAACCGTGGCCGGTGGTAGTGGCTCAAGTTGGCGATTTTGCCGGATATTTTTTGCATTTCTAAGAAGCATGCAAAGATGGGCGCACTCATGGTGTCGTAGACAGATGTTGGTGCATCGTTATAGTTGTCCAGCATGGGAAGGTTGAGGGTTTCTGCGCCATAGTTGGAAATGTGTGAGCTCACAGCATTGGACAGGACCCCTGGATTTCCACCACGTCTTGCCGAAGCATGGCACAGAGTCAGCCAGGCTCCAATCCTCAACGAGAGATGTCCCGGTGCTGACCATGTCGCGAGCCTCATAAGGAATAAGCCCTCCGACTTGCAGAATACCGAATCTGTTTCTTCGGGTAGTACCATCTCAAACAAGCACAATAGGAATGCAGCTGCGAAGATGCTGTTGAAGTCTTCCGAGTCGTGTTTCAAAGCTGTTTGAAAGGCAGCCATGGCTCCATCGTAGAGTGATAAGGAATACGTCGTAGGTAAGCCATTGCTTTGAGCCTTGTAGAGTGCTTGAAGTGCCAGAATCGTTAATTTCACGGCCTTGATACGGCTTCCAAGTTCAGCAAGATGCATTTTTGCTCTGGCCCAATTCACATGATCGAAATCTGATATTATTGGAGGGTTGACGTCTTGAACAAAGTAAGTGAATGACGGCTGAAGTGGCACCTGAGTCGCTGCCATCAAATCGATAGTTGTACACAAATAGATGTCTTGTGAAGTCATCAAGGATAGTGCCGAAGGAGATCCCAGAACGTTGATATCTGTATCTTGGCCGGACAGTCCTATAGTCTCATGTCCACTTGGGCCACCTGTGGACAGATTGTGTGGGTTTAGAGGACTTTGAGTCGGCTGGCTAACGATCTCTCTGTTGTTGGTTTGACTGGAAGCAGGTGTCTCGCCAAGAAAAAAGGCCTGTTCATGAAACACAAAGGTTGAATTGCTTGCAAGTTGTGGAGGGAGATCTGGTGGTTGCTCGGTATTCCGAGACGATGGCCCCTGGAGGTGAGGCACCACGGCTCCTAGTGGTGATGCATTGCCGCGGGGAGTTGGGTAACCCCTGCACGTTTGCTGTGATCGTATACAATTGAGACACACGGGTCGTTGCTCGTCACACTTCTTCTTCCTACCTCTGCAGGTGAAACAGCCCGTTTTTCTGCGATTTGAAAAAACTCTCCGTCGTCGAACAGGCGCGACAGGCCTAGGAGTCTCGAGCGGTGTCCTCAAGATCATGGTGTTGGCTTTGCCCGCAGAGGATACGCTTGATCTGGGATGCAGTACGAGTCCTCCGCCTTCAAACCCTGCAGACGTTAACCAGGAATGGGAGGAGCATCAGCATGCTCGATATTGTTGATGTGAAGAGTCTTAGCAAAGAGCTGCACGATGGACTTGGCAGGATCACTTGAATGGTATCGCATCCGCATGATATGCAGCCGAAGTAGGGAGTAATGTTCGGGTATCTGGTTGTTGAAGGGATGTTTCTGAGGATGGGCGTGCATGTACCTTCTCCGCTGATTGGCAGGCACGATGACGATATAACTTTACGAGGTTGAGCCTACGGAATTATATCATTTCCAACCTCTACCATAAGCACCTTCTCATCACAGACTGCTTTCACCTTTAGATCTCTCATCTACATCTCTCATGATGCAAGAACGATCGACTGAGATCTACGCCTTTAGGAACTCATGTGTTTCAGATGGTAAGAACAATTGCATATCGGGATGCTATCTGTGCTCTCAGCGGGTATTCCCCACACAGCGAGCCACCTCAAGCCGCAGTGCTCTAGCCACGTCTAGCTCTGCTTCTTCAGATATAGTTCCCTTTGAAAAGCAAACATGTCGTCAAAGATACAAAATTCGGGAGCTCCAAGCTCGAAGGTCTTCGGCAACTTCTTAAGGTAGCTCTGCAGGAAGGCGGAAATAGCCTGATGATCCTGCTGACCGAGAAAACGTAGCATATAAGCCAAGCTAACATGGAAGGAGTAGGTGTCGTGGCCCGGGTGGCGCATACGAAGAAGCTTCGATAGGCGATCACGAAGGCCGCGAAGTCTTCTTTCCTCATCCAGACTCGCTGGCACAATCTTCAAGGCTATACCATCTTCCAATGGCTCCCATCCTGCTATTGTCATCCGGAAGGGTGGCTCACTTCTCAGGTCAAAGCTTGCAAGCTTCTCCCTAACCATTGTGGTACAGCTCTCCAAGGGCGCATCTAGTGCGCAATCTCCTGGCCAGCAGGTGCGCTTGCGTATTTGATCTGACACGCCTTCATATACGGTCATATGCCAGCTTGATGGTGGCAGGAGGACGTAGCAAGCTGCAAAGTCTTGTCGCTGCAAGTCATTATGGAGCAACAACAAGCAGTCATACAAAGAGCTGTTTTGAGGTAGATGACAAATGATCGTATGTCCAGGAAATGGAAGCACACGACCGTCAGGCTCGAATTTGTGGCCGATCCAGCGTGGGTACTGTTGGTGTGGGAAGTCGTTCTTAGGTACAGGTTCGATACGTTGTTCTTGTTGATCAGAAAGCCATCCGCCGTTCTCGATACCGTGTTCGTTCGGGGTGGCAAGAACCTCGTTGACTGTGCTGACGGAGATAGCCATGATGAAGGGGGAATTGTTGCTTGATGTGAGAGAATCAGCACTGTGGAAAAGGTTGTCGAAGATATTCAGTTCAGTTAATGGGACATCCAGGAAGACCAAAACCTCAGCACAAATGTGGCCAGGTACGCATCGAGAGCGCGCAGGCCATATTTATGTAGTCGAGGAGACTTCTGTGCGTTTGAAGTGGATTGTCTTCATCACTGTGAACATTCGCAAGCCACACTTTCTCACATAGTGCAGCCGAGAACTGGTGCGACCCTGGCCGTCTGCCCAGTCTCAAACTCTCGGTTGCCAACTGCCAATCAAGCTCATTCCGATTTGATACGCCGGATGAAAAGTTCGCTGAAACCTATAGAATGTGCTCCGGTCAGCTTTGGCAAGCAGCCCTGAATGGTCGGATAGCGCGCGTGGATAATGACAGAGATATTGGAGTCGATGAGTTGAGTTACCTCACGTATTGGTTTTAGCATGTCCAACCTCACCCAAGTCCCAATACGAGCAGCTTGTGGTAGCTGTGGAATGATCCCGGCACGTGGGTCAGGCACGAATTCTGCGCGGTCCTCCCTCGTTGATTTTCCCAGTCCCCTCCACCGCGGCTACGCTAGACTCGAAAAGCCCAAAAAGCAAGGAAAACGGTCGCTTGTCGGCTAACTGGAGTCCCGGAAGGTTCATTTGGGAATCCTCCTGTCAAAACCGTGGGCGGCACGGCTTTCCTAAGGCCAACCATTTTGCAAAGCAACGCCCCACACGGCTGGTATTGTCTTGATATTCTTGATATCAATGACCACCTCCAAAATGCACGACGTTCGACATGAATATATAAGAGCAACAAGGTCGAACGTCTGCAACACATAATGAATCAGCTTCGTTCTTCTCAGCAAGGTAGTCATTTGCAGTCCAAGCCTCGAATCATCGTATCAGGATACATACGCTGTCGCTTCTCATAGGAGTCATAACTTGTTCCCGAAAAAAGCTAGCACCATGGACAAGCCGGAGCAAGAAGCAATCAACACGGAAAAACCAGCAGGAAGTCGGGTACTGCAACAAGAGCTCCTGTCTGATGCCGAGGATGCCACGAATCGAGAGCATGAACTGACATTTGTTCAAGCCATCAAACTCTATCCAAAGGCTGTTGGCTGGAGTATTTTGATGTCAACCGCGCTTGTTATGGATGGGTACGACACCAAACTCATAAGCTCTCTGTTCGCTCAAGGCGCCTTTTCGAAGGCATACGGCAAGTCCCTAGGCAAGGGCAAATACCAGATCTCTGCACCATGGCAGTCAGGCCTCACCAACGGGTCGAACGTCGGCCAGATAATCGGTCTCTCGTTCAGCGGCTACCTTTCTGAGCGATTCGGTTTCCGGAAGACAATGATAGGGGCCTTGCTTCTCGTCCCTGGTTTCATCTTCATCCAATTCTTTGCTCCTAGTCTCGGTGTTTTGGAGGCTGGACAAATTCTGCTTGGTCAGTGTTTGCGTCTTCCATGTTGACAAGAGTCTGACCATTGATTTTAGGCATTCCCCTCGGCATATTTCAGTCCATGACATGTGTCTACGCCGTTGAAGTGATGCCAACACGCTTGCGTGGGTACCTGACAAGCTATGTGAACATTTGCTGGGTAAGCACGACAAAATCCGTAGCACGCACCGACAAGGTCTGACATCTTTACAGGTTCTCGGCCAGCTCATTGCTTCTGGTGTGCTCCGTGGCGTTCTGAACATGGAAGCTCCATGGGCTTATCGTGTCCCATTTGCCGTCCAGTAAGTACCACCACGCTTTATATGTAGTTGGACGATCTGATCGGATTTCAGATGGTTCTGGCCCATCCCACTCATCATTGGGGTTTTCCTTGCACCCGAATCGCCTTGGTGGCTGGTCCGAAAGAATCGTCTTGAGGATGCGAAAGCGTCTCTCCGCCGACTTACATCTCCTCAAAATGTGGCTTTCGATCTTGACAAGACGCTTGCACTCATGGCCCTCACAACCGAGCATGAACGCGAAGTAAACACAGGCACTCACTTTCTGGCATGCTTCAGAGGAACCGACCTCCGCAGAACAATCATTGTGATCGGCAGTTATTGTATGCAGGTTTTCAGTGGTTCGACCTTCCGCGCCTATGTGACATACTTCTTCGAGCAGGCCGGTCTGCCTACGACTCAGGCGTTCAACATGTCGATCGTCGCATATGCCCTTGGTCTGATCGGAACAGTACTCTCGGTAAGCTTTTGCAACTCACTCATTGGCACGAATATCATTGTCTCTGACTCTGTGCAGTGGATCCTCATGACTCATGTTGGTCGACGGGCACTCTTCATATATGGTCTGATTGCCGTAGGCTCGATATTCTTGATTATCGGCGGCCTCGGGGTTCGCTTGGCGAGTGCACCCTCATCGGGTCTCTCGTGGGCCATTGGCGGTCTGTTGCTCGCATCGGTCTTCATCGCTGACTCCGCCGTCCTTCCGGTGTCATACGCGCTGGTCTCGGAGGTTCCATCTTCCCTCCTTCGAAGCAAATCCGTGGTGATTGCTCGCGCTAGTTACGCTGTCATCAACATCGCCGCCAATGCCCTTATACCATATCAAATGAACCCCACGGCTTGGGGGTGGTCAGCAAGAACAGGATTCTTTTGGGCTGGCAGCTGCTTCCTTGGACTGATTTTCTCCTACTTCGTCGTTCCCGAGCCAAAGGATCGCACAATTGCAGAGCTGGACCTCTTGTTCGAAAAGAAAGTGTCGGCACGAAACTTTGCAAAGGCTCAGGTCCACCTCTCTGAGGTGGCGGCAGATCATGGCAGAGTCTAAGATAAGTCGAAGTAAATGGGCAAAATTGACTACAAGTCAATGGAGTGACCTTCACGGACACAAAGGCAGAGCAAAGTATAGAAGTGTAGATTGGTATGTGCGGCAGGGGAAAGATAAGCAAGGCGACGAAGAAATCTCGTAATCAGAGCTTCGTAATGGTAATGGTACATGGAGGTTGAGCAATGGGACAGCACATCTCATGGATGCGAACTTAGTTCTTAGAACTTTTTGGAGACAACGAATTCCGACGTAACCGTGCCGACTGTTTAAAGGAACTCCTTCGCATCATGACAGGGTACTAGACTGTCAAGTTCACCAGGTTTTGGCAAAGTTGACCCGGGTCATCCCATATGTGATGAAGTAAAAAAGGGGCTATGAAGCGGCGTGAGTCTTCTCTACCAGCCATCATGCCAAGCGTTCTTCATCTTTAGAGCAGCGGAAGTTCTCGCAGCCTTGCATTGCCTCGTTGTCTATCACTTCTCCGCACTCCGACTCTACATTGTCACAATATTTCATCAGGCTCACACGACTTGGAGCATCACCACCTAGACGCATTAAGACCACGACGAAACCATGTCAGAAGCACGAGAGTCATCACCGACGCCATCCGAGCGAACACGCAAAGACGCCGAAGACCGCAAGCGCGAAGAAGCAGAACAATCGAAACTACCCTATCGATGGACGCAGACGCTCGAGGAAGCAGACGTCAACGTGCCTATACCAGGGATTTTGAAAGCGCGGGATTTAGTCGTTGAACTGAAAAAGACCCACATCAAAGTCGCAATAAAAGGACAAGACCCTATAATCGATGTACGTACAGAGAGTTTCTCGTGCTGGTTGACAATGAATTAATGAATGGTAGGGCGATTTCCCACACCCAATCCAAGTCGACGACTCAACATGGATCTTATCAACGCAAACAGACGGCACCAAGGAGATCGCAATCAACCTAGCCAAGAGCGCGGGTTCGTACTGGTGGCCACACATTGTTACTTCAGCGCCCAAGATCGACACAACTAAGATCGTGCCGGAGAACTCGAAACTTGGGGACCTTGACGGCGAGACGAGGGGTATGGTTGAGAAGATGATGTACGATCAGGAGATGAAGAGGCAGGGTAAACCGACCAGTGACGAGCAGAATAAGCAGGATATCCTGAAGAAGTTCATGGCCGAACATCCTGAGATGGACTTTAGTCAGGCGAAGATGGGTTGAACTCGGGATCAAGGGCTGTCGACCCCAGTATGAATTTCATGTGCTACCACGACGATCACGACGCGCGGAAGAAGAAAAGTACTTTACATGAGCATGAGCATGAGTTGGCGTGCATGCATAGCATCAGGGTTCCAGGCAGCTGGCGCACTAAGATGTCGGCCATGGCGTGGCGTTCAGTACCCATGGCGTCAAGATGGAGCGGCGGATACGAGGTATGGTGTTGAACAAGACTCGATCAACTGTCCGTTGTTCCTCAGCCTCACTTTCAGAATGATCTGTCTATATGTTACTGAATTGGGATTAGTCAATTTCTGTTCCCTGAACGTCAGCCTTGCCATCGCTCATTGGTCGATGTCCCAATATGCCTCCTTTTTCTGGCATATGCTGAAAGTCCTCTGCAGTACTGACATGCACCACCCATTCGGCCTTGTCTCTCAATAGACTATTAGTGCATCGAACTTAACCCCATCGAAGCCCTATACTCTCTTCGCCCATGCTGCTCGCTTCTCGGCGACAGCTACTGCATCTGATTCATCTTGCTCTCTAAGGCTGCAGCATGTTGGGCAGGACAAGCATACGCATCTTTGCATAGCCTCATCTCCTTCTTCCCAGTCTTCGCGTGATCCCCTTTGCTATTGCACAACCTCGGCAGACTACTGCCGTTATCGTCGAGCCCGTATGAGGAGATGACTGCCGCAAGCAGCGCATATTGTAGCCTCATGACATAAACTATGCTTGTCCTTGCAATGGTGACAGCCCGCCAGTTCACCACAGCTGCATCCGCCAAGAAGCGACAATTAATCGTCCCATATGAATTTGACCGTCGGATTTCTGCTTCAATCCACAGTGAAGCCGAGAGACTTGCAAAAAGCATCCTTGATGATGGCTGAGTGGATAAGGTCCCAGGTAAAACTACCAGGACTAACGTAGCCCCCCTCCCCCTTCGTAGTGGACGAAAAAAACCAGTACGGCTGGTTTCACTTTCCTACAACCTCCACAAGGAGCTTGTAGGCAGAGTTTTTGCTTTTTTTGGTGAACAATGCAAGCGTTCTGGCACTCGATCACGTCTCTGTGTCCCATGAGTGAGGCGAAGGGGTCGGCAACCACTAACCAGGTTCTCGAGGACGAACATCTCGGCTGGTTTTCACTTAATCTACAAACCTCCTGGCCAATGGATCATGGATGCCTCTAGCAATGTTCTTGTCGTCCATCCACCTTTTGGTGCGATGTGTGTGGTGACTTAGTAGTAGTTTCCTGTTCCTACTGGGAACCGATGCCAGCACTCGCTTCCGCTCATCTATTGTACATGTCTGCACAGCGTCCTGTCTTTGTTCGCATTCCTGGGTTCGTGGCTGCTGTCGTCTTGCCTCCTGGGTTTTCCGATGCCTGTGCTTTCAGCCAACCTCCCCTTGCCATCCCGGAAGTGTGTCAGTAAGTATTCGTCGACGATTCTTGGCGGCTGCTCATGGTCATGTGAAATGAAGTGAAGTGAAGATACTTGATCTTCACTTACAACCATAATTCCATCTTGATATATCATATTTCCGCAATTGTTCGATGCATATGACCCAAAAGAGGATCAAGAAGACAGCAGTACACCCCACTTCGATGAAGAAGGGCTATGCAGTGGTCTGGTGGTGGGCCTCTTCTTGGGCAGGTCTGAGTACTTCACGGTACTAAAGAAAGGAAGAGGTTGTAGCAGACGTTCGAGCTGCTCAATCGCCAGATTTTTGCACTTTTTGATTGCAACTGGGATTATTTGTTGTGTGGTTTGAAGGTGAAGCAGAATATTGTATAGTCGGTGAAGGACACTAGTGCCAAGCTGTGTCTATTTCTTGTGCAGCAGGAATCCGAGTTGGTGAGGGTGCTCTCCTTCATGCGTGACACAACGCGGCGATCGGTACGTGGCTGCGAATGTGGCAGCCTTGTGCCTGAACGAGTTTGGGGGTGACAGCAGGAAGGGAGCAAAACAGGTAGGTGAGGCTGTCCGAGGAAGGTTCTGGTGGTTTTGACCGAAGAAGTAGTAAACACAATTCGTGTCGTTTCTCGTCACGATCGGTGCTGTCCGGCCGTCAGGCGCTCGGGTGTGCTGCCCTCACCTCTGCTGTGTGTGTCATGATGATTGTCACAGATCTAGCTCTGCGCTCTTCGTTGCGAACTGCACGTCGCGCCTCCTGTTCATACATGACTTTTGGAGATAGCAGGTATGGACGCAGGTCTGGTCCCTCTCGAAACAAAGTTCCGTATCATGGGCTTTCGACCACAGGTAAAAATCTTTCCATGCCTGGACCTATGCAGTGCAAGCGGACCGACCGATACTCATGCTCTGCCCGAACGTGAGAGCAAGCGCACACCAGGACGAGAAGTAGAGAGGTAGTCGTGTCGATATCTGTCACAGTTAGCTGCTGACCACATATATGCATCATATATTCCATTTGAAAGATTCCTGAAGGCAAGCACGATCTCAATCTCGAAGTTGCTTGTATCTCCAGTCGTTCTTTATGCGCCTGATTTCCGCCGACGCCGGCCAGTTCCATTGACCCAGGCATCACACCACTCAAAACAAGTGACACACTGAGATCACATTCCAAAGCAGAGCATCTTTCTGCTGCGCCATGTCCACGTAAGTCCTCTGCAGCATCAAGAAGTTGAAGCACAGTCGAACACCAAAAGAAGCCTCGAAACCTTGTAGCTCGAAATACAGCCCTGTGAAGGTCTAGACTTTACTCCAACCTCCACCGTGCGTCATGATTCCAAATTGATCGAATGTCTGGCTGCCTTGTGCTGAATGTGTTGCTTCATCTGATACTGGTTACAGCATTGTTTCGAGTAGGTGTGTTGTACGTACATCACTATCGTCAAGTCAAGTGATGGTGATTGTGGAGCCCAAGTTTGGAGAAAGTCCACCTGAAACATGTCACAGATCTTGCGTTGTAAACGGATATCGACGTTACAGGGATCTCCGTACCATGCAGTAGGAAGTGTTTCATCTGATCAAAGTGAAGAGGTTTGCGCCCGAAATAAGGTAAACCGCGCGAACATGCAACCAAGAGAGCTTGGGGCATTCCCTTGGTTTCGCAGCGACAGAATCAGGAAGTACCACCCGATGAGAAGGATAGTGTTATTGGGCACAAATCCATCAGTCATGCTCAATGCACACTCTTTCAACGCGAGTCCATGCACCTCGCTTATGCCTCGTTTGCATGCCTGTGCGGGACTAACGCAACGCGATGTACGTACATTGCAGCATACCACAAGATAGGAAGGACGGGTGTAGGTTGCGAATTGTAGTTCCATGGAAACACTGAAGAGGGTCAGCTCATGTAGGCGGTTCCTGCCTTATCGTTTGGCTCTATTGTCTGCACAAGAAACATTCCCCAGTCAAAGACTGCCGGTGTGGCAGCGACATCACACCATCAAAGGGTGTGCAAATGCCATGCCCACCTTGATAGTCCCAGCTCAATATCGCGTCGCATATACCGTCGCAGGATGGGGGTTTAGGTATCAATGCATTGATCGACTATGCGGTGTGCTTAGAGTTCAGACTGCGGTGGTCTGGGCTTGGGCAGCAGTATGTGGGTTTGCCCCAAGGAAGGTTATGCTTTCATGAATTTCCGTTTCATTGCAATGTAGTCCGTTCCTCAACATAGTCGTTGGTTATCCAGCCACCTAATGGATAACAAGTGATCTTGCAATTCCAGGCACTCACGTCTAGTTTGGCTAGTTTGCTGCCCAAACCAACCCACACACTCGGGCAAGGTAGTCAGGATCATCTGACCGCCCTCGGATAGACACAGTGCGCCCCTTCTTGTATGTTTCTCAGCACTTCGAGACAGGTCATAGTTCTTGTACTGTAGAACGCTCTCCTGTGTCCTTCTCTTGTCCGGACACTGCTTCGTGCGCAGGTCTGGCACATCAGAAAGTGTCAGATCGAAAGTCGATTCATGTAGGGTCGATCAGATAGATCATTCACCCAGTACTCGTAGACGCTCATAGAAAAGTTGTAGGGATAACAGCTGTTCGTTGTCTGGCACCTCTAAGGACAAACTTGCATAGTCGAAACTGAAACGACTGCTGTAAACCCGGATTGACACCAGTGCAGAATGACCATATTGGCAGAAATTCTTCTGAGGCTCGACTGTTGAGTACTGTTCTGTATTGTTTCTCTGATTTCCTCGTGCCTCGAGTCAAGTGGTTCAAGATGTATGTATGCCTGAGAACTGTGCTTTGTTCATCTTGTTCCTGCCCCATGCTCTTTGACAGTGAACGCTGGAGTGCGATCGACCAGCCGACACTGAGGAAGCGTAAGAAGCATTAACCGCCATGAGAGGTTTCTTTGTTTGTGCAATTGAGGAGGATTTGTTAGGCTCGTCCTCCAGATGTTTCAAGCTCGGCAACCCCCTGTTCCGAGCCGGGAGAGTAGAGTGTGACAAGACTTGTGCGCTACTCGTTTTCTGTAGGACGGCACTTGTTAGCAACGGTTCATGCGGGATTGGAACTTTTGTAAGCACATTTCTAGACCACTCACATAGAAACCATCCGAATGCTTCCCGGCCCTCTCCACGTTTCGACTTGCGGGACCCGTTCCAAAAACCCGCCGGGACAATCCCATTTGGGCACCTGTAATGACTGTACTTCACCTAAATCGAAGTCCAGCTGCACGAGGATGCCGTTATTGCCTGTCATCTAGAGGCAGCAAGGTGCTCTCAGACTTCGTATTCGTGGTAAAACTGTTATAGCAAAGCCTCTGCACGCTTCTGATGCCACCACTACAATATCTTGCCTGGTGGATTTTTGAGACTCGTGCAAACCACCAGGAAACATCGAAATCTACACCTGTCGATGCGAAAAAGAATGCTCCTGCCGCAAGACGGCAAAGGCGGTGTGGAACTGAGGATGATTTCCGTCTAGGTAAGTGCCCAACGCAATTGGCCTATCTGACGGCCTGAGATGCATCCCCGGGTACTAATCATTGGTCTCCATGTCCTGCGCCCTATTGAAACTGCGGCGTATTGCAATGGTCGAGCTTTCTGTTTGCTCATTATGAATAGTTGTAAAGGATTATATTGGCAAGTTCGTTTCCAGAGGTGGTGGGTTGTGATAGTTTCGGCTGAAAGATGTCGATATCCTCAACGTGAAAAGCAGTAATGGAGTTTCAGTCCGAAAACGCCGCCCGCTCTACGGCTAGAAAGATCAAGAGCGGCAAAAAAGCTCTTTCGCTGTGCTTCGTGTATATCTTTTTGCTGGTAAATCATTGGCGTCTGCATGGCTGATGTCCAGAACAGACCATGCGTGTTCAAAGCTTGCCTCATGGAAAGGCTAATCCCCTCATCCGGGTTCTTCTTTCGAGTATCATGCTCTCAGTCTGCCTATAGAGAGCATCAAGCTGCTCCATAGACAACGAGTCCATCAGTATTCTTGCAACTTGTGAGCCTGCACTAACAAGCTGCAGCATATAGCGATCGTCTCGGGAGCTCCTTGGTTGCTGATCCCTAGAGTTTTGCCTGACAGCAATTGAGTTTTCTAGTGTCGTGACGAACTGTTTGATTTGATTGTCGTAGAGAACACGGGCTGGTATCCTTCGTTTCGTGGCGAGCCTCTTTAACAAGTAAGCCCATTCTGTCCACTCCCTATCCTCTGGCGTCCGGACTCTGGGTTTGTCCCGTTCAAGCGGTATTGGGAACTGGTACTTTGCAACAAAGTGAAAGGCGCAGCGGGACAGGATGTCGTTGACTTGCAGCGTGATTTGATCCTGTTCTTCGGCGCTCAAATGGACAGGAAGGGCAGGTAGGGCTTGAGACCTTGCATGCTCTTGTTGTGGTACTGGCAATGGAAGTAGCTGGGATGGGCCGTCAAATTCGTCCTGATTGAACGGTCGCCTGCGCGTGTGGTATCGACCAGGCCTGCCCAGTTCTCCCACGCGACGATTCTGTGTCTCCACGTCGAAATCACCGTAGCCTTGACTGGTCGGCGATCCCGTCTGGTAACTGTAACTGTCCTGACTGAGTTGACTTTGTCGACGCAAGGCTATCTCCTCGGGGGTGGCCCGTACGGGAAGAACAGGCTGTGACTGTGGGTACACGCCCACGTCAGAGCTGAAGGCAGCAGTTTGCGATCCCAAAGATATTGGCCGGAATGGATCGCCGACAGCAGAATGCGCAGGAAGACGAGAGCCCCCGTGTATTTGAGGGGGCAGTCTTTGTCGTAGACGCTCAACTTCTACCGGACCTGGAGACATGCGGCCGGTAGTCTCACCAGCGAAAGGATCGTACGTGGACGTTTGCCATTGTGTAAATCTGCATGCATTTGTATCAGTAATCAACTGAGGTGCTCTGAGAGCGAGGAGGACTTGCCTTTGAAATGGATATTCGGTTGCTGTACGTGCAGATGAGGAGACATCTCCAGGCTTTGATGAAAAGAAATCTTCCTGGCCTGACATGCCCGCGTGGTTGTCGGTCAGATCGAGGGCAAATTGTATGCCGGGGGCGAGACCAGAATGGTATGGATGTAGGTTGCTGATTGGAGATGGCAGTGCCAACATGATCGATACTGCCAGAATGATGTGCAGTCGGGACAAGTCGTGCACACATATGTCAGCGCGGTTGAACAGTCTTGTTCTTCCGGTCGCTGATAGGTGAGATTTGATTGATCGATTGGTTCAAAGACTTTGCATAGGGCACCCATCAAGGCTTGGGCAGTATAATAAGTGACAGCGGACTTTCTGGCAACAATATTCATGAGATGAAGTCCAATAGTGATAATGACATTCAACCTGAAGCACGTGGATGGGATCCAAATGGTGGCCATGAAGTCGATGACCCATAAGTTAAGGCTATTCTGGAAGTCCACTGAATCCCACCATTGTTCCCATTTCGTGATCCCAGGCAGCCTAGTTCTTACAAGAGTACCCACCTTGCAGGGGCCGAAACGAGGGTGCTTCAGGGCATGCTCGGCGGGTTGTTGCCGACTCCGTGGACGAGGCGTTGCGGCCCCTTCCAACGTTAGATGGTCTATAAGACTGAGTTTGGTCCCTGACAAGTGGGACGCCACATGATTCCCACCCGCGTGGAAAGTTGGAACTCTGACAGATCATGGCGTTAAGCCATGTCTTCTGGAAGCTCGATTAATTTCCTTCTGGAGGCTCATCGCCAAAGTGTACGTCACGTCGATGTCGGCACGTCATCAAGCCGATATGGCCAACAATGCAGCGTCGAATCAAAGGATTTGATGCCCGAGTTGTCGTTGAATGGAGAAATGCTTCCTTACAGAAACTCCAAGCGCAGCATCTCGAGGTCACGAGCTCTCGTTGTTCGATCGCCACATCAAAAAGGCCCGAGAAACCAGGCGAATCCCGTAATGGTAAATCCGCCCACAATCTTTGTTGTCAGTTGGGCCGCTCGAGCATGGTGGGCACTGATGGGTAGCCGTTTGAAGACTGCAGCGAAGATCATTATTGCCAGGGCGGAGATCCACCACGGTGACGAACACGGAAGGCGCGACTAGCGAGCCTTGCAACCAACAAATAGTACGGAATAATCAACCTCAAGTTGATTCTGCGCAGGGCTGTCATTGGCTCCAACTCGTGCAAGACCTGCCTTTGTGCGCGTTTCCCAGACACAACAATTTCCAAGCGAGAGGGAAAAGGGTAAATGAACCATTGCCGACAGCATCGGAGCAGGGGGGATGCCACCACTTCGGCAACCTACCATAGTACTCACCAGGTAAAAGCAGCCACAGACTAGGAGAAGCCCGGTCAAAATGTAATGTTAGATATATATTTCTAGGAAAGAAGACGGGTTAAGAATAACAAAAATACGAGATCTGCAGGGACACGAGCGCCACTGCTGCCCAAGTTTACAGTATGGCCGCCCTGCAGCCGACCTTGGGCATGATCTACACTGGTGGGTGAGGCGACAACGGAAGCCATTCCGAGGCATAGGATTTCGAGGCATCGACAATGGGCGGGCTGTGACCGAAAACGGTATCCTGGATGGCGTCCAGGCATGGAAGGGCCTGCCAGAGGCTCACAGTCTGCCATTCCGAAAGACGGGGGATTGCGGGAAGGCACGGTGGATCGTACTATACTTAGTGGTTCTGTGGCGGTTTGACCAACGGGTGCCTGAGATGAACTTAATCGGCTTGAAATGAGTTTCGGGGAAACTCTAGGACATTTCCGTACGGAGATTTCTTGTAGGGCGGAAAAAGCCAAAGACTGTTTAGGGCACACTGTATGTTGAGCCAAGGTGAGCCATTATTGATCCTGTAACGCGCCTCGGAAAAGAATCGTTCTGATGGGTGGAAAGTGATGGCAACACGACGCGGCCTGGGCGGTTCATCAAACCAAGGAGACGGTATCATATCATAGTATCAAAGCATGGCCTGACAATCTCCCAGACGACCGTGAAGAACAAAGCAAGAAAGAAGATGGAAGATGGAAGATGGAGAAAAAGGGGCAATGTGGTGTTAGAGGTGAACGGGACTAAGCCTCGCCAAAGGACCGCCAAGACGAGGCTACGTCATTTCCGACAGTTAAAAGTACCCTTGGCCCCTGAACATGAGACGAACATCATCTTAAGGTGCTTCTTTCACCCTTCCATGACTCCTTAATCGAAGAGCTCGTTCTTAAGTCCAATACTCAGCCACTCAGCCCACGTACGTATGTGTCGCGAGATTCTTTTCACACAGTACACGCACACCTCGGCTAAGTATTTGTCTTTTGTATACGGAGTACATCACGCACCTGAAGCAGGCACAAAACGGTTCAGACACGATGACATGGCACATTCCTTGATATCTCCCCCTCCAGGTCTGATGACCACTTCAGGCGCGCAGATACGGAATTGCACGGAGTCCTGGATACTTTCTCACAAGATTACCTGCCATGCTTCCGGCAAAGCAATACGAGAATCACTATCACTAGGACCTCTTCAGCCCTTTCCGCCGGAGAACTCTAGGAGTCTATGGAACAATGCCACTTTCTCTAGAACAACTCACGATCAGAATCTTGAGTAGACTTTTCACTAGAGAGCGATCTTTTGTCTTACCGAGGCGCTATCACCTTCGTGGCAGCCGGCCGTCCCACACCTATTGCGATACTGTCGCCGTAGCAGGGGGTGTCTGATAGCCCGTACCCGGTACTCGTAGTTACCTGGCTCTCTCGAAATAGAAATCGCTCGCAAGCGAGCTCTCAATGACGGACTGGATGAGGTATCCAGCCTCGCTGCAATCTTCCTTAGGGCTTTGAGCAACTCAAGGATGACGTCTCTTCAGCCGGCGTGCATAGTCCTGCAATCATTAGCACACGGGAAATCCAGGCTCGCCTATCACAACGCCGAATGCTACAGTTGGCACTCACTTGACAGCTTCTTTTGAGGCCTGCTTCGAGACCTACTCGCGGCTGATAGCCGAGGATCCTTCGAGCCTTGTCTCCGCTAGCATATCGCATTGCACAAGCGTCCATTACACTGCCCCGGGACAAGGTTGTCGGGGTCCCGGAGATTCGGGTGAACCCTTCCGCTATCAAGCCTAGTACCCACGCCAAACTTTCTGGAATTTCCACTTCGAAGGATGGTGGAAAGTGACCAAATTCTTTCCAGACCCCAAGGCTAAACTCTCGAAACGAGATGGGTTCGTTGTTCTGAATGAAAAAGATCTCACCTGCTGCGCTTCCTGCCGCGATGCCACCATGGTCGGAAGTATTACCAAAACCATTGCTCCCAGCGATGTCATCAAATTTCTGTCCTGACCGGGTACGCAGCAGGTTTTCGAGTGCGAGTATGTGAGCATCAGCGATATTGCCCACATAGACGGTGTCCCAGAGATTGCTGCCGTCGCCAATCTTGAATCGGCTCTCGCCTTTCGCTATGCAGGCGTGGATGGGAGGGATCAATTGTTCGTCACCCTCTCCAAATACTACTGCCGGTCTCAGAACACATGTCAGCAAGGGTGAGTCGCGACTGCTCTCTGTGTCGTTCATGACGACATGGTCAGCTGCACCATTCTCCGAGCGACTGCCCGGGGTATTCGCTGCGATCACGATTCTTTCCGCCTCAACCTTACTTTCGCCATAGATTGAATTTCTTTCAGCGACAGGCCATCTCTCGTCAATGTTGGCATATGACTTGCTCATATCGTCGGTCACTGCGCAACAACTACTCGTGTATACGAGTGCCCTGCAACCACTTTTCTTGGCTGCTCCTACCACATGCTTTGTCCCGTTGACATTGATGTTCTTGACAACAGAATCCAAGCGGCGGGAATATCTGTCCGATGACAAAGAGTCAGTGGGTTTGCATTGGCCCTGGCACCAACCAGACAGTCAGAGTTCCAGCAAAGGGCTGCTACCCACTCATGGACAGCATGAAATACTGGACCTACCTTTCACTCAACGATGGCACCATGCCTGCTGCGTGCACAACAGCATCAGGCCTAGTCTGCTCGAACGCCCTCTGGACATCCTTTCCTTTCGTGATGTCTGCCTGGACATACTCGTACTTACAGGCCCATAGCAGATCGATCGTGTCGTCGAGTTGCTCCGCTTCTTGTGCTTCTTTTCGCGCATGCCTCGTGTCATCCAATCTGTCAAGGATGCATACCGTCCATTGAGGATGCTGCTCCTGCAACGCTCGAACGATTGCCGATCCGACGAAGCCCAAACCTCCTGTCACCAAGACTTTGATGTCTTCTGAAACGTTATCCGCCATTGCGAATACCCTCACTCTGCCGATTCTGGTGCTTTGTAAACACCACGAACGTCAGACACTGACCTAAATGCTAGATCCTTGCGATATGCCCTTGAAAGAAATCGCAGACAATTGGTTTAACGCTTCCGTGTATGGATAATTTACCGCGTTGCCGTCCGCAAGTATGAAATGCTCGTCGACGCCGGTGTTCGCGAGTCATGACGACTTTTTGGAACGATTACTTTACGATACTTAAGCCTCAAACCAACACAAGTTATGTAGCAGAAGTAGCGATAAGATGTCTATCGGCGGACCGTGTCTCATATCCGGCGAGTCAAAAGGGTCCCTTACGGACGGAGATATTCCTGTCATGTCCGGACTAATAGCCATCCGGATGGGGTCATGATTCCAAAGTACGCATCATCATTTCTGGCAATAATCGTCTGCGATGGGCAGATGGCGGAAGAAGAACTCCGATGGATTCTTTTCAGAACTGTAGATAGTCTGCAGTACCTCATTGTGAGGCCAGGGAACAGGATGCACACCACGGATAAATACCATATGTCAAACGATTGAGAAGAGGTTATGCTCGCACGGACAAATATCTTGGTATCTATCATGTCGTTGTGCCCAAGCTCGATTTCTTATGAGAAAGTCCCAAGACGATTCAGTCGGTATATAGGGTATTAAGATAGCTAGCTCATCAATCATATCCCGTGCACCAAATGGCCATCGGCACTTCCCGAACGCAACCGAGTCATGTCATTCATATAAAATGGCCTCTCTCATAGTCCTGCAGCTGAAGCCCACCTGCTCCGTGTACGCCGGTCGGATATGGATAGTATGACTGCTGTGCATCGCTCGGTCCAGCCCCCTGTGCGCCTGGAGGCGGAAAATACGCATGCTGCCCATCACTCGGTCCAGGTAAATCATCGTCCAAGTCGTCGTCAACCCCGAAGAACTGCTCATGCAGATTCGGATCCTGGACTTGTCCTTGTCCCGGCCCAACATCCTCTCGTTGGAGGCTGTTCCTCAACGGAGTACCCTCTTTAGATCCTCCCGCCGACACTGCCAATTGTTGTTGGGCACTCCATCTGGCTAGATCAGATTTCTGACCTGGCGTCATTTGGTGACTCCATCTACCCTGCGCGAGACCTGGGCTGGGATGTTTTGCGTGGGGATTGTGGCCGCTAGGTGTCGGGCTTATCGCGTGCATTTCTGTTGGCGGCTCCGCACGACCCCATGATTCTACGGCTTTGGCCGACATGGGACTGTACAGACTGTCGGCGTTTTGATCGTGGATTCGACTCATGCGTCCTGTCTGGGCCGTGCGTTGTCGTCGCTTGCGTGTATATGCGAAGCAGCACCAGCATGTGCTTCCGATGAGCAGGATGCCGCCTACGATGGGCAGGGCGATAGCTAGAGCGAGTTTCCAGCCGTGAAACCCCGAGTTGGAGGACGTGCTGTTGGATGCGCTGGTGGGTCCGGCTATCAGCGTTTCGTTGAAGATCGAGGCTGCGTCGGGGAAAAATGGCTTGCCGGCCACGGGAGGTTGCCGGCAGGCGATGTGAAGTGCTTGCAGAACTGTAAATCGCGTTAGCGAGATGTGTCAGATGCTATACGGTGCGTGGGAGCGTTACAATTGGCGAGAAATAGCTGTTGTGGAATGAAGCTGTAGCATAATGCACATCGGTTGACGGATGTATCGTCAAAGTCTCCTACATTGCAGAAATCTTCGCCGGGCTGACTCGTGGAAGTGTCGTTCGTGATTTCGTAACCGATGGTTTCGTTCAACACGGCACAGCTGACCTGACATGGACTGCTAATGGAGATGCGGTCTTCAGGAAGCGCAAACATGCATCCTGCAAGGGTGTAGCGGAGGGCCACTGCTCATTGTTCAGCGGTTTGCCGTCGACCATGAAGATAGTTTTGTTCAAAGAAAATGTGGGCATACACAATCCCCATTCTACGTCCGTCTCATTTTTGCTTGTATCCACAGCCGTGCTGTTCAATTGACATGCCACACATTGATTGAAGGCTCGACCTTGTTGTAGGGACTGGTAGTCTGCATCGAGGCAGACAACGTCGTCGGAGAGGCTACCAGCGTTGGCGCAGACGGATTCGCAAGGCGACCCGACGACAGACTGAAGTGCGCTGGTAACACGAATGAGTAGGATAAGCAGGTAGATCAAAACGGCGTGGAGGGGCAGATGAGGAGCGGTCGCATAGCGGTCATGCCAACCTGCCATAGCATGCCATTGACCGTCAGGGCGGCCTCATATGAAACGGGCGCAGGCGCGCAGAGGCAACGCAAGGTTTGGATGTGTAAATAGGCTCTGGCAAGGAAGAATTCTTGCGGCTTGTATTTCATCCAATTTTAAGGCCCGATGTAGAGAACAATATGTGATTGGAAACAGCGACGAATACGTGCTAGCAACGCTGTCATCTGGACGGCACCTCCCTTGGTGGCATGTACCACATAGTCAGTTGGCAGAGACAAGTGAGAAAGCTGTGTGCTTCCCTGGGACTTGCATCTTGCCGGGCGGTTAGAGAAGCCAGTAAGCAGAGGTGGACGAGGTTGGTGTAAGGAGGGGTCATTAGTACCAGGGTGTGATAAAGGTTGTGAGTGGTGGGAGATTTCTTGATCCAAAGCCCACGCTAGGCGGGACACGACGGCCCGGACAAAGCCTGCAACCTTGCGACACTTTCACAGTGCTATCATCTCCGTCATCGTCTTGCATGTTTGTGACGGGCTTGTAGATGGCACGGACGAAGCGATGGATGACACTCCAACGGGCTACCTATACGTTCGCTTCATGGGCTTGAAGCTTCATCGGCGTAAGAGAGATATGTGCCACGATATCTTAGCTACTGTGACAATGCGTGTTCTCCTCGAGCCGCCCATATATCCGCGATCTCACCAAAAAAGAGTGCTGCAATGGTGACATGTCATTGCATATCCATTGAAATATGCCATTAACAGCAGGGACCTGGCTGATGACTTCAGTCCTAGACTGCCGCGTACGTATACATATATGCAGATTTGAAGCCCCTTTTCCATGCTTGTCAAGCACGAAGGCTTTTGGATGATCCAGAGATTCCTAGCGCAAAATGGGGCGTTCAGGATATTGACGCTTGCCGCAAATATGTCGACTGCAGGTGATATGCTCCGATGAGGTTGTTTGAATCACCCTCAACCAGCCGCGTCGACAGTTCGTCAGCGTTGTACCAGATCGTCGTCTCCTTGTGGACTTGCAAGAGCGGTACACCTAGTATCATATCCTGCACTTTGCGGCGAACGTCATCTCAAATGGGGAGTGACATTCTTGCCTCGCCAGAATTCATCTCTTTCCGTTCAACTCTTCGACTCTTTTCTCAAAGGCAGATATCATGGTGCTTGCAACCTTGCCTTCCACCTGGGAGAACATCTGATCATACACTGGATTTCGGAATTTGACAGTCACGTCCAACTTGACTGATGCTTGATTCTGCTCGCTGCCATCCAGGTGAGAAATTTGCCATTTTGTGTTCAAGACTTCAAAAAGGCCACCACTGTTTGCCTCGCTGCTTCTGGCCTCCACAATCCCTTTCTCCTCATCGCAACGAACCACACTGTCCCAGTCTTCTTCGAGACCGAACTTTGCATAGCCAACTTTCAGTCTGGCTCGGGTTGGATAGCCCTCGGTATCTCTCGTGGTGACATTGGAAGCAATAGTAAAGGGCAAAAACGTTGGATAGCCAGAAACGTCAGAAACAGCTTTGAAAATGAGCTTGGGCGAATATGGTAGAGTTTTTGTATGTGTCAAGCTTCGTTCTGGGCAAGGTCCCAATGCTTGCGAAAGTAAAGAGTCGAAGATAGTCCTTGTTTGTAACGCCGGTTTGAAGTGTCCTCCGTATATCGATCCACCAGCAGCAGTCAGTGACCGACTAGAGCATCGTAAGCTAGCTGAGTGTTGCAAAATCATCTTGTATCAATCCGGACCCCTCTATGCGCCGTCAGTACTCCGGCAAGAAGAACCAAAAGACCTTTTCGTGAACTACCATAAGAACATATGACTAAAGCAATACCAAAATGTCGTTTGTGGAGATGCGGTCATAGAAATTGCCGTCGTCTTGGAGCGACAAAACGCGAGTCACGAACTTTTGGTATTGCGCGTTGCTTGACTCGCAGTGCCTGCACCTGTTGTTCAATTGACCACCTATTTCAACCAGCACTATTATAGACTGTTCAGGCCAGGCGACTTTCGAGCTTGACGATCCATCGCCAGCGAGTCATCGAATCTCCCATGGATTTATAGCAAAATGAGTGCAGTGTCAGCAGAACCTGCTGCCATGGACGCGGCGCCGTCCACGGCTACGGTCGCGGTCGTGACGAAAGAACCTCCTGCGGAGAAACCTGAAGCAGTCAGCCTCAGAACGAAGATTGTTCTGTCTTTCTGGGCGGTGATACTACTGCTGGGTCTTCCAACATGGTGGCAGACAACCTCAATCTACAGAGCCAGTTTACCTTTGCAGGACATGCTCAACTGGGCAGATGGGACGGTGCGCAGGCCAACGTTCAATGCCCACGACAGGACTGATATAATCTATAGAACACCCCTACCGCGATCCCGCTGAACATCTGGATTCAGTCATCGGGTATCTCCTGTCCCGAAGCGCAGACCCTCGTACGAGACACCCAACAAGCCCTTGACGATCTCAACGAATACCCGAAGTTGCATCAGCGACTGCACCTGGTGGATGGGAAATCGAGCAACAAGAAGGCTGGCCATGGCAAAGAACATTCAGAAGTGGACTGTGGTGTAGATCCATTGAAGTCAGGTCTGGGGGATCCTGCCCTGAAGATTACCCTCGAGTCATCAGCGAGTGCTTATGCCTTCGACTTGGACACAATCACAGCGTCGGCCACTGTACGTGTGCCAGCTAATTCAGGAAACAACGCCGCCAAACAACTTGCCGGAACTCTGCATGATCTTTTCAGGCACGAGCAGATTGCCGCAGCGCTCCAGACTGTGTTCCTTGCAGGCAGTAGCAATAATGCCCAAGCCTTCCTCAAGTCGCAGCCCTATGAACTTGTCGATAGCATCGAGAAGCAGATCAATCGTGCCTACAAGTCGGCACCAGAGTTTCATCTGACATTCTCTATCTTGACAGCAAGCGGAGCTCCATCCAGTTGGGACATTCAAGAGACACTAAATGATAGGATCAAACCATTGGTCCAAGCATTGTCGAGTACGGCCAAGATCGATATCACAGCACAAGTCCAGCTTTACTCAGCATATTCCCCGGCAGTTCACCCGTTGGTTCAAGAAGGACAGGAGGGCATGTTGTTGCAACAGAAAGACCTCACGGCCTTTGTCAACGCGGCAGAGTGGCCTCTGGCGCCTTCCATTGGAGATGGCCCTACTCTGAACTTCGTCCTCTACGTACCGGCTGTGAGCCAGATCCCGCTGAGAATTGCGGACAACGACGAGACTGCATGGCTCATCCCACAATGGGGCGGCATCCAGATCCTCAACCCTCCTCTACGTCCCGATGCTGTTTCCGATGTCTCGACTCTGCCAGAGCATCTGTCCAAAGAGGTACTACAGCAACCGTTCCAGACGTTCGCTTCGCAATTACTTTCTTTATTGGGCGTGCTACAATCAGAGTCATCCGTTCGGACCCTGCCACTGCAGCTTCGTCTTGATGCATACAAGCGCTTTTCGGCACTCACGCTTTACCTCAAAGCTGCATCCAGCTTAGGTTCATTGTCGCGCTTAGCTCAACATCTCAACAATATTCCTATCCCCAGGCACGTGGCTCAATTAGTCGACGACTCAATCGGCAACCTGACCGCCTGCAGCCACGCTTTTCAGGAAAGCAGGTGGGATTCTGCCCTTGCTCACGCCAAAGTTGCCTATGCCGATAGTGAAAAGGCCTTCTTCGATAAATCCATGGTTGGCCAGGTTTACTTTCCCGATGAACACAAGGTTGCTGTATATCTACCGCTGCTTGGCCCAATCGGAGTTCCTCTTCTTGTCGGTCTCCTCAAAGAGATCAAGAAATTTATCTCCAAGAAAAAAGCTATCGCACAAGAAGGCTAACATCACGACAAGCATTTTTCGGGTTACACATCCTTTTGCACAGATCAACCACTACACAGCTTCCATTTACAGCTATAGATCAACAACTGGGATGCTGTTTATCTGTGCATTGAGTCTACGCAAGTAACCTTGTCGAGCTGCTTATTTAGGCAGCTCGATATGGTATCCGTCCACTTTAAAGTGGGGATATCACGACCGAATTCCGCACTACAAGGTCACACTCTGCAAATTCAACCTCCTCATCCCGGTCAATCAGGAACGCACCAAGCAATCGAGCAATCACATTCCAACATGAGTTTCTGAACTTCTCGCTTCATCATAGTGGAATGGCCTTATCGACAAGGCACGGTGGGGGGTATGGCATGAATACAGACTAAAAACGCAACAACATTATCGAGCTTCCATGCAAGGAAATCTATATAATGTCCCCTCATGGCAGAAGGAGGGTACATCATTCTTCTGGCTCTTCTGTCTGCCTATTCTCACATCCACACTGCTTATCGCAATGGCAACTATCTCGCCTTTACGTCTGTTGACGTTGGCATGGCTTGCTCTGAGTGGTCTAGTGCACAGTCAAGAATGCTTTAACTCGAGTACCGCTATCAATGGAAAGGCATTTCCGCCTTTGATTGAAGCTACAACGGAGGATCTGATCACTGGTTTGGAATCAGGTCTCTTCACCAGTGTTGACCTGGTGACGGTAAGCTATATGCCCTTGAGTGCAATCAGCTACCACATCTAACACTCTATCAGGCATACATTGATCGGATTATGGAAGTTAATTCGACATTACGCATGGTCACTCAGCTCAATCCTGATGCTTTGTCCATAGCTGCTGAACTCGATTCCATGCGTGCTAATGGTACCGTCTTGGGACCTTTGCATGGTATTCCCATCCTCATCAAGAACAATATTGCAACCTTCGACAAAATGGACAACACTGCTGGATCTTATGCTCTGGCTGGAGCCAAGGTTCCCAGAGATAGCACAATGGCAGCAAAACTCCGTCAAGCTGGTGCAGTGATATTGGGAAAGACCAATTTGTCCCAGTGGGCCAACTATCGAAGCTTCAATACCAGCAACGGTTGGTCTGCCATCGGAGGTCAAACACAAGGCGCCTATTACCCAGAGCAAGATCCCTCAGGCTCGTCGTCTGGTAGTGCTGTGTCAAGCTCTCTGGGACTTGCACTGGCGACTTTGGGTACCGAAACCGATGGTTCCATCTTGTCACCTTCAGATGTCAACAACCTTGTTGGGATCAAACCAACCGTTGGTCTGACTTCGAGAGATTTGGTTATTCCCATTTCCGAGCATCAGGACACGGTCGGGCCAATAGCTCGAACCGTCAAGGACGCAGCATATGTCCTTGCGGCTATTGCAGGAAAGTCTCCCTATGACAACTATACAAACGCCAACCCTTTCAACTCGACACCAGATTATGTGGCGGCATGCAACTTCTCTGCCTTGAGTGGAAAACGAATTGGTGTCCCCCGAAATCTGATCGACCTAGTGGCAGACCCTACAGCTGCTCCAATTGTCCCGGTCTTCAATGCCGCACTGGATATTCTTCGAGCTGCGGGGGCAACAATCGTCGAAAACACCAATTTCACGGGTTACGAGGCTCTGAACGAGGGCGACTACAGCAACATTGTACTTGAAGCAGATTTCATTACTGATTTGCCCAAGGAATATCTGTCTCAGCTCACGTACAACCCCAACAATATTCATTCAGTTGCTGATTTGGACAACTTCACGCATGCATTCCCTCTTGAAGATTGGCCTCAACGAGACACCGAGATCTGGGATGAGGCGTTGGCACTTGGGTACGGCAACACTTCACCAGAATTCTGGTCGAATTACACCATGAACACCTACTTGGCTGGTCCTTTGGGCGTGACTGGAGCTTTGGCGAATTATTCTCTTGATGCTCTTGTTTTACCGACCGAGTTTTCGCCCAACTTTCCCGCACTTATCGGTTCTCCCGTCGTGACTGTCCCGCTGGGTGCTTACCCAGCGAATACGACAGTGCTGCGGAACGGATTTGGAAACTTGAATGCGATATTCCCGGGTTTGCCCTTTGGGATCAGCTTTATGGGACCACATTTCAGTGAGGAGCTTTTGATCGGCCTGGCGTATGCTTTTGAGCAGAGAACTCTGGTTCGCAACACGATCACGCCATATCTTGAAGCGACGACAGAATTGGTTGATGTGGTCAACCAGAAGCGGAGACTGAGCAAGGCATGATATGGACGCTTAGAGGGTATAGAAGTCGGTGTTGATAGCTGTTGGAAATAATTGAAGCCGACCTTTCTCCGGCTGCATCGATTGAATATATAAGAATTCTGGGGCCCCCAACCGTCTTTTTGTGATCATCCGCTCAATATATCAAGGCACCATCTCGAGTCCCGAAAGCGAATAACCGAATGATATCCGCCCTAGAATCTCACTTAGGGGCCCCACCAACGGGAGTGCAGAGGAAATCGGCTGACCTTCGTGGGCCATAGTGGCGGACGCGCTGGAGGAAATATGGGGGACTCTTCTTGAACCTCGGTTCAGTTCAGTAACCAACTACCAAACCACCCACCACTCAATGCTCAAATAAATAACTTGACCCTCCGCCAGCATCCTGGGGTCTCTATACCCTCTGTCGCCGTCTCTGTATTTGACCTCGCCTCGCTGCATCTTGACGTTCATTTCATCATCTCCCTCTTGGTTTGGCTTGACGACCAGCAGCAGTGCTCGCAACTCCATACTCGGACGAAGTCAGACAGCCGATCCGTTCCCATTCCAGACTTCTAGTCGACTCACTAGGAGACTGAGTAACAGCCCATCATGTCTCAAACCCTCACCCGGGCCGAAGTCGCGAAGAACAACACAGAAGATTCCCTCTGGTGCATAATCGACCACAAAGTCTACGACCTAACCGACTTCCTCGACGCTCACCCCGGTGGGAGTGTGGTATTACAACAAATCGCCGGCCAAGACGCCACCAGCGCATTCTACAACCTCCACCGTCAAGAAGTCCTACAAAAGTACGCCAGTCTATGTATCGGTGTACTCGAGGGCGAGAAACCCGAAGTCATCGACCCCAAACCCGGGGATATTAGTACCGTACCATACGCCGAACCACTATGGCTTGCACCCGCCTTCAAATCGCCCTATTACAATGAGAGTCACCATAAATTACAGCGAGCGTTCAGAAAGTTTGTGGATCAGGATATATACCCCGAAGCACAGGCCAAAGAGGAGGATGGGACGTATATAAGTCAAGAATTGGTTGATAAAATGGTCGCGAATAACAGTTTGGCAATGCGTTTGGGACCGGGGAAACATCTCAATGGCTTAACATTGCCGGGTGGTGTCAAGGGTGAGGAGTTTGATTATTTTCATGATTTGATTGTTGCGCAGGAATTGAGTAGGGCTGTGGCACGCGGGTTTCAGGATGGGAATATGGCGGGGATGATGATTAGTTTGACGGCGGTGAGACAGTGGGCTAATGATAGTGCCCTAAGGGATAGAGTGACGGAGGAGTGTCTGGGTGGGAAGAAGTTTATGTGTCTTGCGATTACTGAGGCTTTTGCTGGGTCCGATGTTGCGGGTATCAGGACGACGGCGACGAAGACGGAGGATGGGAAGCATTATATCATTTCTGGTAAGAACAAGAATCCTCCCCGAGGATGAGGTGCGAGGTTGGTGAGTATTGATGCTGACGTTTGGTTTTAGGCACGAAGAAATGGATCACAAACGGCATGTTCGCCGACTATTTTGTGACGGGGTGCAAGACGGAGAAGGGTTTTTCAGTGATATTGGTGCCGCGAGACGATAACGTCGAGACGAAACGGATCAAGACAAGTTATTCGACTGCAGCGGCCACGACCTTTATTCAGTTCGACCATGTCAAGGTTCCGGTCAACCACTTGCTAGGCAAAGAGGACCAAGGATTTATTGTCATTATGAGCAATTTCAACCACGAGCGGTGGGCGATGGCGTGCTCTGTGATCCGATGGATGCGTACCGTCGTCGAAGAATGTCTGAAATGGACGCACCAGCGCGTTGTATTCGGGAAGCCACTGATCACCCAGCCTGTGATCCGGCAGAAATTGGCCAAGATGATATCCCTGACTGAAGCGTGCCAGTCGTGGTTGGAGAGTATCACGTACCAGATGAACCAGATGGATTATGCGCAGCAGTCGAAATTGTTGGGCGGGCCGATCGGGCTGTTGAAGTCGTATGCCACACGGTGTGCGCATGATGTCGCGGATGATGCGGTTAATATCTTTGGTGGAAGAGGTATTACACAGAGTGGAATGGGGAGAGTGGTCGAACAGTTTCATCGGACGTATAAGTTCGATGCTATACTCGGTGGTGCCGAGGAGGTTCTCGCCGATTTGGGTGTGAGGCAAGCTATGAAGCAGATGCCTAAGGCCATGCTGTAGGTTGTGTCATGAAGGACAAATACTGTATCTGTACAATGCACATATTCTGCAGCCTTGTGGAGTTATTCGAAAGTCACTGCTGGTTACAGTAATAGACACGGGTTAGATTGGGGTGTAACCAATTTATGGTCGTCAGCTGAGGTAAGCACGGCTGGGGTGCGGGAATTGCATGGTGCCACGATATGCCTTCCCGAGTAGGTAATACAATATGAAGCAGATGCGCCATGCTCTCTCGAATTGGTAAGAGTAGCGCTCGAGTCAAATTGCGGCGGAGCGTGATCTGGATGTGACAAATGGTCGTTTGTACGATTTCATGCTCACGAAAGTACAAAGGTCTGGTAACGGGCCGGGCAATCATCAAGGCCCCCCAGCAGCTGAATATGGTCATGCAAACGATGAGCCGGGCGTGTGTAACAACGGCTTAGATAAGTGGGAACCTGATGTGTGCTAACACGTATAGATGGCAAAGAACAAAAGTCCAGCATGTCTTCTCCAGAAAATGGTTCTTGGGTTGACACTTCTGGCTTCTCCTTCGCATTATCGTCGATAAAGCTGATCTGTTGGCATGTCTGTCACAGCATCGTTCTGAAATTCAGGCAGACCACAATCCGTCACTCAGTGTCGCTGCGACGTTTTTGGTATCGAGCCGCGTACTCCATAGAACGGGACCGTCGCACCAAGCGCATTTTCCTTCCGACTAGTTGCGCTCCTGTCGTCTGTCAATCCACGTGGGAATTTCTCCAGACGCTGAGCCGAAATCCTTGTCGATGATGAGCCAAAGACCATCTCTGGAAGACGGCACCCAACGTGAAGGACGATCAGATCAAAGCCAACGCCCCTTTGACCAACCACGAAATGGAGACTTGAGCGCTCATGTGAAGTCAAGGGTAGAGCTTCTGAGCCTGCCCTGGGAGCTTCGGCAGAGGATCCTCGAATATGTCTTCTCACTGCCCTGTCCTGGAGACTTTCCGCCACAAAAAGCCCCAGTCCCATATGGTGCTCCGACTTTCTCACGGACAGCACGTTCTCCTGGTTATTTGACCGCACTTTGCCTCTGCCGCCAGATCTACACAGAAGCGCATATGCTGCCATTTCGGACCAATCTTGTTAGTTGTCCGGCAACCTTCGGGTCGAATACGACAACCACAGACCGGTTCTTGAAGAGGCTGAGGAGTTTCCAGCGAAACGCCATCAGGAGACTGGAGCTAAACCTTCTCGCGAGCATGACAGAGACGTGGTCACTAATCTCGATCCTCAGATTGATAGCCGGGGTCGCTGGTGGAAACGAGCTCCAAGATACACCATTGCATCTGGCTTCAGCACAGGACTCAGGAAGTGCAGGAGAATCTGACCTGCAAGCCCTCACCATCAACATCGGCACCCGAGATTTGTACTTGGCACAGGCAGACTCTCTGACTGGATTGACGCATATGCTGGATCTAACGCCTTCTGCTCCAGCGTTCTTGTCCGGCGCGTCCTGGGTAACTGATGGATTGGTGCACCTGAAAGCTCTTAAAAGATTGACCATCGTTGTGGAGATCAGTGGCACGGTTGCACAGCAACTGGCTGCATCAGAGAAAGATCAATTCCAGCAGAACTTGGTCAACTTTTTGCCCTCGGTCCTCGAGATCAAAGTCGACTGGAAAGTAGTCGATGACCTGGTAGCGAAAATCGATGACAATGACTGGGTAAATTCTCTCTGGTCGCATGACCAGGCGGCGATGCTATTTACACATGGTGCGTCGCATGACGCATACGACGAAGATCTTTCGCGGGAGGAGGTGATAGCCGGTGCCTGGCCGACTCGGCACGCCACGGACACTGTCATCGTCGTTGAGGCTGGACGTCTCGGCCCTTGTATACAGTGAGTCTGGCCTCGAGCTAGCCTTGTAAGGTCGTTGGCTGCCTTCATCGGCCGGTCGTCATGTACTTGTGGACCACTTGGAGTGGCATTTGGGCAGCAGTCACTGGTCTGCTCAGAGGGTCGACAGAGGTACTAGAAATTGTTTGCGGTTTTGTTTCCTCGACATCCATTTTGTCTTCGTCCTCTTCGTCGTCGTCTTCGTATTCAGCTTCGTCCTCATCGTCGATATCTTCGTCACCCTCATCGTCGGGAGGCTCGACCAATTCTCTGCGGAGGCCAGTAATCACATTTTGAATGCCTCGTTGCACTTCCTCAGTTGTGTAGTCGGCACCCCATTTCTGTTTCCGTGCTTCTTTGTTAGCAGCACCTGGTGCCCATTGCCAGAATGCGCTGCGATCCTCATCGGATAGCCCTGAGTAGGCGCCCTTGTTCTGGTCCGCGGAGATTCTTTGCCCTTCCTCAATCCACTCTTCGACACTGGGTTCCAACTTTGTGCGTAATAGTGTTTCAAGAATGAAAGCCCGTTCCTTGCCAGGGAATTGTGGTAGAGGAAACGCGACCGTAGATTGAAATAGTTCCCTGTATTCTGATAGTTGCGCAACAATCTGCTGCATATTGTTTGAGACGAGATTAGCATGAGTCTGCAGAGATGGCCTGTAGAAAGTCAGTCAATTCTTCTGCTTTGGAGATTCCGGCTGGGTGGGCTTAAGTACCATGATGGCAGTTGGCTCTGCGTTGTGATCTCTGATCGAAGCGCTACCAACGAAGTGTGAAGAGCCAACAGTCGCAGACGTGCTTGATCAAGCGACTTGACCTGGTCAGCAGTCAAAGCAGCCATCGTCAAGACCGTCAACAGAGGCAATGCTGTATCATGTCGTGTTGTGCGTGGAAGATATCCAGGTGTTTTACTGTGGAAGATATGCAGCACTTTGCGGGGAAATGTGTTTATAAAATGTAGTGATGGACGATCTTACGATCTCCGCGATTAAGTTTCCCAAGCTCCAATACGAACGTTCCTTCCACATCAAGAGCCACAAGACATCCCGATGTTATCCTGCCATTAATTGCCTCCGTAGGCATAAACATGACTGCTCCGGCAGCAGTCTCGCGGTTGTCGCGTTATAGCATCTGCTTCGACTGCCTGAGTAGGGTTGCTCGCCATGCCACTTTGTCCGACAATTTCCTGCGATCATCTGCGCAGGCGAAGAGGAAGCTTTACACGGGCTCATTGCACACAAACGGAGGGCCTCGAAGCACCTTTGGGAACTCCCAAAAGTTTGTCAGAGACTACTTCTCCGCCAATACCTCTCTGGAAAGAGGATGGGTCAAGAACGGACTGTTAGCTGCGATGCGCACTGTGGCGGAGCCACAGCAGAGCGGCGACGATGTCTCAATTCGTCGCGACCGAAAACTCCGCGCTCAGGAGGAACTTGACAAGATATCTTCAGATCATAAAGAGGCCATGATTCAATCAAGAGAAGGTCAACAAATTGATTTAACAAGGCAAATACCACAAGCCGTCCAAGCGGAGCCAGAAACTCGATCAGAGAACCTGCTACCTCACAGACGGAGGAAGAGACGGAAAGAGAGTGAAGGCTTACCAGATGCTGTCGAAGAATCACTACCGCTCGATGCCTCATCCCAGTTAACAACCGCTGCTGCTGCCATGCCAACTTCCGCTACTATTCGTCGCAGAATGGCAACCTACCTATCATTGTCGAAGCCTCGATTGTCCTTCCTGATTCTATTGTCAACGACCTCGGCATACTCTTTATATCCAATTCCGGAACTTCTTTCGTCGACTGCCTCTTCTGTGGAGTCTACTCTTTCGACATCGACCTTGACACTTCTTTTCCTGACTTCCGGTACCTTTCTGTCATGTGCCTGCGCAAACACACTTAATATGCTATTCGAGCCTCAGTATGACGCTCTCATGACACGAACTCGAAATAGGCCACTCGTGCGGAATCTCATCTCTAAGCGCGGCGCATCAGTGTTCGCATTGTTATGTGGGGCATCTGGACTGCTACTCCTAGGCTATGGCACCAATCCTACGGTGGCTGGACTTTCGGCCTTGAACATCTTCCTATATGCCGGTGTCTATACTCCCATGAAAAGAATCTCTGCTGCCAACACGTGGGTTGGCGCTATTGTGGGTGGGATACCACCTCTGATGGGTTGGTGTGCAGCGGCCGGCGAAGTGGCCACCTCGGAGCACCATTCATGGCAAGATCTACTCTTCTCTGAAGATTCTGTCGGAGGCTGGGCTTTGGCTGCGCTACTGTTTGCATGGCAGTTTCCTCATTTCATGTCCTTGTCTCATACTATTCGAGACGACTACAGAAACGCCGGCCATAAAATGCTGGCTTGGACCAACCCAGCGCGCAATGCACGGGTCGCGCTTCGATACTCAATCGCTATGTTTCCAATATGTGGGTTGCTATACTGGTCAGGATATGTGGATTCTGGTTTTCTAGTCATCAGCACCGCTTGCAATGTTTGGATGACACGTGAAGCGGTCCGGTTTTGGAGAAAACAGGGAGCTGGAGGCAGTGCCAGAGGCCTTTTCTGGGCAAGTGTGTGGCAGCTTCCTCTTGTGCTGGTGGGAGCATTGGTATGTAAGAAGGGCTTATGGGATGGGTTCTTTGGCACAGGGGAATCTGCCAGCATCTACGACGAGTCTGAAGTGGAGTATGAGGGTGACAGGCTCGGGATGGAGCCAGCAAATCAGTCATCGACGCCTCCGGGCAATGCCAGCATGCCTGTACTTGCATTGAAGAAAGCAGCATGAGCAAGCTACGTCAATCAATTTGACAATGATTGTCGCCACTATATGCCACCAACAGGCTGGAGGAGCAGGGGAAGAGAAATGCTGCCCACCCTCGTTCCAGCAGTGCTTACCCGCCATGAGCATGAGGGAGTCTACCGGCTCAGACTGTACTCGAAGCTCATTTTATCGGCTACACGAAGCTTTATTTCCAGGGCAGCCTGCCTAGAGCAGCGGCGAAGGAATGTCCAAGATGAGAAAACCTTTCCGACGTACAGACCAGGGATGCATACGTGCACTTCTTACATTACCATGCCAGGAAAGCACCATTCGCTGCGACGTCACTGGATCGCTTTGGCATCGAAAGATCCAATCTTCCAATCAAGCTCGCATGGGATATCTGAGCTGCTCCAGGGCCCTGGACCTCATCACAGTAGGTGCTATCGGCTGTTGGGAGATCTCCCGCGCCTTGATATTGCCCTGTCGGCCTCATGAATAGTATGGTCTCCGGACGAATGGTCGAGTGGTGGAGTTGTCTGTACAATAGTGGACTGAAGTAACAGTCGAAATCCCACTCAGTCCTTGACTTGACTTGAAGTTGAGGAAGTATTCCTTCACCAGACTAATCTGCTTCATGAGAGTGTAATGAGCATTGCGCCGAGAGGCCTTCCTGACTTAGACAGTGTTTTAGAGTGAATTGTAGAGGAAGGTGAAGCGCGAAACGCGTGAATTCGTGCTAGTGACGTAGCGCGATGTGATAAGCAATCACGACGCGTTCCAATCAACAGTCTTCCCCAGATGGTAACCTCCAAACACATTTTCTTGTTCTCTTTGAACAATCCACACACGCTGCCGCAGGTCGCACCAGATTGATGAGCTTCAGCGGAAGCCATCTCTGACAAGATGGCGGACCCTACGTATGTGTACGATCTCATGTCAGAACAACGTCGAATTAACAAGGGCAGTGACTTCTTCGAGAAGATGAAGGGCCTGAAGCCCGACCACAACCTAGACCCGGACGTGGCCTTCGTCGCGATTCTTCACCATGACAAGCTACCTCTTGACCAATTTGACCAGCATAACGCTTTATGGATTAAGTGTCCGAAAGACAAAGAGGTTGCCTCACTTCTTAAAGCCTATAAGAAGCGATATCAGGGTGAAGGGGATATCGTTCTGAGACATGACTTTCAAGTCATTGAAGAGAAGACAAAAGTCACCACATTAGCAACGAGACCTCCATACAACTTCATCGCACTTGAAGCAGTCCGCGCACAAGATCTGGAATCGAGGAAGATCGCCTTACTCCCACGTCCACCACTCGCAGAGGTCACAAATACAGCCAACCTCGTTCGAAGCAAGAGTCTATCCACATCCAAGGACATTTCTGGACCTACAATCAAGCCCTACCAGTAGCCTACTATGCGACCAGCAACAAGCAGTCCCATTATGGCTGTCAATCCACAACCTGCGTCTCCTCATTCTTTCACTTCCTCCTCACCACACTCAGACCAATTGGGCTGGGAAGACTTTCTGTTTGAACGTCTCGAACTCCACAAACAAGATGTTGAGTACGGCCGCCAGACTGCACAACGACATGTAAACATAGCTGCGTGCGATAAATCAGCTCGAGATGAGTGGCTTACCCTACATGAAACTCAGAAGTCATACTTCCGCTTCAGGGGTGCTACGATCACAAAGATGGCATACAGCCAAGAACTCCTGAAGCGTCGTCTTGAACATGGAGCATTTTGGCGCTTCTATTATGACGGCTATTTTGGCATCAAGGACAAGACAGGCATGGATCCCCATCACAATTTCAATGCCCAACGAAAGCACATGGAAGAGTGGATAGTTCTGTGGAGCAATCTGGGCCTGCATTCAAGAAGTCTCTTTGTAGATAGAGTGCGGGTTCACATTGTTTCTTCTGTGGCTAGAGGTGTTGTCGACAACCTTCCCGAACCCGCCAAGATCGCCACGCCCTCGTTGCACCAGGTTGATTATGCCACAAACGTCAAGCGAGAGGTGTCAGCGTCACCACAACCAGGTAATGATGGCACTGCTCAATGTGATAGTCCCAAGGAAAAAGACTTGCATGTTGAACTTGGAGATGGTTCGGACCCAACAGAAGCTGTATCTGAACCTGCCCGGCTCAGCATGGCGGAGCTTTTCGATGGTCGCACACCTGAGCAGCTCGAGAAGAGTGTTGAAAAGGGTGTCCAGCTGCTAGGTGTTATTCAGCGAACTCTACAAGCTCAGCCAAGCCAAGATGCGACGCAATGGCTGCAGGCGGTTGAGAAGGTGCAAGCTCAAGCAGTTCGGTCCAAAACTGTCATTGGTGTGGTTGGCGCCACAGGGGCTGGTAAGAGCTCCGTGATTAATGCAATGCTCGACGAGGAGAGACTCGTCCCAACGAAGTGTATGAGAGCCTGCACTGCAGTCGTTACAGAGATCAGCTATAACTACGAGGATGGGGCCCCCTACAAGGCCCAGATCGAGTTCATCTCGCGTGATGACTGGCAAAAAATGTTGAAGGTTATGTTCCAAGACCTTCTTGACGGCTCTGGTCAAGTTTCCCGCGAGTGCACTAATGAGGAATCGGAAAGCGGCATCGCCTATGCTCAGGTGAAAGCTGTGTATCCGAAGTTGACCAAAGAAGAAATGGAAAAGGTCCCTATCGAACGACTCCTGGCTCACGACAATGTCGCATGTCTGGGCACCACCCGCACGATAGAGGCTGACGACGCCATGGTGTTCCACAAAAAGCTGCAGCAATATGTGGACAGCAAGGAGAAAGGCGGAGTCAAGGAAAAGGGCGAGAAGGAGAAAAAGAAACCTGGAGAGATGGAATTCTGGCCTCTGATTCGCGTGGTGAGACTTCATGTCAAATCGCCAGCTCTAGCCACAGGTGCAGTCATTGTTGACCTTCCCGGTGTGCACGATAGCAACCAAGCTCGTGCTGCTGTAGCACAAGGACACATGAAACAATGCACAGGCTTGTGGATTGTTGCACCAATTACCAGAGCAGTGGATGATAAGTCGGCGAAAAACTTGCTGGGTGACTCCTTCAAGAGACAGCTGAAAATGGATGGTGGCTACAATGCGGTCACTTTTATCTGCAGTAAAACCGACGACATTTCAATAACGGAGGCGCAAGACTCCCTGGGGCTTGAGGAAGAGCTAGGACCGATGTGGGCCAAATGGGACGAATTGCGGGCGAAAAAGTCTTCCATGAAGAGGAAGCTTGAGGGGCTCAAGGATACCAGATCCGATATATCTGCAGCCATGGATGTCGCCGATGAGGAGCTTGAGGTCTAGGAAAAGTTGCAAGAAGACCACAGTGCCGGTCAGACGGTTTTCAAGCCAAAACCAAAATCTCAGAAGCGCAAACGCGTGGACAAACCAAGCAAGCCTAGGAAGAAGATGAATTATGCTGATCCCGACACCGACGACGATTTTGTATACGAAAGTGACAACGCCGACAGTGACGCTGGCTCTGATTATGCGTCTTCCAACACCAGCGAGGATCAAGGCGAGCCCTTGACGGAAGACGATATTATTACTAAGGTCACTGAGCTACGTATCACAAAGAAGGAGGGCCGTCACGAGAGAAGCAAGATCGACGAGGAGATAAAAACCATCAGACGGCAGATCGAGGAAAATGACAAGGAAAATGAAAGCATTGACGCTCTTCTGTCTGGGAGGTGCATATCCGGTCGGAATGACTACTCACGCGGTGCGATTCGGCAGGATTATGCATCAGGCATCTGTGAACTCGATCAAGAACTTGCGGAGGAGGCCGATGCTGCCAACTTCAATCCGGAAGTCGACGCACGCGATTACGATGAAGTGGCTCGCAACCTGCCCGTGTTCTGCGTATCTTCTCGTGCATATCAAAAGCTGAAAGGCAGGCTCCCACGAGACAAGATGCCTCCAGGCTTCAACAAAATTGACGAGACCGAAGTGCCGGCCCTTCAAGCCCACTGTGTACAGCTGACGACAGCTGATCGTCAAGCTTCTTGCCGCCGCTTCCTTAACAGCATGTTTCAGTTACTCAACTCACTCCGGCTGTGGGCAACCAATGACGGCACTGGCAAGAATCTCTCAGAGGGTCAGCTGCAGCGGGAAGCGCAGATACTGAAGGAAAAGCTGACCAAGCTCGACTCTGTGAGTTCCCCCGCGTTGTCAGTCTTCCATGATTTTTTCCAATGCTACTCTACCCGAGATCATACTAACACAAAACAGGCACTCGAAAAGACAGTCGCCAACATCATCGATGGCCTGGCCCAAGAGCTCCAGGACAAGGTCTACGATGCTTACCCATCTGCCACAGCGGCCGCGAAATCGCAAGCAAACGACACTTCTCGCAAGTGGGGGTTGCCTGTCAATCGGGACAATCGTCCGGAAGGAGGCCTCTACTGGGCAACGTACAAAGCTGTGGTCCGCCGCGAGGGATGCTTCACAGGTTCTGGCGGCTGTCATAATTTCAATGAGCAGCTAGTCGAGCCAGTCATTCGCCATATCGCTGGTCCTTGGGAGTCAGTCTTTGCTCGGCGAATGCCTGGCATCCTCAATGGACTGCCACTGAATGCCGGTCGAGTACTGACGGATTTTCACAATGACATTGAACGACGTGCTGTACGTAATGGTGCTTCCATTGCATCATTCCAGATGTTGAAGCACCAGATTCCTGTGTATAAGGAGACTCTGAAGGATGCCATGACTGAAGCCCGTGGTAAAATCACGGAAAAGCAGCGAAACATCAACCGTGAATTCGAGCCTCAGATCAGCACACACATGCTGGACATTTACGATGCTTGCACCAGGGAAGCTGGGCCTGGCAGCTTCGCTAGGATGAAAGCTAATATGGATCATTACGTCGCCGACGAAAAGGAGTCTATGTTTGACGACGCGGTCAACCATATCCGAGGGCTCCTCGAGAAGATGATGAGTGAGATCAAGGACGACTTGTTGACCAAACTTGACGCTATTTACATTGCAATCAAGAGGGACTACACCGGGGTGGTGATTGGGCAAGAGCAGGGCAAGACTGCTGAACTTCTACCCCGGGAACAACGTGCGATGCGGAAAGCGATCCTTGATGTTGTTGACGGCGCAGAAGCGATGTTCAAACGAGCTCTAGACGGAGAACCAACACCGGAACCCCAGGTTGAGCAACCCGTCAAGCAGGAAACATCCGATGAAATGCAGCAAGAGACCTCAGAGCAGGTCATTGATGCTGCTGAACCACCACAAGAGGTCAAAAGCAGGGAGCCTTCTGTCAAAGAGGAGAATGCGGCTGCCGAAAATCCTCTGAACAGTCATACCTTCGACGCATTCGCAGAGGCTGTCCAAGCCGTGCAGAATACCTAGGAGGACGCTGCTGCTGCTAATCGCATCTCGATAATCGATGCTTTGAGAAGTGTTTGGAGGTTTGCAGATGCTGTCGAGGGCTTGCAGAATACCTAGCATCTCGGGGAGCAGACTGACGTGCTGGCGGGATCCACCCGGCTATCTGGATCGATGCAGAATCTGCGATGTTTTATCGATTTGACGGTTGAGCACCTGCATTATCGATGTCTCTTTGAGAAGCGCTTGCTCGCACAAAACTAGACCTGGAGCTGAGGCGTTGTTGGAGCGGTGTTTACGAGCTGGTCACGATTTGCAGAGCGTGGGCTAATATGTGTGCTGGCTAACATCAAAACATCAGGTGAGCACGGTGGGCTTCTAAATTTGTATGAATAAAAAACCTGGAAGCGGTACCTAGGTAATTTTCATTTCCTCTCGTGTCTGATATGATGCTCGAAACTTATGACTCTTCGCCAGTGTCGTGGTCTCGGTTTCTTATTCAGTTTCATTGCTCGACTCCGACATGGCACAGAATCACAGTAACAAGTAATTTTCAGTGACCTTGCCCATAATAGCAAGATGGTCTGGACGTTGGTGTATGATCATGGGTACCCGTATTTGTACCTGTCCTGGTCTCCACTCTCCCAATATTTCTCCCCTCTCTCGACATGGCACGCACCTTTTATGCCGGGCTCTGCTTCACTTGTGCATTTGACTAACACTTTTTGGCCGTCCATCCATTTCGGAAAATACAGCGGTCCATCCCACCGTCTAGTCCACTCTCCACCCCAGAATGTAACGTTCTGCAAGGCACTTCCTGTCTTGTGCTGGCGCAGGAATTCGAATACTTCGAGGGTTGTGGTCTCGTTGATATACGGTAGGAGGTACTGCTGTGCGCCTGTGCAGTAGGTTTGCAGTGTTGGGTGTCCCAGCCAATCGACCCAGGGGATATATCTGGCTTTTGGTGCCGGCATACAGATGCAATGTCCAGGTATAGATCTAGGGTTGTCAGGTTTGGGGTGCTTGAGGCGATGGTTGCGAGGGCTTCGAAAGGCCATGTGCCGTTGCGTCGAATGTTGAGTGTTAGGTGCGTTAGGCTGGGCAGTTTTGGTAGATTGGTGGTCAGCTCTTCGGCGGGGATAATGGGGGTGTTGTAATCCAGGTTTTCAAAGGTGTGAATACCGAGATGCTGGAGGGAGTGACCGTGGCTTTTAACGACGGAGGCAAGGAGTTTGGTATTTGTGTCCGGGTCGATAATCTTTACGGCTATCCCGGTGTCGAGGATGTCCATATTCGTCACTGTCAAGTGCGTCAAGGATGAATTTAGATCCCGGAGGAAACCGAGCGTGCTGTTAGACGTTGTGCCGTCAAGGTGAAGACGTTTCAGGCCCTGGAGGTGCGTGGCCATTCTATCGAGGAAGAATGCCACATCACTAGGCTTGTAGTCGGCTGCGAAGGCGAGGTCTTCGAGGCGACTGAAGTCCATGGCGTCGCGCCAAAGGTCTAAATTTATCTTTCCGCGTTGCTGTTGGGTCAGAGTATATTGACAGAGTCGTTTGAAAGCGTTGCCAGACATAATCCACTCGCGTGCTCGCTCGCACCACGATAACATTGGCGACGTCGGAAATTTCGCCTCGTGGAGGGAATTGTCGGAGAAGCGGTAGCCTTCTAGGCGAAGTGATTTCAGGGGAGGGTAGCTTTCGCCGCCGTGGAGGCTGAAGGGAAGATCCCAGCGGTCAGGCCACTCGCTGCAGCCGAGTAGGTCAATCCGGAGGTCGAGAGAGGTGATGTCTGGGCAGGATAGCAGGGCACGGTGAACATCGGACATGGTTTCGAAAGGAGATCTCCCAGGAATTGTGGCTGAGATTGAGGATGGGCAGTTTTCGCCCTTTCGCCATGGTTGTGAGGCTGACAGAGCGCCTGGGGAGAAGATGGCAAAGCATAGCAGGACAAGCTTGAGAATCCTCATTTTGAGCGTAGCGAGTAGAGGTGATGAGGAGCGGGGGAAAAAGGTCTGATGGCAGAAGATGTTTTCTCAAAATCCGCAATTCATAACACAGTTGATATGTCAGGCCTCCCGATAAGTGAATGGTTGCCCTCGCGGTCTAAGGCCAGATATTCGTCACTTTGGTAGCGGAAGGCTCGACTGCAAAAATTGAGGCTGTTTCACGGATGTACTTACTTGAAGCGACGTGTTCACTGCCTCTGTGTCACCGCCTTGTTTGAGTCACGGAAAACGCTGAACATGGTATGCAGAAAGCCGCAGTGTTCAGCGTGAAGAAAGCCGTAGTGTTCAGCGTGAAGAAAACCTTTCCCAAGCCGTTTAGGAGCGAACTGTTCATAGTGGCAAGCTGTGCTTGCCAAGGCTTGTCGAGTAGCCAGAGACGGTCAGGTATTTACATCAGGGGATGAAGTTACGGTGAGGTCGTTGATGTTGAAGTCTTCTCAATCTGTTTGCGAGGCTGATGGTCGCCTATGATGTCATGGGCCGGCAATGACAATTTGCGGCATCATTGGTCGAGGGAATCTTCATCTTCGATGGTATATACTCCAGGCTACTCCTTACTCATACGAGCATACTTGATCTGCAATTTACGCGTCAAGTGGAAGTTTCTGATGTAATGGTCCCAGTACCAATAGGGAGCATGTGATGTTGGCAAGGTGCCATAAGACGGCGGGAGGCTACCATGGGCAATGATATTGATTGTTTTCTATGTCTATATCACAAAGGGTGTGACCGAGATCCGCGGTCCTTACTACTCATCATACGGAAATCGTCACCTACAAGATGTGCTGGAAACCATGGGTTACCACGTCGATGGGCTCAAGTTCGCTGGTGGCAGTTTTGCAATGATGCCGGAAGGAGCAGTTCGGGAATTTGTCGACCTGGCAAATCAGCACGACGTGTATGTGAGTACCGGTGGCTGGGCCGAACATATGTTGACACAACCGGATGCTACCACGGTCATGGAAAAGTACCTGCGGAAATGTAAGGATATCGGTTTCGACGTGGTTGAATTGTCTTCCGGATTTCTGTCCCTTCCACCAGATGACTGGTTGCGACTGGTTTACAAGGTGCACAGCATGGGTTTGAAAGCCAAACCCGAACTAGGTATCCAATTCGGTGCAGGAGGTGACACGTCTGCCGAAGACTTGGAAGCCACAGGTACATCCGATCCGAGCAAGGTGATTAACCTAGGCAAGAAATTCATCGAAGCCGGAGTGGAAAGAATGATGATCGAAAGTGAAGGTATCACCGAAAATGTCAAGAGCTGGCGGACCGACGTTATTCAAGCCATTCTTCGAGATCTGCCCTCGGAAAAGGTCATGTTCGAGGCAGCCGATCCACCAGTCTTCAATTGGTATGTCCGAGAATTTGGTACCATGTGGTATCGATGTCAATTTGTTCGTCGATCACTCGCAGATTGTACAATTGACGTGTCTGAGAAGTGGTATCTGGGGTATGGCCGACACCTTCGGCAAGATAGTAAGTTTTCGCGAGTGATACTTACCTAGGTGAATAGCCTGTGTGACAGTGGCAAGTCATGCGCGTACTGTGGCGCAGCATGGCGAAGAGGCAATGCTCATACGGAAGGCTACTCGGTCGGAGCCTGGGATCTCGGAACTTATACAGTCGTGCGAAGACAAATACAAAATAATGAATGCCAGTATGTTTAAACTATCTGCACAACCGAAGTTATACAACAAGTTAACGCCACCTACGGAGGTGCCATGTCGTGGACTCGTGGACCTCGTATTGATTGCATAAAAGAGCCTAAGTTTTAGGCTTGCCGTGCCTGCCGATGTACGTCTGCCGAGGTGCTAACCAAGCCTGGACAATTGGATTATAATGTTTCTTGGAGCCTCGTCAGCTGCCAACAAACCCACCTATTTTATTTTATTCTTGTCATCCCATTGCTTCCACCATATCGGATGACTCGGGTCACGATACATGCCTTGACACCCAGGCATACCTCGCAAGGCTCCACCATATTGATCACTGCAGTCCCTGTTGACATCATCAGCACTTATTTTCATGTGAGTACCGTGGGTTCACTGCCTCTCTCACTGTGTAGGTAAGATATTCACTATCATCACCGGACCACACTCTTCCATCCGCTGCATTTCTTCTTGTTTATATCGAAACCCGTTACCCTCATCCATCATTGAAGCGGCAACCCTTATTCATCCTATTTCTACTCTCGTTTCACTCTGCTGCATGCTCGTGTGACCCCAACGCATCTGCCGCGCCACTGGACAAGGACAGACACCATGAGGTTCGCCCTGCTGGCCACAGTCCTCAGCACTATTGCTGCCAATGCAGAGGGTAGGTGCAAGCCACAGATCGTTTTAAGGAGCGTTCACTAACAAAATGGAAGCATATGCCATTTCAGCGGACGATGCCCGCCTCGATTCGCTGAAGGTTGTGAGCAATGTAGCTCGAGCCCTACCCAATTCTCCAGATGGATATACTCCTTCCAAAGTAACCTGTCCAAAGAATGCTCCATCGGTACGAAGTGCCGGCTCTCTCTCAAGAAATGAAACTGCGTGGTTGGAGAAAAGAAGGAACAACACCATTGCACCCATGCAGACACTGTTGGCCCGACTCAATATAACTGATTTCAATGCGAGTCAGTACATCGAGAACCACTCGAACAATGCCTCTGCTCTGCCGAACATTGGCATTGCTGTGTCTGGTGGAGGGTGGCGAGCCTTGACAAATGGCGCAGGCGCAATCAAGGCATTCGACTCTCGAACCCAGAACAACACAGGACCAGGCAAACTTGGAGGGCTCCTTCAGTCGGCAACTTATCTCGCTGGACTTAGCGGAGGTGGTTGGCTGGTAGGGTCACTCTTTATGAACAATTTCACCACCGTTGGTGCCTTGCAAGCAGATACATCTGGTTCGGTCTGGGAATTCGGAAATTCAGTGTTGGAAGGACCAGATACCGGCGGGGTTCAAATATTCGACACGGCAGAATATTACACTCACCTCGTCTCCGACATTGACGGAAAGTCCGATGCGGGATTCGATCTGTCCATCACTGACCTGTGGGGTCGTGCTCTGTCATACCAGCTCATCAACGCAACAGACGGTGGCCCTGCATACACATTTTCTTCGATCGCACTCACCAACCCATTCCTTGATGCGACCTCGCCATTCCCAATTCTCGTGGCTGATGGACGATCTCCTGGTGAAGTCTTGATACCTGGTAACACCACGGTATTCGAGTTCAACGCCTTCGAGATGGGTTCATGGGATCCTACCACATACGGCTTCGTACCCACCCAATACCTGGGCACCAACTTTACGGCTGGCAGCGTCCCAAGCGGCGACAAATGTGTAATCGGGTTCGACAATGCAGGCTATGTGATGGGAACTTCATCTTCTCTCTTCAATGAATTCCTACTCGAGCTTAACGAAACCGACCTTCCAGATACATTGCAAGGGTTGATCGGAAACCTCCTAGCAGACATTGGTGAGGACAATAACGATATCGCCGATTATACTCCAAATCCATTCTATCATTACAATCTCGAAGAAAACCTCTCGGCGAACTCAACCCGACTTACCCTCGTCGACGGCGGAGAAGACCTGCAGAATATTCCCCTTCATCCGCTCATCCAACCAAACCGCAATATTGATGTTATCTTTGCCGTGGACTCTTCTGCGGACACGACCTACAACTGGCCGAATGCCACCGCACTGGTCGCAAGCTATGAACGCGCTCAGAGCAGCATTTCGAATAACACCCTCTTCCCCAGTATCCCGGACCAGAACACTATTGTCAATCTAGGACTCAACACACATCCGACATTCTTTGGTTGCAATGCCTCCAACTTTACCGAAGGGTCGCATATTCCGCCGTTGATCGTCTACATTCCAAACTCACCTTATGTGACCTACAGCAACGAGTCTACCTTTACATTCTCTACGAATGATTCATACCGGGACGCCATCATTCTCAACGGCATGGATGTTGCCACTATGGGTAATGGTACCGTCGACACCACTTGGCCGACATGTGTTGGCTGTGCTATTTTGAGCCGCAGTCTTCACCGCACAGGTACAGATGTTCCTGAAGTATGCACACAGTGCTTCGACACGTTTTGCTGGAACGGTACAGTGGACTCAAGCACACCGAAAGCTTACGAGCCCAAACCTATTCTTGGAGAGTTGAACATTTCGAACAAAGGCTCCACCAAATTGGTCAACCGTTGGGCTGCTGCAGCCGCAGCTGCAATGGCTGTGGTAACATCAGTTTGATCCGGCTTTTCTATCACAAATATTATGCATACGACTGCTGGACTTTTTCCTATCCTTTATTTACATATACGGCGGGATGCATAGCCTGGTTGGAAAACGAAATAGGTCTTGGGTGTCGACCAATGATTTATGTAAAGAACGAACGGCGCCCGGAGGTAAAGATGGACGCATGGACCGAGACTCAGACTCGGACGGATCAAGGGTATCTGCATAGCGCTTCCTTTCCTCATAGCTTTGGAGTTGGCGGCATTATTACCATTACCTGGACGTTGGAAGACGACCTTGTGTACAACAGACATCGTGGTACTGAGAATAACAGAACATATCGTGACTACCTGTTCTTGATTACGCTGGTTCTGCGCAGCCCTGGCAATAGTCGGCAATGTACGGCGTCCAGCGAGTCCAAAAGCTTACCTTGTGAGCTTGCGGACATATTTCGGGATGAGCAATGTCGGTGACTCTCCGTCCCTGAACTAGCTGCCACGGGCTGCAAGATAGTGGCACCGTGCGTATTGACAAGCCCAATCATAGGGCGTCTTACGCCCTTGGGACTCTTAATCCAGGTAAGCACTCCGTCATAATCTTAAAGGGCGGGGGAACATCAGAACCGCACTCTCTGCCGATTTCCGGTCAACAATAATGGGGTATGGCGAATTTTTGGGTGTGAAAAGCACCTGGGGGAACTCATCGAGTTCTGACTCGAATGTCATGTTGCGCCCTTCACAACGTCCTCCTTGGTTTGTAATTGTTCTTGGTCTGGCTGTGACTTTTGGTGATGATATATGAGAACGACATGGCTGCAATCGAATGATCAGTGATAAAAAGAAAATTCCCGGTACAACGCCGAATACGAGCAGAACCTCAAAATGGCCGAATCAATTCAACACGAACATGGCTCAACACTCATATCCTCACAAACGCATCATGACCATGAGAAAATCGACGTCCAGAGCATAGACTCCAATGAAGAACCTATTCCAGCACTAGAACCACCACCACATCATCACACAGCTCACGATGGTGGCAGAGAGGACAACGACAATGACATTCATTACGAATATCTCACACACGAAACGGCTATTAATCTCGACGAACTCCCCAGCTCACCCCAAGTTTCCCCACCGAACCTGAAGAAATACGACACTCCAACGTCATGGTCGTCGACCCGCAAAACCATCATCCTCGTCCTATGCTGCTGGTGCACCTTCTCCGCCGCCTACAGCGCCGGCGCATACTCCATCGCCTCAGACCCCCAACGCGCACGATGGCACTTATCATCTCTGGCCTTTGAAACCGGCGTAACAACTTGGGCACTCGGCTTCGCTGTGTCGCCCATGTTTTTGGCTCCGTTCAGCGAAATCAACGGCCGCCGACCCGTATTTATCGCGAGTGCCGTCATATTTCTCGCCGGTCAAATCGCCTGCGCTACCACGCCGAGTTTTGCCGGGATGCTGGTTGCGCGGTTCTTCGTGGGTGCTGGAGCAAGTACATTTGCGACACTAATTGGTGGCGTGGTGAGTGATTTGTATACCAGTGTTGATCGCAATACGCCCATGGCTGTGTATTCGGGCAGTGCGTTGACGGGCACGGGTATTGGACCTTTGTGTTCGGGGTTTATTATTGGGCGGGCGGATTACCGATGGGTTTATTATCATCAGGTTATTAATCTGGGGGTCATGCTTGTTGTGGTGGTGGTTTTCTTTAGCGAGACGAGGGCGAGTGTCTTGTTGAGTCGGAAGGCGAGGGTGCTGAATGAGTATCTTGAGAAGGTGGACGCCAACACCGGCGCCAGCATTGGCGGGGAGAGAGGTAGGGATAACGACGCCAACGCAGATGCCGGTGTCGATGGTGAGCGGGGAGAGAAAGCGAGACCAGCTGGCCGGGGTGTCAAGTTACGGTATAAAGTCGCCGCCGACGAATCCCGGTCCTCACTAGCGCACATGCTGTACCTGTCGCTCACCATTCCGTTCAAGCTTTTGGCGACTGAACCGGTTGTCTTCTTTTTCAGTCTGTGGGTCGCATTCGCCTGGGGGCTATTGTACATGACCTTCGATGTCATTCCGTTCGTGTTCACGACGAGACACGATTTCAACACGGAACAAGATGGAGCGGTGTTTGCCTCTATCAGCATCGGCTCGATCCTCGCGACAATCATATGTATATATCAGGAGAAATGGGCGAAACGAGTTTGGCCTAAACTCACGACTTCCCCGGAGGGACGTTTGTACTTTGCATGTCTGGAGGCCGCGCTTCTACCGATTGGATTGTTTTGGTTCGGATGGACGACGTTCAGAGATGTCCCCTGGATAGCGCCGGTGTTGGGGCTGGGGTGTGCGCAGATGGGGATCTTTGTGATTTATCTGGCGGTGTTCAATTATTTGGCTGATGTGTATCATCGGTATGCGAGCAGTGCGTTAGCTGCGCAGAGTTTTTGTCGAAATGTGCTGGCGGCGGTGTTTCCGCTTTTCGCGGAGCAGATGTTCAGTGGGCTTGGGTATGGTGCTGCTGCTAGTTTGTTGGGTGGGATTGCGGCGCTACTCACGCTTGTGCCGTGGGTGTTGGTGTTTAATGGGGAGAAGATCAGGGCGAGGAGTAAGATTGCGAGACAGATCATGGCGCAGGAGCATCAGCATCGTTGACGGCACGGTGCATTGATTGTGGGATATAAAAAGCATAGCGTGGAGGTACCTTGGCTTTGGCATATTCATCGAGCTTGTCGAGACCTTGCTCGTAATTCATGGTTATATATCCGCCAAAATTCATTTTTATATGCGGGCATCGGGTTGATGACCACGCGGCGTCTATTGTACACAATAGATTTCTAAAACACTTTTGTTTTTCAGCTTCATCGTAGACCAGCTAATCGTCGCTCTTGGACTTCTGTAAGTGCCCTGCTTCCGGAGAAAAACGCAACAACTCCCAAGACACCCAAGGCTGGCAAAGCTTGAAACAGGTTCCATGCAGTGTAGTAGAGAAAGAAGACGCCTTCAATGCCGATGACGGAGCCAAGGAAGAGCGCGTGCGAGAGAGGTGCGTCGGACAGAGCTTTCGAAAGATGGTTGACATTGCCCCCTAGATACAACCACTGTAATTATCAGTCAGCACGTAAATAAGAGCATAGGCTGGCAAGCGACTCACAACTCCTAACAAAGCTGGCAGAGTGCCTAGAGTGGCCAACAAGAAGAATCCACTGATGGCGACATTAGGGCTTTTAGGGTGAGGCCGGAAGATGTGGTGGATCTCAGGCAGTTTGCCATATCGTTCTGGTGTCTCAGCTGCAGGAAGGGGAACGTTGGGATCGAGTTCGATGGTCAGAGGGAATGCTTCGCTGTTGTATCCGGCTGAAGAGCCAAAGGAAGCAATGACAATGCTTGCGGAGAGAGGGGTTGTGGACCGGAGTAATTGTGATGGGAGATCCTTGTGAGTCTGAGCAGATGGCCGTCAGCATTGAGACATCAAAGAATTTGACATGTTGTGACCTACCAGCTCAACTTTGGCCTTTCCCGACTCTTTCACACTGAATGGGTAGGAGACATCGAGCTTCTTGGACGAGTCTTGCAGCAGGAGGAATGCTTGGTGTGGACGTTTGGCGGTTTTGCCGTCTTGTGTGGTTAACGTGATTTTGAGGCTATCCGCCGCTCCCAGTTTGACGGGCGTGGTGAGGGCTGTCGAAGGAGTAAGTCTGATTAATGAGCATGTTAGTCAATGTCTCGCAGAAAAAATTCGAGTTAATTGGGTGCACACGTACTGCTCTTTGAGGCCACCTCCAACTCCGGCACCCTTGGCCGCAACATTCACCGAGCCATCTGCGAAAGTCCAGGACGCAGCCAAAGCGGTTGAGTGGAGGGCAGAGACTAGTAGCGCCGTCTGCGAAAGGAGATTTGTGAGCCGCATGATGTTCGAGGGTTCTCAGAGTCGAATACTGCTTGTTCACAGAGGATCAATGCATGCAAAGAGCATTTCGGAGTAGATGTTGTTACGTCGCCAGATTGGCTTGCTCCAACTATCGCCAAGACGAGGTAACCCGGACGGGACGAGGCTGAATGCCGCCCTGTTGGAACCCCCTGATCACTCCCAGTTCCCTCAGCCCTGAAGCCTCACCCCTGTTTTCGGTTCACTAAACTTATCATGGAGGTCGACCAGACAACCATTGTGCGTCCTCGCCCACGCTGTAAATCTTAATCTTACTACGTAGTATGTTTGACACTTTCTAGCGAAGGTTGCCAACCTGTCAATGGATTTCTCTCAAATCGTTTCCGACAGAGCAGATGTGTCTGCGAGTGCGACGCCCAATCAGAGACATCTGGTCCCGATTCTCCCAAAGGATCATATTATTCATGGCCAGATAGACCCCGACTTCATGTTGCCCGCGGATTGGCTCACTGTAAGTAGGAAAGTTTTCGTTCGATCTGAACTTCCGAACTCAAACCTTATTCGCCCAAGTCCTAGGCTTGGAGTCTACCAGCCTAATACCGAGTCTTTGGAGGCTTGTACCATATCATTGATGAAACTGGATCTGAAAGGACATGGCTCTCAAGAGAGAGAAAGGCTCAGGAGAAGGGAGCTGGTGCTAGATCAGATCCGTCATGGGCGTTGCGATACTGTTCCATGGCCTACCTCCGCTGTGGTGGATTGTCCCTCAAGCAGATGCACTGACACTCTTATTCTAGTCGAAGAATAAGAAATGGAGAGTGGAGCACACAGAAGCACTCGAGGAGCTATTGCTAGCCAATAATTTCTTCAAGGTCGATATGCTGGATACCCGCTCTAAGGCGGAGTTCAAGACGATCGCAGACTCGCTCAAAGTGTACTTCACAATCGAAACGTGGACGGATCTCCAGACACAGGCTCTCAGGGACAAGGTAGCCACAAAGATGAAACGAATCCGGGCAGACTTAGTCGTGAAAGGGCGAGTAATGCGGCAGGGAGATAACTACACCGTAGTGCCGGAACCGGTCAAAGTGCACGGGGCCGACTCTATATCAGCGAGGCGGACGGCTGAGTTGAGGCAATATATCAGGTCGCTGTCGGAGGAGGACCGTCAGGCCGCCTTCGAGGTGCTGGTCGAGACCTGGGACCTGCCAATGCTCACCTGGGGGATTCAGAAGCTCCGCGCGGCAACAAGCTCAGGGCGCTGGTCCAATCCTCAACCTCAACCGGGTGGTTCAGTAGCTCCGCTCGGCAACAAGCTCTCTTGGGTGACAAGCGATAAGAGATAACAACAACCAGAGCCTGTGCCGGCTGTGCCACATGATAATCTGGACCCGGCGGTGGGAGCGGCTGGTCGAGCTTCATTGACGATGCCATGCTAGGGAAGCGGCGTGTGCTCACGATGCGGGATATGGAGTTTGTCAAGGGGAGCGTTTCGGGAGTTCAGTGGCCCCAGTCAAAGATTTTCCGGTTAAGTCATGGAGTTGTGGGTATCAAGTATCGGTTTGCAGGAGAATTGATCTTACAGAGTAGCGTGTTTGAGTTTGAGAGTACCATAGTAATGACAGGAATGAGTAGAGTTGCCCATGCCCGGAGAAAGAAAATTGGAAAAACACACGCGAAACGCGCCTGTCACTCTATAGCCGGCTACCGAGGCTCCCATCCGTTCACAACTTCTTCTTTTTGCCCTTGGGCATCCTTGCAAGCCAGTACAGGCCCAACGCCACCACGATGTTGAACGCAATATACGCCCACAGAATACCATAGTTGCGCCAACGATCACTGTACCTGGCACTGATCCCTTCCGAAAACTTGGTCGTTTCCTTGATCTTGCAGTACTTGCAACCACTCGTGGCATCAGGATCCAGCACGTACCCGCCCACCCTCTCGATGTACTCCGCCATATAGTCTCCGCACTTCTGGCCATCAGGCGGGAAGACTGTGGTATACTCGTTGGGCGCGCAGGTAACGTCGACGTTGGCTAGTCCGGTCGACAAAATCGCCGAGATGAAGTACGACAATGGAGATATGCGGTACAAGAAGACCCAAAATCCGGGCATGGCCTGCGGCGTGGTCAAGACGCCACAAAAGAAGAAGATCAACACAAAAAGGAAATTGGCGTTGTTGCCTCCATCGTCGGCCGTCTCGGCAAACGAAATGCACATGTGCGCGAAGGTACTGTTGAACATCAGAAACTGCCAGAACAGAAGCCACAACAGTGCGCCGCGTTCAGCGCCTTGTCCCGCAGCATCGGCATTCTTGTAGAAGCCTACAGGAAAGTACACAAAAGCCCACATGAGCACCGAGGCGAGCGTGGTCCATGGGATCTCGGCGACGATCTGGCTGAGCATGAAGACCTTCCAGGAGTATGCTTTGGCGGGCCGTTCACGAACCTCGTACAGCGAACGCTGCGTGACGAAGTTCGGCATTTGTTGTTCGACTAATTGTCCGAAAATGCTGCACAGCTCGAAAATGGCGAACATCTGGTTCTGCAGGCCTTGAATCGTCAGGGGCGCGTTGAGAAATACTAAACCGACGAATAGGCTGCTTGATGCACAGAGGCTGAGCTTCGAGTAGATGTAGGTGGGTGTTCGCCAAGAGTGCTGGAACACGCGCTGTGTGACCACAATGCATTGCTGCCAGAGTGGTGCGGCAAATTCACGGTACGAGGTTGTATTGTTCGTTTTGTCCGTAGCATGCTGATCTGTGCCCAGGGCTCGGAGGCGAGATAGTTCGGACTGAACAATTCGGTATTCGTGGCTGGAACGCCAGGCTTGGTGCCAGTCAATTTCGGAAACAGCGCCAGGGGCGGCGCCAATGGCTTCGAGCATCCATTCAGCCGGATTCGCACCGGGTGGACAAGGCTCTGCACCGTTCCGCTCGAAGTAGCCTATCAGTGTCTCCGAGTTCTCGCCGATCTCTCCTGTATCGTACGGAGGCCAATTAGTATTGCTGGTGAGCCGAGCCGTAGTGTGGGAAGCGACTATTATAACGAAGAAGATGCAGAAAGAGACAGAAGATGTTACTCACCAAAGTGCACTGTCCGACCTCCATCGGCGAGCAAAAGCAGACGGTCAAACCGTTGAAAGAGCATTGCAGAAGGCTGATGGATTGTGCAGAGGATAGACTGGCCGGCCTTCGATAGCTTTTCCAGCAGATCTAAAATAGCCCAGCTAGTTTGCGAGTCCAGGCCCGACGTGGGCTCATCGACAAAGAGTAAAAGAGGTGGTTTTGCGGCCAGCTCGACACCAATAGTCAAGCGTTTACGTTGTTCGACGTTGAGACCTTCCCCTAGTACACCAACAACGGCGTCGGCATACTCTTGCATTTCCAGTAGCTTGATAACTTCATCCACGTATGCCAACTTTTCTGCTTTTGGGATGCTGGCCGGCTGACGAAGGAGGGCCGAGAAGTTCAGAGCCTAACAACGAAGTCAGCCCGCATGACCATCAAGGGTGTTGAATGTGGATACACATGGGTGACCATTTTGGTCGTGAGGTAGACCGGATAAGGAAAATATTATGGGGGTAACTCACCTCGCGGACAGTACTAGTCTCAAGGTGTAGATCTTGCTGCTGGGCGTAACCTGTGTTTCGTTGAAAGCTCTCGTCACGTAGCTTTCCATCGATCAACATCTCGCCGGTAATCACACCTACTCCCATACGACGATCAGCCAAACAATCCAGAAGCGTGGTCTTGCCGGCACCCGAAACACCCATTAAGGCCGTCAGAGTACCAGGCTTGACCCAACCATCGATGTGATCCAGAATGCGCCTCGTTTTGCCCTTAATCTTGATATCGTAGCACACATTGCTCCAGTGAAAGACGCTCGTGGAGCCCTGAAACGCTCCTTCTTTGCTGGGCAGATATTCATTCGATTTGCTGACTACAGGGACTGGACCGGACAGCGACTTCTCGATGTCATTCCCGGCCTTCTTGGAGGATTTCGGAACAAAGCCGCGCCGGAAGACAAGGATTTCTCCTTTGGACTTCTTCCCTCTGATATATTCGCTGGCAAAGAAATATACAAGGTGGTTGAAGACCGCCATGGCGAATATGATGCCTACATTGCGCCACTTGTGGGCATGGTAGTAGCTGTAGGCCGTGTTGATGTAGTCGTCCCCATTCACATATTGTCGACCGGGAATAGCCCCAACAGCGTTGCAAGCCACATTAGTCGATGTGATATTGGCGTAGTCAGGAACATAGGCTGAGCACGAGAAGTTACGGTTGTGGAACTCATTTACCATGAGTGACTCGTACCCATAGGCTACAGGATTGAGATACCTGATCCAGCGGCACCAGCCCAGCATATAGTCGACTGGGATGACGAATCCTGTGAAAATGAGCAGAGCGAGCAGCATAATTGAGGCCGGGACCATGGCTTGCTGCTCAGTCCGAGATAGCGAGGCGCTGGTAATTATGTCAGTGCTTGCAGTAGATGATTATCCATGCTTCCAATGACTTACACGGATCGGAAGACACCAGACATGGCCATAACGATCAGGAATACCACGAGTAGGTAGTAAAAGAAGTTGCCTGGCCCCCGGTTGAGATTCGTCATGAAGTAAAACACCAGGTTGAATGAGACGGTATTGACGAGCTTCAAGGGTAGATCAATCAGGACAGAGGCGTACGATTCAGCCGATGGATGGTAGAACGCATAGCGCGTATGCTTTTCGACGATAGGCCGTTGAGCATATAAAGTCATAATCTCGAGAAAGCTGGAGAGCGCGTTGAACAAGATGGCTACAAAGAGGACGACGGCGCGGCCATAGAACGAGGCTGTGTTCTCACCCAGGTCGAAGAACAAGGACGATATGATGAGCGCCATAACCGTGTTTCCAATCATGAGCGTGACAGTCATCCAGGGGTCCGCTTTGAATCTCATTACTCCGCGCCACATGCACAGCTGAACCTGCTGGGAGTATGTCAGGATGTACGGTGACTTGAGGCGCTGACCCTTGGCCTGATGTGACTTCTTGAGCCGTCGGAAAGCCTCAGCGTCGGGACCGTTCAGGGGATGTTGCCTCTTATACTCCTCGATTTCGACTTGTAGACTCTTGTACTCAGCACTATTTCCCCAGTCAGTTGCAAAGTCATTGGAGGTCCATGGAGGAGTGTAGCCTGGCCGAATTAGGCGTTCCGCTGGCAGAGTCATGGATGTGAGAAAGTCAGGCGTTGTCTGACGTGACGGACGTTGAAAGCCAAGGTTGACAAAGTACTCTTCAGCTTTGGATGCTGGTCCGAAGTAGATCTGACGTCCTTCGTAGAGAACTAGGGCCTTGTCAAACAGGTCATAGGCCCGCTGAGGAGCCTGGTACATGGATACAGCACACGTCTGGCCAAATAAATCGCTTTGAAGCCTGAGGGTTTTGCAGAACTCGATCGCGTTGGCCGAGTCTAGGCCACGTGTCGAGCTTAGATGGGTAGTCAGTGTATGCACTCTCAGAGGAAGGTCGGAATTTTCACTCACTTGTCCCAACACTGGAATGGTGCGCCTGATAATGTTGCTTCAGCAATCGTGACGCGTTTGCGTTCTCCGCCTGATACTCCTCTGGTGAATTCATCTCCGACCCTGGTATTGATGGTGTGGGTGATACCATACATGGCCATGACAACGTCCCGAAGATGTTCGCAGTATCTGTAAAGATCACCGTCAGTGACTAGTACCGACAGGGCAGATAAGACCGCAATGACGTACTGGCTGCGGCTTATGCCCTTTGGCAGCTCTCGTTTGCAGCGTGCTTTCGATGCGAAGGCCAGTGTCTCGCCAACTGTTAGCTGAGGAAAGTGCACATCGACCTCCGCAGTATAGATTGCATCTCCTCGATGAGCCGTATGCATCTCTTCTGGCGGCACGCCATGATAGTTGGAGTACGAGCCCTGGCTAACATGAATGCCACTTGTCTCTCCCGCGATAGTCTTGAGGAATGTCGAGCATCCAGAACCAGGCGGGCCAAGGACCACGCACATCTCGCCCGGCCTGATGAGGCCGTTGAAGTCTCGCAAGATGTCGATACGGGATTGGCCTGCTGTACTGGAGAACAGCCGGCGGATAGCATCAGGCAATGCCAGCCAGACATTGCCAACATCCTTCTGGAAATCTGTCGGCGTTCCGTACCCGAACACATTCAGGTTTTGGAAGCATAGTCCAATCCGACGAAACTCCTCCCCACGTTCATGAGCTACTTTCGCAATGGTCTTCGCCCAGATACGGGCGTTGAACTTCTCGCTGCGTGGATTCAGAGGAGAATTGGTATCATCGCTTCCAACAACGGCGGCAGGATCGTCCAGGCTGCCAGCTGAATGGTCGGTAAGTTCATGCGCAAGCTCCTGCACGATCGCATGCCGTTCCTGCATTCCCGGAAAGTCCTTCTCAACGTTTGCGGAATCGGCAAACGTGGGAGGGAACGGAATGTTGGACATCTTGTCGCCTTAAACTTTCTCATACGACACCGTCACGATGGTTCCACACGCCAGCAGACCGCAACCCCTTCAACAGGGGAGACAGGCAACAGTCAAATCGATGGAGCTCAGGCTTTCCCTGGGAGAATAATTTGGATAAGCCAACCACAATGGGCAACGATTCATTGAGGTGATGAAGAAGACGCGAAGGGGTTTTTTCAAGGGGGAAGGGAGTAATGAACAAGCCTGACATAACACTGGAGGACGACCGCCCATCCATACCAGTCCAGATGGTCCGAGTCGGTTCCTCTAGTCTTTCACCGCTCCAACGGCGGAAGGCTGCCAGAGCGTAGAGGCCCGGTGTGTCAGGACAGGCTTTCGCTGGACAATCTGGTGCCTCTGAAGCACTCTCCACAACGGAGTGACTTGGCAATCATGGCTCATGTAGCCTCGTCAGTATCTTCGGCAACATCACTTGCGTGCGGTTTCTGCGAGCCTCACTTCGGGCCAAGCTAACTAGTGTCTTGCCATGAAGTGTGCATTGCCCCCTGATCAGCCTAGAAGAATTCGAAAAAGTGGCCACGGGATGCAATAGCAGCCCGCACAGAGTTCGCGGCACCCGTACATAAGATAACTTAACTTAGCTCCTAGCCAGCTTTGGGTTGTGTCTTCATGGCTGCAGTCTGATGTGCAGATTGGGTTGTTGACCGTTAGGGAACTACCCGGCTAATGTGGAAAGTCCCCGGAGGGCTTTTGTTCCGCCGATATCTTCTCGGAGCTTCGGAGAACTCTTTCGATGGTGCCTGAAAAATGGAGTCAAGTGGCCCGTGCATGGACCTCGCTGACATCAAAGCGGATCCGATTTTCATGTTTTGCGCCATGGTTGCTTCGTGATATCCGCAAAGGAGTGCCTTGTCCGAGACTTGATGGCCCGTTCTTCGACCAGAGATCAAATCGGCAATAGTTGATGTCGAAGAGAACATCCTTTCTACCATGACAGGAGTCCCAGGATTACCGCCGTGGCACTCCTTTGCCTGTGTCATGAACGTTTCAGAGGTGACTTCTCCCAGATTGCATCGATGACAGCCAACAGGCTTCAGGACTTGCGAACAGTGTTCATGAATATGGACGCCATCTCGGATGAGGCGCGCCAATCTCCAGGCTCGGAGCATGGCGCTGGAGCGAACGCCAAGCGACGGAAGATCCGCAAAGGGACACGCAGCTGCTGGGAGTGCAAGCGACGCAAGATACGGTGCTCGTTTTCCACATCGTCGGACGCCGTTTGTATCGGGTGCCGGAGACGTGGTACTAGCTGTATCAGCCAGGAGTACCGTGATGAGATCACTGTAGCCGCGGCGTCAATAGCGCCGCGGGGTCGGTACATGGGCGATCGCATCGTGCGCGTCGAAGCCCTTGTTGAGCACCTTGCCAAGCAGGTCGCCAAAGGGAGCGATGGGTTTACGGTCGCTACTGGCTTCGCCACTAGTGAGGATGGAGGCTCGCACACGAATATCCCTACCCCGGGCTCGAGTGACGGCGGGGACTCAGCCCGCTTACTGACTGCTCGTAAGCCTTCAGCAGTGAGTTAACTCGCCCACTTCCATGACACTACCTAACATCGCATAGTCGAACGAGAAGGAGGACAGTGGTCGCACAGAAGCATTGAACTGCTCACCAGCGAGACGGATTGCGGAGCCTTTTACAACCTCGAAAGTCAATACTGCTGTCAAAGACAGCCAATATGACAAGATCTCCGCCACTCTGCACGCCGCTCTGCCACCGCGCGAGGACATACACATGATGATCAAGGCAGGCACCGACGTCTCATTCCATAAACTCTTCACACATCCCTACCCCGAGCTGGCTAAGAAGCCTGGCGCATGGAAGGCAAACCTCGCTGACATACCCGGTACAAAAACCCACCCAACATTGCTCGCGAGGTATCTACTCATTCTAGCCACGTGCCTGCAGTATATGCACCCAGAAATCAATGCCGAGGAGATTCACGGCTTATCAGAACCCCCAAGCCAGATGATGCGTCGATTGATCGACACGGTCAACGATTTGGTGACGACAAAGGACGAATTCCTGGGCTCTATCGAGGGCATTGAATGCATCATGCTCGAAGCTATGTACCAAGCCAATAGTGGCAACCTTCGACGTGCTTGGTTTGCTGTCCGACGTGCCATGGTGGTTGCACAGATGATGGGCATCCATCGCAGTAATCTTCAACAGCCACTGAAAGTACTCGACCCTAATGAGCCGGTCAATCCCAGCTTCATGTGGTACCGAATTGTTTGCACAGACCGTCAGCTGAGCCTGATGCTAGGCTTGCCACAAGGCAGTCTGGACGTTTCGATGGCGTCAGAAGCCGCGCTTGCAGGCGATTCTCCCTCTGGCAGATTCGAGCGCAAACAGCAGGTCATCGCATCTCGCATCCTAGAGCGCAATGAGTCAGCGGACCCCGCCACGGTTGACGATTTTGCCGCTCTGCAGGAAATCGATGCCGAGCTGCAGAGGGCTGCAAATGAGATGCCCATTAGATGGTGGCTAGTACCTAACTTAGCAAGCGTCGCGCATGACGTGGACAAGTCCTTCTGGGAAACGATGCGCTTGATGGAGCAGATGTTGTACTTCAACTTGCTCAACCTGCTGCATCTGCCGTATATGCTACGATCGAGCACACCCGACCTCGAGGCCACTGCCAGCTACAAGTTTGAGCACAGTAAGCTCACAAGCGTAAATGCGTCACGCGAACTGTTGACACGATTCATCATGTTCCGCTCTTTCAATCGGATAGCTTGCTGCTGCCGTTCGGTCGATTTCTTCGCACTCATAGCCGCCATGACGCTACTCATAGCGCACCTCGACGAGCACCGCAAACGACGTCAGAGACAACATAGGACAGGCATCCCCGAAGTCAACGTGTTTGCACATCAACGCAACGGAGATCGAGCAATGATGGAACAAGTGCTCGAGAGCATGGAAGGAGTCGCCAAGCTGAGCACTGATGTCCTGAGTGAGCGCAGCTCAATCTTGTTAAAGAGACTGCTGATTCTTGAGGCGGCGGCCGCTGCTGGCAACGCGGACAATATGAGCCAGGATTGCTTTGCGTCAAGCACGACAGTACCAGAGCCCCAGCCCAATACGACGACAGATGACGGGCACTTCCTGCGAATAGATATCCCATACTTCGGAACGATCAGGATTAGCCGCGATGGGGTTGTGTCCAAAGAGCGGCCTTTGCGATCCACAGTGTCGCCACCCATCCAGCAGCAGGATCTGCCGTCCACAACCACTTCTGTTGACACATACATGGAAGAAGAGGCGACTTACCGTGCAGACAGTGATGTCCTGTCATCGGTGCAGCCAGCCTTCGTCCATAGCATGACGCTGATTCCGCCGATCCCCCAATTGCCCGAGCCGACATCATCCTTGACAACACAGTTGGGAGGGATGCAGACCCATCAGCAATTTGTGCCGCACTTTTCGAGCCAAGTGAATGACACCCTCCAGGAGCAGTATCTATATCCTGGGTTGACTGCAGGAGCGGACGATTGGGCCTTCCAAGGTGTTGATATGGCGTTCTTCGATAGCTTGATTGGTACTTCAGGAGGCGAAGGCTTTGTTACTGATGGCAGTGTCTGGGTAGATTGGGAAGGTGGCAGATAGACGCCTCGGTCTTATGTAGCGGCATCGGACGCGCTTGTACTGTATATTTGCGAGGATAGTGCCAATCTACAGTGACTGAATTGTTCATGGTTGAGGTTGCTGTCGCAGTTGTACTGTATGAAGGATGGCATGTTCATGAATGCTTGTCGCCGCCGCTTTATCCCGTGCCAAGCCTGTCGTCAGCCTGCGGTCGCCGCAATACAACTGGCGTCCAATCCGCGTCATTGCAGGTAGCCAACTTGGTTGATTGTATTCTCATTGTCGTCTCACTCATTTCCTTGTCGTCGCGTCTGCACTGCACTGTCTTACTTCGTTAGCATCATGTATTCGTCTTCGAATTCGTTCTTGGGCGGCGCCGGTAGCGGTCGCCCTGGGCCAGGAGGTTATGGCCAACAGCAGTCGTTCGGCGGTTCCTATAATCAAGCTCCTCAGCAGCCATCACCTTTCGCTCCGCAGCCTACCGGCTACCCCGGACAGCTACAGTCGCAGCAGACTGGATTCCCCGGATTCGCACAGCAACAAAGCTTTCAAGCACCTCCGCAACAACCGCAGTTTACCGGATATCCTCCTGCTCAGAACCAAGCACAACAACCCCAGTTCCAACAGCCACAACAGGCATCACAGCCACCACCTTTCCAGCAGAAAACATCCTATCAGAGCGCTCCACCATCTCAGCAACAACCACCTGCGCCTGCACCACTCCGTCCCCAGCAGACCTCTACGCAGATCGCGCAGTCCTTTACCGCCGGTTCCTCCAGCACCCCAACAAGGGGCAGAGCGCCGAGCAACCAGCGCTCCAAAAAGATTCCCAACATCCGGCTGTCTTTCATCACCGCGACGGATCAAGCAAAATTCGAGCAGTTATTCAAGTCTGCTGTCGGGGACAATCAGGCATTGAGTGGAGAAAAGGCCAGAGACCTGCTACTAAGATCCAAACTGCCAGGGAGCGCGTTGTCGCAGATATGGATACTGTCAGACACAACCAAGTCAGGGCAACTCCTGTTTCCAGAGTTTGCCCTAGCCATGTACCTGTGCAACTTGAGTTTGACCGGGAAAGACCTGCCACCTTATCTTCCAGAAAAGATCAAGAATGAGGTGTCAAGCATGGTAGATATTATTTCGTTCGGCATACCAGACGAGCCTGTCTCTCAATCTCGTACGAATGTGCCGGACTTCGATGCACCCCTCCGACAGAATGCCGTCTCTCCTCCTGCGCCGCAGGCACCACGCCCACAGCAAGCATCGAATCAGCAGCTGCTGACACAGCTTACATCGCAACCGACTGGTTTCTTCAATCAAGCAACAGGATTCCAGCCTGGACTTCAAACCCAAGCAACTGGCTTTCCAGGCCAGCAACCAGGCATGCAGCCTCAAGCTACGGGGTATCCACAACCCACCGGGTACAATGGCCCTCAACCACCACTTCCACCCATGCCGACGGGATATGGAAATAACATGTCACCACAACAGACCGGACCTCTACAAGCACAACCAACTGGAATTCCCGGTCAGTGGGGGTTTGTGAATGCGCCAGCAACAGGATTACCAAACATTGAAGCACTACAGCAACGTCTGATGCCTCAAGCTGGTCGCGAAGGCGGTTTTACCACCCAAGGCCTCTCTGGCGACGCCAAGATTCCATGGGCTGTCACCAAAGACGAAAAGAAGCTCTATGATCAACTCTTCCGCGCTTGGGATGGCTTAGGGAAAGGTTACATCTCCGGAGATACTGCAATTGAGATTATGGGGCAGAGTGGCCTGGATAGGCCTGACCTTGAAAAGGTCTGGACTTTGTCAGACCCGAACAACAAGGGCCGACTCAACATGGATGAATTCGCCGTTGCGATGCACTTGATCTACAGAAAGCTCAACGGATATCCCGTGCCGAATCGACTTCCACCCGAGTTGATCCCTCCATCCACCAGGAATATCAACAGTTCGCTCGACACCGTCAAGAGCTTGCTATCCCAAGATGCCGAGGCCAGAAAACAATCGGGCGCGTTTCTGCAGCCACAAAAGACTGGAGTGAGCTATCTCAAAAACCACTCTTTCCGTGCAGGATCGAGCTCCCCAGCCTTCGGACGAAAAGATGCAACTGTCTTTCGCAATAATGATGATGATATCGGATATCGTTCAAGTGCCAGACGCCGGCTCGGAGCGGAAGGGAGAACACCGTCGCCTGCTCCATCTTCCGAAGTGTCCGACACCAGTTACGACGATCTGACCCCTGATCAGATCAGAAAGAAGATTCGTGAGAAGAAAATTCTTCTAGATGCCACGGATTTCCAGGACGAGCGCCAAAATGATGACGATGATGTCCTCGACCGCCGTGACCGAAGAGAGGCAGAAGATCTCTTCCGCCAGATACGTCGCTTTCAAGATGACATTGATACACACCCCAACTCAGGGTTTGGCGGTTCTGAAACCGGTGCAGAGCGAAGATCCATGCGCAGAGAGTTGCAAAGATACCAGGATCGGTTACCAGCATTGGCCTCAGATGTCCGTAAAATCGAAAAGAATATTGCAGAGGCCAAGCTGCAGCTATTCCGGTTGAAGGATGCTAAAGCTCATCCCAACAGCGCCTCAAACATTGTCGGTACTGGTCCTGGCGGAGCGGTCACCGAAGCTGATCGGATCAAAGCACGAGCGAGAGCTAGGATGCAGGCACGAGCAGCAGAGCTTGCAGGACGCCCAGTCCCAGCAAGTGATGATGAAGGTGGTGCTCAAAGACGTTTGGAACAAGAATCCTCGCAGGTCAAGTCTGAACAAGAACGGAATGAAACGATGACTCGTGATGTCGAAGACAGCGTCAAGGATTTTGTGTCGAGTCTTGAAGACGGCCTGCGAGACCAGGGTGAGAATGCAACCCAAGAGCATGAACGAAGACGGTGGGAGGAAGCTCTCGGCGTCGAGGACGAGATCAAGGAACTCATCTACGACCTACAACGGAGCAGCCGGACGGCCAAGGTCCGCAAAGAAGAGTAAGTCGACTAATCTTGCTTAGGGACACCACTGACACTTCCAGACAATCGCGTTCTGCATCGCAGCCCTCTGCTGTCCAGCCTCGTGAAGAGCCAAGGTCTACCAACGGCGATCTACCTACTCGTCCTGGTCCAACAACGACTCCTTCTGCCACGTCTTCCTTCACAGCTGGTATGTCTCAACAGGACCGCGTTGCGGCTGCCAAGGAGAAGGCGATGAAGCGTATCCAGGAACGCCTAGCCGCAGCTGGCATCAAGGCTGCTGGCGATTCTGGAGAAACTCCGCAGCAGCGACAGGAACGTGAGAAGCAGGAAAGAGCCGAACGAGTACGAAAGGCCGAAGAAGAGGATGCCAAGCGTGAACAGGAAAGACAGCAGAGATTGGCCAATGAAGGTGTCGCACACCCCCCGAGCCCCAAGTCTGCGAAGAAGCCACCTCCGCCACCCACAAGGAAGTCAAGGCAAGAGAGCTATGACCTGTCGGATCGAAAAGCAACAGAAAGCGCCGCAAGGGCTAAAGCAGAAGAAGAAGCGGCAGCCCAGATCAGAGCCGAACAAGAAGAGCAAGAACAGGAGAGGAAGAAATTAGAGTGAGTCGGTACTGGCTTCGGCAAGGTATTGTTTGCTAACAAGCCTCGCAGGGCACAAACAAAAAGCGGCGAAGACGATCTCGAAAAGGAGCGTGAAGCTGCGCAAGCTCGTCTGCGTGCTCTTGAGGAGCAAGTCAAGGCAGGCAAAGTCAAGAAGCAAGAAGAAAAGGCCCGTAAAAAGGCAGCTGAAAAGGAGGCCAGGGAGAAGGAGGCGAAACTTGCTGCACAGCGAGCAGAGCTCGAAGCTGCGAGAGAAAGAGAGAGACAGCTCCAGCTGCAGCTTGAACAGCTGGGCGACGATGACTCCTCGGATGATGATGAAGGACCAGAACAAGCCACACCACAAGAAAGCACTCCCGCGACGAGTCAGGTCCTTACCAGCTCGGTTTCTTCACCACCACCACCACCACCTGCGGCGGTCCCTCTACCACCAGAGCCATCGACGAATGAGCCCACTCCCCTCTCCAGCCCACCAGCAGAAGAATCTCGAAACCCCTATTTCAGGAAGCTTTCCCAACAATCAGAAGCTGCAAGACCAGTATTCTCGCCGCCACCTGTCCCAAATGCCCAGCCCTTCTCGCCGCCAGCGGCAGCACCGCCTCCACCACCTCCGGCTGATCTACCTTCCACCAATCCCTTCCATAGGATTGCTCAGCAGGAGGCAGCCCAACCGCTTACACCTACCTTTACTGGGGCTCAATCACGACGTCGTCAGGAAGAGGATGACTGGTCGGCAGCTGGATCGGACAAAGATGAAGACAGTGACAACGAAGACGATGCGCCTGCAGCTGGGTCAGCCAAACATTTGGCGTCTATTCTGTTCGGCACTATGGCACCTCCCAGACCCTTGTCCGCCATGGATAGCAAACCACAGACTCCTGTTCATGATGCGCCACCAGTGCCTGGAGCTTTCGACTCGGCGCCACCGCCTCCACCTATGCCAGATAGTGGTGCACCATCAGCACCTCCTCCACCTCCACCAATGCCAAGTTCTGGAGCACCAAGCGCACCGCCACCCCCACCGCCTATGCCTACCGGAGCTGCTCCTGGTGGTCCTCCTCCACCACCACCGATGCCCGCTGTGGCTCCCTCAGGAGGTGGCGGTATTGGTGCTCTACTAGGTGAGATACAGCTCGGTAAAGGTCTGCGCAAGACTGAGACAAAGGACCGAAGTACAAGTTCTGTGGCTGGAAGAGTGTTGGGTTAGAGGAGGCAATGGATCATGTATGCTGGCTACGGCAGGCCTGTGTAATTATGAAGATGAGTTGTACTTGTGATAGTCATAGAAGCGAGCTATGCGAGTGTAAGACCATCCTTTTTGCACCGCAGGGGCGAACATGATGCATGGAAGCGATTTACTGCTCCCAAAGGTTTTGATCTACTGCGACATATCCCAGCCCCCAGTTCAACAGAACACACTGCTTATCGTTTGGCTTTGATGCCTAATAGCTTCTCAGCGTTCTTGTAGGCGATACCCTCAAGCACCTCTTCTGTCACCAGTCCGCTTTCCTTCAACTCTCTTAAAAACTGCAGACCCCACTCGTTCCGAGTGAAGGGATAATCTACACTGTATAGGATCCGGTCCGACTTACACTGCCGCAAAACGGTTGCCATAGGGGCAACAGTGAACATGCCACTCGTCGTGATCCAGAGGTTTTCATCCCACACTTGACGAAGTTGTCTCTCCAGCTTGAGTCCAGCCATGGGCCACTGCTGACCGGAGATGCGGATAATTCTATCAAGTTGGAATGGGAGCATCTCGCCCATGTGACCGATGATGAGTTTCAGTCGGGGGAATTTGTCAAAGATTCCAGCTGCAAACAGTCGGATGATGTGAAGTGCATTCTCACTATGCCAACCCCACGCATACATACTGAGGGTTTGTGCAATGGCGTCTGGATAGTTACCCTCGAACAACAAAGCCTTGGTTTGGTCATTGTATGAAGGATGCAGGTAAATCGGCACGTCGAGGTCCTGTGCAGTCTCAAAGACAGGCCAGAAAAAGGGATCGTCATAGAACCGACCATTGCAGTTGTTGTCGATGAGAGCGCCCACGAAGTTGAGATCCTTGATGCATCGGCGGAACTCCTTGCTGGCAGCGCCTGGGTCGATCATTGGTAGCGTGGCGAAGCCAGCGAATGACTCGGGGTGTTGCTGTACACTTTTGGCCAGTTCATCGTTGACCTTGATGCAAGTTTGCGGGTCGAGGGCAAGTGCATTCGCAGCGTGGGAGAGAATTTGGAGTGATACTTGGTTTTCCTTCATCGAGTTGAGGCGGATATCGCCAATTTCGACCAGGTCTTCCCGGCATCGTCGAAGAAGAATGGTCTCCTGGTACGGGTCTGGTCGTGAATTGGCCGAGTAGAACTCGACTACTGATTCTGAGAGGAAGTGCTCCTCGAGTGTGATCAAGGGATATGGGAAAGCCATTATCGCTTGAGATATCCAGAGCGGCTGGTCGTCCCTGCCACGGATTGTATCAGCTCCAGGAAGACTGCCCAGGGTGAATAAAGAGAGGCAAGCAAGCCAACAATTGTAATCACGCACAACTGGGTCGTTTCTGTTGTACAAGTTGCCAGGCTCCGAAGAATTTGGTTGTGCTCTCGGTGATACAGGGCTCTCTCTTGCCTCGGGTGCAAAATAGTTCCGGACACGACCAGGTGGTTCCTAGCCCAACATCCGTGCCTTGCTCGCGCGGCATCTGGCAAAAAGCAACTCTTCGTACCTAGACCTGTCCAGCTCGCAATAATAGATGGACCGAGCCTCGTTCCAATTTTCCAAGCATCTTGTCCAGCCATACCTCCAAAGTTTTGAGCCCACCTCATCTGCAAAAGTGGGCCTTGTTGCCGACAAAACCACCTCTGCTAGAGTACTTAGCCACCCGAAAGTGACTCCTCGGATTTGTTTTGGATTCCCCCAGGATGCCTACCCTTCTCAGAAAAGAGATTGGTCCCATAGGCTATGGGCTGATGGGACTGACCTGGCGTTCTGCGATTCTTCCGTCACAGCCTGAGGCTATCAACTTGATGAGTACAGCCCTTGAGTCAGGAGCAAATTTCTGGAACGCAGGCGAGTTTTATGGGACACCTGAGCGCAATTCGCTTCATCTGTTGAACGAGTATTTCTCCAAGTACCCAGAAAAAGCGTCAAGGGTTCTCCTAAGCATTAAGGGAGGCATGAACCCTGTAACCATGGTACCGGATGGAACCGAGGCAGGCTTACAGCGATCTGTGGATGAATGTCTCAGAGTCTTGGACGGCAAGAAGAGCATCGACATCTTCGAATGCGCCCGTACAGACCCTAATGTGCCGGTCGAAGAGACTATCAAGGTCTTGAGCCGGTTCGTGAAAGAGGGAAAGATTGGAGGGATTGGCCTGAGCGAGGTCCAGGCTGAGACTATTCGACGCGCTCACAAAGTCCATCCTATAACAGTGGTTGAAGTTGAGCTGTCTCTCTGGACGACTGATGTCCTAAGGAATGATATCGCTGCAACGTGTGCGGACCTGGGGATTCCCATTGTAGCATATGCACCACTCAGCAGAGGAGCTTTGACGGGCAATTTCGTCACCAAAAATAGTGATCTGCCAGAGACCAGGCGAGCGTATCCGAAATTTCAAGATGACGTTCTACAAAGCAATTTGCGCCTGTCACAAGAGGTTGAGAAAGTTGCAAAGATGAAAGGATGCACTTCCGCACAGGTGGCCCTGGCTTGGATCAGAGGAATTGGCGGATGGAAAGGGTTGGGGTTGATGATTCCCATACCAGGAGCAGAGCGGGAAGATTGGGTTCGACAGAACTGCGAGGACATCACGTTGACGAATACCGAGATGGAGCAACTCGAAGTGATATTGAAAGAGAATCAGACACTTGGTGACAGGTATTGGGCCGCCTTCGCCCAATATGTGGAAGTGAAATAGATAAGGTCAATGATATTGACAATCTGATAGAGTTGATATCCGCCTACGTAGTGACACACAAGTCAGATATCAATGATGACGCCCTTCTGAACCAAGAACTGGTCTATCCCAGCGTCGGCATTGTTTCTGCCCCAACCACTACCCTTGACAGCACTGAAAGGGAAAGTAGCTGTCGACAACGTCAGAATCTGGTCCACGCCAAAGAAGGATGTTCGACTTACCTTCATGTGTGGTTCCATTGACGCGCAGTTTACCAACCTCGAGCTGGCGAGCCAGATACAAAGCTCTTTTCATATCATAGGTATGTACGAACGCGTCTAGTCCGTAACTTGAGTCATTGGCCACGTTGAAGGCCTCTTCATCGTCCTCTACGATGATGATCGTAGCAGATGGTCCAAATGATTCTTCATTATGGATCTTCATGGCTTTGGTCACGTTGGTGAGTAGTACAGGCGCAAGAGTATGGTCGTTCAAGTACTCTGGCTTGCCTAGAATAAACTTCGCACCCTTGGAGTCGGCGTCGACCAGCATGTTGTATGCATTATCAACAATCCTCGTGTTTACCCCTTCAGCTTGGGGGAATTCTTTGGCCTTGAGCTTGAGCAGCTCGATGAACTTCTCCGCGACCTTCCTTTGTATGATGATTCGTTCACACGAAAAGCAGACCTGACCATGGTGCATGAAAGCTGCGAATCGGTCAGTGATGTCTGCGTGGAGGCCGAGTCATAGTGGAAGAGGTTCTCAATTACCATATCTGATGGCCTTGCTTGCGGCTTCTTCGAGCTGAGCATCGTTAAGGTCGTCAAGTACAATGTGTGGGCATTTGCCGCCCAATTCCATCAACACCGGCTTGAGATACTTGCCACACAGGGAGGCGACAATGCGACCCACAGAGGCACTCCCTATGAATTCAATCTTCTTGATGGCCGGATGTGAGATCAGCGCTTCGGTCACCGCTGGAGAATCATCCCGTCGGCATTGGACCACATTGATTACGGAAGGAGGAACACCAGCTTCGACCCACAGTTCGAGAAGTTTGTGATGGGTCCGTGGGGACAGCTCTGATGCTTTGAAAACGACACTGCATCCTGCTCCCAAGATGGAAGCGAGACTCTTCGTCGCTAGTACAACCGCTGCATTCCATCTGGTTGCCATGTTAGCTCAGCCACCATCTCCACATCGTTAGAGCTATCTTACGGAGCAATCAGTAGTACTGTCCCGATGGCTTCTTTGAACACAAAGCCCATAGGCCCTTGTGTCGACATGGCTGGTAACTCGCCAGCGCACGCAGTAGTTACTCTTGCAGCGATCTCGTCTAGGGTTGATGTGGTGTACCCAATATTGAACTCCGCCCATGATTGTGAGCAGCTAGTTTCTTCCATCTGCAGAGCAACAAGTTCTTGCTTTCGTGCCACGAGTAGCTCGCTCATTTTGTTGATAATGTCGCGTCTGGAGGCTGGTGTATTGAGTTTCCATTTGTCCAGCGCAAACTGGGCCGAGTCGGCGGCTTCTCTGGCCAAGGTGACATTGGCATTCTGTGCCAGATGGACGTTTTTGTGCCGCGCAGCGGAAAACACTGGGAAGGTGCCAGCTTCTTTTGATAATACTGGGCGGCCATTGATCCATAATGGAACCACCGGCAGCCCAGTCTCGTCGTCGGTGATGAAAGGCATTCTTCGCACCTCGACAGTCTGCAGTACTCTGAAAATAGTGTATGATACTGTTTCGTATTAGTAAGCGTCCATACACGTCCGTCAGATAGGGCACTCGCGGAATTAATACCAGGTCAATCCGTGGAAATTAGATCAATATCCCCGGAGGCTCATGTAAAAGCATTGCAGATGGAACCGGTCTATACGGCCTCATGGCCTGTTCTACTTTCAGCATTCCCTAAGTCGGGACCAGGCGTGACGTGTCCGCGTTCTGCTAAAGTCCGACCAGTATCCGAGCCAGGTGCGAGGTAGAATGACCAAAAAGTTCCGACGTCAAGTCGAACCGAGGCTGCAAACTAAGGTTTCCCTCGCTCAAGAACCCACGGGGCTTTGGTGGACGATAGATACTCGTCCTGTAGAAATTGAGTCTAATTGACCAATTCCTTCTCTGAGTCTGAAAGTGGATTTATTGTCATGTTATGGTACTGCAACCCCACAGAGCAGGCCAAGGCAGGGTTTGACATATTTTTCACTTGCTGATACAACCTCAGTAGAGTTGTGAGGGCATGCTTGTCAACCATGACATGTCACCGAAGATGTCGACCTCGATGCCAGCCGTGTTGAAGTGGCTGATCACATCGTGGACCAGTGGATCTTCCCTGCCTGACAGAGAAAGACCAGTCGGCGTCCTTGCCCAGTCTTGTGTGTGGATTGCGGTAACAACAGACCGAGTACTATCAGAGAGTGCCACCATTTCACCAGAATCTAACGTGGAGGATACTCGTGGCTCTGCGTTGGCGACTGATCCTTGTGCCGATAACGTGCCTCGCTGTTGGCCGTACTGCTCCACTTGATTGGAGAGCAGCTTCAATGCGGTCGAGCACCGTTTGGCATGTTTGCTAAATGCTTCATATCGAGCAAGAATTCTTGTTACGGCAGCCCAAGATCTCAAGACCTCTCTCTCCGTGACCTCAGCTAGAAGCGTGGCATTCAATCGCGCTGCAACTAGAACTGTTGCGGCATTGTAGACGTAAAAAATACCGTACCACCACGCAGGCAGAATCTCGTCTAGTTTCTCGACCTCTTTTCCCGACATTGCCGTGTCGAAGCACTCGATCGACCTGAAGGCCGCTTTGATGCAAGCAACTGAAAACTGGAGGGCGATTTTGGTGGGTAAACAGTCCACGGATTCTGTCCCAAGACTTTGTGTTGCCGCCCTTGAGCAGTACCTGGCCAATACTGGTCGAAAGAGAAGGATTCTAACGTGGCAATACCGAACGAAGAGAACGTTGCTCTGACGCCGCTGAGATGAGGGACTATTCGAAGCAGCATTGTGGCGTAGGCGTATCGGTAAGCTGTCATTCCAGTGAGACAGCTTATGGTCGATCTCAAGGAGGCTACCGATAGCTTTAGCTCCCAGGATTCCAAAATAGACAAAATTTAGATTGCCAGTAAAATCTTCCTTCGACTCTGAATTGTAGAAGGTCGATATCGTCTCGTTCATCAAAATGTACAGCTTCAATGTTTCGATGAAGAAGTGAAAGTCCACATCGGAAGATTCGTAAGCGTGCTCCGAGAAGCATCGACATTCCAGATCTCCAAGGTGTGCAGCAGGTAAAGGCACCAACGCTGCAGCTTGTGATGTGATCATTGGAGGCCTACCAAACGTCATCGAAATGGTTTGATCCATCAAAATGCATCCATGCCAGACTCGTCGACAAAGCTCTTTTTGCCGTACCGGCTGCCTGGAGCTGGTTGAAGGTATATCGAGCCTGAGGCTCTGAGCAATTCGTACTGCGAACCCTACATATATCCAGCATTGCTCGGGATCATTTGTGCTTTGCAGATATTGCCCAAGTAGGAGAAAGCATTGGACTGCCAACAAAGACCGGTGTTGTACTATGTCGGTTTGAAGGAGCTCTTCAGCCCGACTGTAGAAGACTTCCGCATTGCTTACTCGCTCGTTGGGTAGTGTCGATGGGTCGAGGTTGCAAGCTATGCTGAAGACAACATTGATGAGGCATAAGAATGTCAAGCCATCCTCTCCCAGATCTTGTCCCGTCCACAAACGTTGATACAACATGTCAACTTCATCAAGGTCGAGAAAGGGGTACAAGGTCGCAACCATTCGGCAATACACTAACAAAAGATGATCGGCTCGTTGGCGAGAAGGAAGAACGTAGTTCGGCAATTGCCGCATCGAGGATGTCTTGCGACTATTCATCTTTGGTAGTATTGCTCTTGATGAAGTTGTGTTCCCTTGGACTTCAGGCGGAGTCGTCTCCTGTTCAATGAGGCTTTTGATTTGATTCATGAAGCTGGTCACACTTGAGTCGTTGTAATGGTGCACGATGGGTCGATTTCCGACATCAGTGAAGCCCAACATGGCGCTGTTCTCGATGTCTTGTTCGCGCGGGCTATCTGGCGACGCGACTGGAGATCGGCAACTGTTCGATTCAGGAGCGACATCGTCATCGGCTAACATCACGGGTCTCGGAGTCAACGTGTGCTCGGGAGAATTGGCATCATTTGCAGGCTGTCTGTCACGCTCAAGCTCCTCTACTCTTTTGCTAAGTCGAAGGATTTCATCCTTATTAGCGATAGCAGCACCTCGACCTCGACGAACGCCCCATTCACATGTGGGAAACGGTCCATATCGCGTGATGCAGGGACCACAAACTGGATAGTAGCATACATTAGCGAAGTGTAGCTCATTACAAAAGCAGCCAGAACTTCTAGTCATGGTTCAAGAGGAACGTAGTCTGCGGATGAATGTTTCGTGCGAGTCTTACCGGGTTTGGTTGCGTCGCATTTCACCTTCCTCGACCGGCACTGGTCACAAGCAGCAGATACCCTTTGGCGCTTTGCATAAGGGAAATCTTCATCGTCGTTGTCATCTGCATCACTATACAGCGAAGGTTGTCTAGCCCTAGGTACCATTGTAATTTGCTGGAGAACAAGGTCGAGGTGGGAGAGGGTCAATGTCTTGCAGTGATCCGAGGTCCCGGTTAATTTGGGGAAATCGTTGGAGCCTCGGAACTCCTTCCTCGTTTGGAGAACTGGGGAGACAGGCAGTTTTTAGTTACTAATGTTAGGCACGTTAGGCCAGTCCATGGGGACACTTTGACTCTTAAGATAGGCTTATCTAGGTTCGTGCTCCCTCTGGCCAACCATATTTGACCACCCGTGACGGGCGTGCGAGTTATCTCACTCAATACTCCCTCCGACCGCACGCCACAGCTTGATATGCATTCATATACTGTCCAACTCTCATATCAGCACCTATCGGCTGGCAGTTCTTGACAGTTGCAGGTCTAATGGAAATATTTTCAAAAGTGGCCTCCATAGCCCACTTGTGTGGCACTCACATGCACCATCTGGACATGCATTAGGTCTTTTGCTTGGTCCAGCAAGTGTTTGTGCTCCTTGAACAATGGGGTTTCTCGGAAAGCAAAGTGTGCTTCTACAGACTGCCATCCCATACATGCAATAAAAGTCGTCGTTTCTTCCGACGTCCCTGGTAGGGACAACTTTTCGACCGCCCATCCGCCTGCAAAGCCTGTCGAAGTGGGTACGTTGCTCTCGATTATTCTCACCAGGTTGAAAAGATCTTGCTCAAACTTCTTCTTGTCCCTCGCGGCATAAGTAGCAGGAAAATGAATGGTGCAAATTTCCGTTGCAGGTGAGGTCCGGTTGCTCAGAGCCTTGGTTGCAGGATGTGGCGAGAGATGTGCATGAAATGCCTGCAGTTGAAAGACATTGGCGACTCGATCAAGTTCATCCACGAAGGGTTTGTAATAGCTTCAAGAATCGTTAGAGAGGGGGCTTGATTGCATCCGGATGTGAAGCTCACTCCTGTTTCTGCAGGTTTAAATGCGCTTCAATCGACGTCCAATCCACCAGAACCCAACAGATGTTAGAATCCTCCTCCTGCCACCCCCAATAAGCTCTTTCAAAGCCTTCCTGTACGGTGAGAAGGTTCAAAGTCTTCTTCAGGGCTTCTTCCACCTGAATGGTTCTGGGACCCCTGAGTGGGAAGCACACCACTTCTGTTGTCATGTTTGGGGAAGCTGAGTAGGAACATCTCAGTTGGGACAAATTCCTATCCTTGTCACTCCAAAACAGGTAAACATTCGTGCTCTAAGCGAATGCCAACCACACCTGTAAGCCGGTCTTGCATCGGCACAGAGCATCTTTCTTGCATGTGCATTCAGCCGAGCCTGAATATGCTTCCGTTGGTGCTGGTCGGACAGAAACATCGAACAAACAGCCATCCTCGGTATTTTGGCGGATCGCGGAAGTATTTCTTTCCGGACCTCGACAGACACATGGTCGGATTTAAAATTCAACAAAGATAGAGTTTCAAAGGTGAAACTCCAGACCCCAGCTTCCATGAGTTCGGAGCTTTGACCCTTGAACTCTCCACTGGAGTCTGGAGGCAACCCCGGCAACCCCGACTCTTTCACCCCGGAGTAAGTTCTATATACTTGGCTCAACCGTGCAGTCTTCCCTTCTGCGATCCGCAAGTCTCAATTCTTCGTCCATCCCACCCCTTTGGCACTGCTCAACATGCCTCTAGGAATCATCGACTCCCATCGACTGGAACACGTGCCGGGGACTGCTCCCCTGGAGAAAGTACAGAATGCTGGCTTGCCAGAGACTGGTCTGGCGCGCAACGTTGCGTTGAAATACGACAAGACAGGAACAATTGTATTGATTCCACAGCCGTCTGACGATCCAAATGATCCGCTCAACTGGCCAAGATGGCGGAAGGAGTTGTTCATCATATCGGCCATCTGGGGTGCCGCTTGTGTTGGAGGTTCGTCCTGCTTTTCCCTATTGTGAGGAACTTTCTGACTACGCGCTCAGCCATCGGACCTCTCCTCGTTGCCGCTTATGTTGAACTGGCGCAGGAATGGGGAGTCTCATTGGCGCGATTCTCGTCCGGGACTAACGGTGCACTCATCGTGTGCTTGGCTGGGGCCACAATGGTCGTCAACGTCCTCGCTGTCCAGTACGGCAAACGTCCGGTCTACCTGGTGACTTCCTTGGGCTTGGTTGCCACGGCCTTCTGGGGCTCCGCAGCGAAAACCTTTGGTTCCTTCGTTGCATCTAGGGCCATAGCGGGCGTTTGTATGGCTCCACTGGAAGGCTTGGTCCCAGCTTCCATCGCAGATGTATGGTGAGAGACAGCCTGTCGTCCCCCGGAACGTTCAGAGCGGAGACTCACTCCAGTTGCTAGGTATGTCCACGAGCGTGGCATGAGGACCGCCCTCTTCAATTTGGCATTTATGGCTGGCGTCAGCATTGGACCCCTCATCGCTGGTCAGCTCATTCAGCATTATTCGTGGCGTATCTGCTCCTACGCCATGGCGGCCGCCCTGGTTATCAATACGATCTTGACATTCTTCTTCATGCCAGAGACCGCTTATGTCAGAAACACCATCAAACTTGATTCCACCACTTATACTGTACGTAAACTATGCCAACGCATGCTATTTTGTGCTGATTCCAGGCTCAAGACCAACGAGATCGAAGTCAAGAACGACATCGAGCACCGTGACAATATCACAACTACCGAGATGATTGAGTCCCATGCGACAGATGTAACCACCAACCAGGATCTGCCACCGCGGAAGTCATTTACGGCAGGACTGGCCTTCTGGAGTGGTTACCACTATCCAGTCCCTTTTTGGAAGACACTCCTCGGACCACTCCGAATGGCTCGGTCTCCAATCGTTCTATGGACATCTCTCGTGTTTATGACGGCCATCACATGGATCGTCATCCTGACAGTGGGCGCGTCGCAGATCTTCGCCAGCCCGCCATACAATTTCAGTGTTGGTGCCGTTGGCAACATCTTCCTCTCGCCTTTTATTGCGTCCGTGCTCGGTACCCTTGCCGCCAGGCCGCTGATCGATGGTTTGGTGAAGTTCTTAGCCAGGAAAAATCATGGTGTCTTCGGTAAGCAATTCTATACACAAAGGACGATCTGTTCAATTCGATTGACTAAGTCCTCACAGAGCCGGAGTTCCGTCTGCCCATGATGGCATGCTATCTCTTATTCACTGCCACGGGCTTTTTCTCCGCGGGCCAAAGTCTCTCGCGCGGCATGCCTTGGGAGCTTCCCGTGATCGTGTCATTGGGCTTCATCAACTTTGGCATCGTTCTTACCATCACTGTGGCAATTGCTTATACGGTCGATAGCCATCCTGAACAGGCCGCTGAGGCCGTTTCAGTCATGGTGTTCCTCAAGAACATGTTCGCCTTTGGTTCGACATACTATATCAACGATTGGATCGCTGGGAGTGGGGTGAGAACGGTTTTCTTCACACTAGGGGGTATTACGGCAGCCATCTCGGTCTCGGCCATTCCAATGTAAGATCCAGTCCTGACTCCCATGACTTTCCCTCGCTGACGAGCATGTGCAGGTATATCTTCGGTAAGAAGATGAGAGAATTTTTCGCCATGCGCGGCTGGGCGCCTGAGAGCCACTACTAGTATGTCAGGTAGATCAATTTCCATGCCATAGGCTAGGCTCGCTATCGCCATGGATACCCTAGGAGAGAGCTGACCGAATTGGAAGGGAAAGCATTGTGGGGTAGTGTTAGTCGGCGCTCACGTCAAAAGTGCTCAGAAATGATGACCTGGAGTGCACCACAAGTATTAGTAGTTGTGCAATTTGCGCCTCAACCAGTCTTCCTCAGGTCCATTCCAAAAATATTTCTGCGTCAAAAACGCCAGCCAGCCTGCCATGGTGTGAAAGCTGCTGGTGAAAGCCGACGGTGGGGAAATGAAATACTTCCGATGTGCAAAGAAACCCTCGGCTAAGTCTATACGGCAGGAGTTTAAGTCCGAGCACATTTCTCTGCCCCTAAATCCGTAAGCGCTAATCCTCAGGGCCACCCTGCGTATCCATCTTCCCGGCAGGGAACAGGCGCCGATCAAGCTGGATTGGTGTCTCTTTAAAGGTCCCGATCTTTGATCCTAGACCAGCAGAAAGAAATCACCATACTCTACGTGTTTTTTTTCTGAAGCCGCCAACAATGACTTCCTCGTATCAATCAGTCATTCTCGTCAAAAGACCAGCTGATAACATTGTCCCTGGAGAGACATTTGCTGTAAAAGACGAGGGCCCGATCCCTTCTGCACACGACCTCGAGGATGGGTCAGTGCTTTTTCGAACTCATTACCTCAGTCTGGATCCGGGAATGAGGGATTGGCTCAACGATGACAAGTCCTATATGCCACCCGTCGGACTTGGAGAGGTGATGCGTGGCTTTGCTGGCGGAACCGTTCAGGCAAGCAGGAATGACAAGTTCCCCGTTGGAAGCTATGTTACTGGATTAGTGGGCTGGACCGAGTACAAGATTTGTCAAGGCGATGATCTACAGAAGGTCGAAGTCACCACGAGTCGCGGACTGGTGGATGCACTGAGTGCCTTTGGTGAGCCCTTACTTGATGCTATTCCGGATCGCTTCACTTACACCGCTATCTCTAACACTGTTGCGTGCTTGGTAGGGTTCACTAGTTTGACGGCTTATATTGGCATCATTGATGTTGCCAAGGTTAAGGCCGGCGATGTTGTGGTTGTCTCGGGTGCTGCTGGTGCGGTAGGCAGTATTGCTGGGCAAATTGCCATAATTCAGGGTGCTACTGTCATCGGTGTAGCAGGAAGCGAAGAAAAGTGCCGATGGTTGAAGGAAGAGCTTGGATTCCATCAGGCACTAAACTACAAGGATCCCGACTTCGCGAAGAAATTCGAGTCGGCTACACCGGTAAGTCATCTCAAAGATCTCCACCAGTGTCCCTTTGCAATTCCGGACTGCTGATGAGAGCAGGACCTTATCGACGTCTTCTACGACAATGGTGAGTCTGGTTCTGCGACTGTTGTCGAGCTCGAACGACGCTGACGAGCCATGTAGTTGGTGGTGAGGTACTGGAGCTGGCCCTGTCACGAGCGAAACCCTTTTCACGCTTTGCAATCTGTGGCGGTAAGTACAACGCTTTTAGTGAGGACGAAGTACATCTGACTGAGACTTCTTCAGGAATAAGTCAAGTGAATACAACAAAACCTGTGGGCCCCAGCGTAAGTCACCTTCGGCGACCGGATTGTCCCCAAACTGATGAGTTTCAAGAATTTCATGCGGATCGTTTACATGCGGATCAAGTAACGTCACATCAAAGAATTGGGCTGCGTGACTTTCTGACATAGAACAGCGTACAAGGTTTTCTTGTCTTTGATCACGCGAAGGAGTTTCCTCGAGCGCTCAAAGACCTCTCACAATGGGTTTCAGAGGGTAAGATCAAAACCAAAGAGACCATCATCAGAGGCAGCATAGAAGAAGCTCCCAATGCTCTTCGAGATGTATACCGTGGTGTCAATACAGGTGAGCAACTCATTCGATCGCCGTCGAGGCCTTTTTTGAGATATTCACGTCATGAATAGGGAAATTTCTCCTGGAAGTCTGCACACCTACTGAGCAAGCCTCATAGACCCACCGAACGACATCCTAACAGAGGGGTATACGGACGTTGATGAGTCCAAGTTATTCTGGGGCATAGAATGCAATAGAGAGGGGCGTAACAAATACCATCCTCTGCTCCAGGCTTTTATCGTCTACCTATGTTACACTGAGCCCCTAACCCTGTTAACAGTCACGTGTAACTACGGCTGCATCAGGCTCAGGATTTTTCAGGCTGAAGCAGCTACAGCTCAGGCTCGAAGATACAAATAGAAAAGATCGATGTCGAGATCCCTACGTCGGTCGGCCTGTCCTATAGCCATGGCCTCGACGACTAATGTTCGTTGCAACTAAGGTGAAAGAACCAAGCTAGACGTTCGAACTTTTTATTTAAAGGCATGCCACCCTGCCTCCTGGGGCTAGCAGAGGCTGCAAATGCTGATAGGTTTGACATAAGTTCATCTAAGCATCAATCCTGCAAGATCGCCTTTGTCTCTCCATTGTGCCATCAACTCGAAGAACTTCAGCGGGCCGGCGCCATAATTGGCATTTCTTGCCGCTGCCATGCTAGGCTTGCCTTCATTGTTGTAGTACCCGGGAGTACATTCTCGATTGAATTCGTCTTTCAACTTACTCAGCTCGACAATCGTGTCGACCCAGCTGTTTTCGGCCTCTTGCGTGGGCTGGAACGTCTTCACATCCCTCTTTTTCGCCTCGCTGATGACATATGCGAAGTGACGGGCCTGTTCGTCTGTCACATGGATCACGTTGGGTGTGAACGCCGCTTGCGCCACGGATATGAAGCAGCAGTTGGGGAATCCATGCGTGATCCAGCCATGTAGCGTCGACATGCCGTCCCGCCATTTGTCGGATAGAGCTTGGCCCTTCTCGCCGATAATGTCGTAGCCGTTCCGGTGAGACCACTCTCCCACGAGATCGAAGCCTGTCGCCCAAATGATACAGTCTAGCTCGTATTCCTTGCCGTTGGCGATGAGGCCTTTCTCGGTGATAGCCTGTACGCCTTTACCATCTGTATCAATCAGTGTCACATTTGGTCGATTGAATGTTTGCAAGTATTCGTCGTGGAAACAAGGTCGTTTGCAGAACTGGTTGTAATATGGCTTCAACTTTTTGGCCGTGACAGGGTCTTTAACGATGGAATCTACCCGAGTTCGAATCTGCTCCATCTTCTCGAAGTCGTACATCTGACGTCTTTTTGCAAGCTTGACCATGTCAACGGAGGCGTTTTTGAGGTCAGCCTCCTGGAATGTTAGTTTGCGGAAGATGTCTGTCCAACCGTCCGCAACGAGGTCCACTGGCTGATATCCTCCATTGACGACGATATTGAAGTTGTCCATCCGTTCCTTCTGCCACCCCTCGCCCAGACTCTTGACCCATTCGGGATCTGTGGGCCGATTGTCTCGAATATCGACACTACTCGGTGTTCGCTGGAATACGAAGAGTTCTCTTGCCCACTCACCCAGTCGCGGTACCACTTGAACAGAGGTAGCGCCCGTGCCGATGATCCCGACTCGTTTGTCGGCAAGCTTTTTCAAGTCGCCATAGTTATTGCCACCCGTATAACTATAATCCCATCGTGTGGTATGGAAACTGTGTCCTCTGAAAGTCCGAAGACCTCTAAGACCCGGGATTTTGGGTCGGTGCAAAGGGCCTGATGCGGAAACAACGAATCGCGCTTTGATTGAGTCGTTGCGATCCGTATGCACAAGCCACCGGTCAGTTGCCTCTTCCCACACAAGCCTTTTGACCTCAGTTTGAAAAAGCGTCCGTTCATATAACCCCATATGGCGGCCGAGCATTTGTGCATGGCGCAGAAGTTCATCGCACTTTGCATACTTCTCGGTTGGTACGTAACCAGTCTCGTGAAGCAGAGGCATGTACACGTAGCTCTCTATATCACACTGTGCGCCAGGATATCTGTTCCAATACCTTGATAAGAGTCAGTATAAGTCCAGTACGGAAAATTTGTCGCAGGGACTTGCCAAGTACCCCCGAAATCACCTCCCTTCTCTACTATGCTAATATCTGTGACGCCTTGCTCAATGAGTCTCGCAGCTACGAGCTGACCACCGAACCCTCCCCCAATAATGAGAACCTCCGTTTCCTGCTGAATTGGATCTCGTCTGATTGGTTCCCGAATATACGGGTCATCAAGGTAGCTGCGGAACAGAGGATCCTCCTTATCAATGGATATATATTGATCGAGACCATCGGGGTTGGCAGCGAGCCTCTTGTCGCGCTCTGCATGATATTTTGCTTGAAGACTAGCAGGGTCAAACGGTATGGAGTTCGCCTCGACGTCTGCTTTTTGTATCGCGGGTGAGAGCCAAGTACTAGTCTTGCCCCCAGCAGTGTTGAGGTGGTTTGAAGTTTCCAACTGAGGGACTTTAAGATCCTTTCCTTCTGCTCCCAGTGGATCAGTGAGCTCTGGTGCGAGAACAAGTGGCGGTGCAGTGGCCATTGTGTTGTTGCGGCTTTCGACAGGGTAGTGTTATTTGAAGCATACCAACCACCCTGACAGCGCCAATAGTTGCAAGATATATACCCGATTTGTATCGCTCGTGCACGAAGAGGTCTCGATGTACTATGTACATCATTTGTCTAATAGTGGAGCGCAGATGGGTGCGGTTTAGAGAGACCTCGATGCGGAATTATTTAGTTCCGCGATGTGCTGGGTCGTCGTTCGGGGCGGAGTCAATATCGTACCTGGGTACCGTGTAGATATCCAGCATGGAAGGGTTTGGGCGACGCGCTCAAAAGCCGAACGCCGAGGTTAAAGTACGCACGTAAGCTAGCTCTATAGGTTACACATTTATGCCGATGACTCTTTCAGTACGTCTTCGACGCACTATCTTCGTTCTTCACCCAGCTAGCTGTGCCTTAAGCTGATCGTTTATACCAAAGAGAAAGCTATAGAAATTAAAGTCGATATCGTTGAAAATACTGATATTAATCTACGAAGCGAGAAGGCGAGGCGAAGATCCGTACTGAGTGATTAATCGAAAGAATCGCGAAGCCACCTCGGTCAGTCTTAATCGAACTCTTCAATTACGCCCCGCGCTCCGATGGCATCGAAGATTCGGTAGATTGATAGACCAAGCCGAATGCATTTATTCACGGTTTTCTCAAACAGACGTCCTTTGGGGACAGACGTCTTCGCTTTTGGAACAGGGTTAGTTGGAGACCTGATATAATATTGGTAGGTAGGTAGGCGAGATCGACGACCGCTACGAGAAGATCGACGTGTTTCGTATTTTCACCTGGTTCCCATCACCGTCTGTGCGAGCAAAGTGTATCCAGTGGGCTTCCCGTCCGCTTAGCCGTACTTAAGCCATATATCGATACGTTAGTCTAGGCTTGCCGTTGCCGTTAGACTCACGCCAGGACTGCCAACGAACGGCTGGTGACTATTGGCTGCTTACCAATACAATTGGAGCGAGTCACTGTGGAGTCGGCCGCTAAATTTATTGTCTGCACTTACCCTGATCCTCTACACAGTCCCATTGCTTCGAGGTCATTTTTCCAGAACCATGTCCCTGTAAATACGCAACACCGTTTCCCTGTCGACTGTGGCAACTTTTAGACTGCCACAGAAGAGGCTGATGGGGGAGGATTCAATAAGGACGATCTGCCAGATGAAATCTTGAAATGTGGGAAACGGAATCAACATCCCCCAAACACTGACCAGCCCGCGACACGAAATGGCAACACCAATGTGGCCAACAGCAAATGATGTGATTTCGTACCGAGTTGAGATCGTTGGTTGCCCACAGAATGAGAACAGCACCAATGTAATGAGGACTTGCCGAGAACCTCAACGCTAACAGGGTCCCAGTGGACATCTAAACTGAGGGGATGAGCTCTCGAGTTCCTTGGGCAGGCAGACGACTCTCGCATATGAAGAGGGACCCGGGACTCAAGACTCAAGAGAGTGCGTAGTGCTCCCCGAAGGGTATGGCCGTTGCAACAAGAGGCCAAGCACTTGAGGCACACACAAAGGACATTTGACGTACATACTGTATGCCCGCCCAGATCCGAGGCAGATGGAATGGTAATTGGGACGGGAATTTATGTGACCTCTGATCTTGAATACGAACATATAATAGAGATCCAGTCTGCGGCAGGTTAGCAAAGGTAACAGGGCTGTCTGACTGCACCACCGTTCGAGCATTGACAACATCCTGATGCAGAATGCGCTATGCGCAACAACATACATACCCACATGGACTACATGAACGGTCAAAGGCCAGAAAATGGTGGACGAAATCGTAGATCAAACCCTTTCGGACTTCATCACAGCGTTCCACATCCTCCACCAGCGCCAGGTTGCTGAACGAACACGGCGAGATATCCGTCCGGCATCGGCGCGATCCACCACGTTTTTCACCAGTAATGTACCAGCGATTCTGGTCGTAGCCAAAAGCGATCTGAGTCAATGGCATGTTACGGACGCTCGCCTCTGGAAGAGGCATATAATGGCTGCTTGAAACTGGACCGCGCCGCCGCAGACATGGAACTTCACGCCCACAGCTCCATATACGCTATGTACCCGGGCATGCAGAGCGTGATACATTCACACTGTCCGAGTGCCACCGTGTAGGTATGGGTGAAAGAAGGACTCAAGTTGCATGCAGAGAGTCTATCCAAGAAATGTACTAGAACTATCTCGCTGTGTATAGGTCATGTGTTCTGCTGTTCTGCCCGTTTTGCTGAATAAAATACCAGCACCAATAGAATACTTCGTATGCCTCTTCAGGCCTCGTGCCTGAATCCTTTTCTCTGGCGAGAGAGAGAATAACGCGCTCGCCAACCGTGGTTTGTCAAGTTACGACTCAGGCTGGTGTAACAACGCCAGGAAGGCCTGTATGTGTCTTTCCAGCCAGTCGATCACACCATCGTCAGCGACTTATCAAGTTTTGCTGCTTGCATGGGCAAGAGACGAAGCCGCATGATGAACAGGATGAATGAGTAGACGAAGCCGAAAACGAGAGTAACCATGGCGCAGATTTTGGTGGCGTTGAAGATAGCGCATCCATCAGCCACTGTGTATGTGCCGAAGACAATTGCAGTTACACCATATGCGATCTGAACCACGAAGAAGGCGAAGGATGACCACTTCACTATTGTGGTATAGAGTGAGTATGAGCCTGAGTGTTTTGGCTTGGGGGAAAGCTTACAGACATTTCTCTGTCTCTGTTCCTCCATGCCAGTGACCACGAACTGTTGGACAAGCCCGAGAACAACGCCGAATCCCGTTAGGAAGTAAGCAATGATCATTTGGTTCATCGGATCATGTTTGCTGTAAAATGTGTTGCCTGATTGTTCTTGGTGTTTCTCTCGAGCATCGCCGAGCGTGTACGCAGCGACAACCATGGCCGCCACGTCTGGAAGCTTTTCGACCAGATCCTTAAGAAGGTTTTCGGGGTCATGATCTTGCCAGCCAAGGACACTACCTGAGCCAACACGTTGAGCAGAAGACCTGCCCCCTCAAGTGGCTGCGGCCAAGTCGCATTGATGACCACGACAGCGAACACGGCTGCCAAGAGTGCAGACAGTGGGTTGATGTTGATGTCACCACGGAGGGCCCTCGTGCGTCTCCTGGCCTGAGTCGTGCCGGGCAAGATGAGCTGACGGATAAGGGAAACGATATTCCAGCAGTAGTAGATCAACGCCAGACAAGTGGCACCAGTCGCCAAACCACTTGCCACTTCATTGAATCTGAACTGGGAAGGGAAGGCTTGTTGTGCCAAGCCGCAATTGGCTGTTTGGGACATTGTAGACTCTTTCTTTCTCTCTTTTCGATGGACTTGGATTCAATGGTGCTTGTAGAAGGAATCAGCGAAGTAATTGTTTGACAGATGCGAGACGGGCAGAGTGAGTGTGAAGAATGGAAAAGCAGAGCAAGATAAATGTCGCAGGCTTGTCTTTATATTTGCTGGATAGTCCAGCATAAGAGTTGCTGGCACGGTTAGAATCAAATTTTGAGGGATTTTTGATCTTCCGCATCTGGTCATCAGACGGCCTGTCTATACGGATTCCTTTGCCTAGTCATAGTTTGCCTGCAGGACTTTTTTCCGTGAACGCCTACCAGTATTTTCAATGAGTCACAGCAACCCGAAACTTGGAGCTGTTTTAGGAGCTCAGAGTGTCTTCTGGAACTAGGAAAGCGGCAGCCCGGGATATTTATCAGATAGCAACGACCATCACCGGGCCGCCTGAACTGTATATCAAGGATATGTCAGCCTGTCTTGCAGTGTCTAGAGGTCTTCAGCAGAGGTGCCAAACGAGTGTAGATCGACAGGCACCAGCACACCCGGTGGGGTCCGAGGGTAATGCCGCGAGCCGCAGTAATCATCCAACCCTCCGGACGGTGGGGGCCGGATTCTCGTTTTCCCCGCGTGCGCTTATTACCAGGTACCTAATAAGGGAGACACTGAATCCCCTCAATATCGAGTGGAATAATAAGATCTACTATTCATTCTCCGTACCTTAAAATAGCAAGGGTCTGGTGTACTTAGGCAACCACGCAAGCTCCTACCCATCGATTCCGTGGCACCTCGCCTCATATGAGTCATATCCTTCACCTCACGATCGTAGCCTCGAGATCGAGAACAAAGCTTCACAGTATGTGTCCAATTCCTCATCGCCTCATATGAGTCATGTCCTTCTCCTCACGATCGTAGCCTCAAAATCGAAAACAAAGCTTCACAGTATGTGCCCAATTCCTTAAAGTGCAGTCTTCACCAGCATGCTGGAAAAGCCTTGGATCTATTAACCCTGCTTTGGAATAGGTAGATTGAAGGAATACTCGAGCGACTCTAACTTCCCACCCACGCGCCCTTCTAGCGGCGCCCTTCCAGATAAATACTCGACGCGTTCTTGTTGACCTGAACAAGACCTCCCAAGTGTCACACTAGCCGTTGAATGTGCGGAGCGCTGTGCTTGCAAGTGTCTGCCCTACTAGAGGTCTTGTGAGGAGTCGTTCAGAGGAACACCGTCGAAGTAGTTTCAGAACTCCGTCCCTGTCGTGTTCGTGACATGCTCTCGAAAGGTTGAAGGATCATGGGCTAAGGGGAGGTGGTGATGAGAATAATGTAGTGGGTGGGGTGTGGTTTGGGAGGGACTCTACAGAGGCGATTTATCATGGGTTACGTGTATGACTTGTGGAAGCGGTGGAGCGTACAGTAGGTACTTTCACCTGGTTTCTATTACCGCCTTAGGTATACGAGTAAAGGGTGAGCAGGGTCATTAGCTTTCCGGATCAATTAGTTGTGGGTTATAAAATTCAAAATCCATTCCTCGTCACAATCGACCATAGGATGTGGAAAACAGGGCTTCCCGTTCGCTCAGCCGTACTTAAGCCATATGCCGATACGTTAGTAGTTGGGTGGGTGACCACCAGCGAATCCGTATTGTTGATTGTTTTTGCATTTTTGAAGAAATGGACAGTGATGTACATAGGATTGATGAAGTTTTGATGGTTTTGTAGAATTTTTTGGTGGTCAATTTTTTGGTGGTCAGGCGTCCTCCTGCGGCTAGGCGGTCGCACCTGCAGCTAACACTTGGAGTTGTCCATCACATGTTTCTACGAGATACTTCTTACGAGTCCTCAAATCCCCAACACGTGACTTGGCGCATTTCGAGCTAAGCCTTTTCCGATCAAGTAAACATGGTTCTGTTGATTGACATTGAACCGCATACATCGACGACGATTGATTGAGAAGGGACTTGCGACCACAGCACACAGCGAGGGTACTGGGAACTACTTGATGGACGGATAGAATAACGAATTTTGACACGAAAAAGACGGTCCCAGCATCTCATGTAAAGTCAACGACCGCATCTAAACAAATACGAGCGAGACGACAACATGCCGCGAGTATCGAGGCAATCGACGGGAGGGGCGAGTAGGCAGGCGGTTGTAATGAACATGGCGCGCGAGAAGAATAAAGGTTCGCCGATAAAGTACGTCTATCCCTTCAAACAATTCACTTGTGAAAGCGCAGGTTTGATCCTGCTTTTACTTCACTTGTCACCCCAAGGCGCGCCACATTTGTAAACACACACATGTACTGACCTTGCGATCAGACTGGCATTGAACGACGATCGAGGCGAAAAGGCCGCACGCTTACAATCACGACAAGCCCTCCAAGAAATCCACATGAACGAGATCCGCGCAGCAGCGAGTCCTGTCCGCAAATTGAACCAGAGAAGAGATACAAACAGCGCATCCATGTCAGACTCGCCGCGCACGCCGCGCACGTCGGACGCGAATCTACGGAAGAAAATTGCCATACAGCGCAGACAGAGTCAGATTCAGAATGCGAATAACAACAGTCCCGGTGGAAGCACGGTAACGCCTATGAAGCGGGTGCCCATCCTGGCGAATTTCGAAGAGTGGATGAAGATGGCGACAGATAATAAAATCAATGCGGCGAATTCGTGGAATTTTGCGCTGATCGATTATTTTCACGATATGAGTTTGTTGAAGGAGGGGGATGGTGTGAATTTCCAGAAAGCCAGTTGTACGCTTGATGGGTGTGTCAAGATTTACACGAGTAGGGTCGATTGCGTGGCTACGGAGACGGGGAGACTGCTTAGTGGATTGGCGGATGGAGCCGAAGGGACCAAGAAGAAAGCTAAGGATGGTGAAGAAGAGGATGATGAAGATGGGGAAGAGGGCGAAGAAGGAGAAGATGGCGAGGGCAAGAAGAAGAAGAAAAAGGCTGCGAGGAGCCATGAAGCTACGCTTGCGCCGAGCTTTGCTTCGTTTCAGGGGAAGAAGCTGGAGTTGGAATTTGCGGTTGATCCGTTGTTCAAGAAGGCTTCGGCGGATTTTGATGAGGGAGGGGCTAAGGGTCTCTTGCTGAATCATTTGTCGATTGACTCTGATGGCAGGATTGTGTTTGATAGTAGTGATGATGCAGGTGATGCGGCGCTTGCTGCTGAGAAGACCAACCAAGACGACGAACCAACACAGCTGCAGTCTATGACACCCGAGACTGGAGAGCAAGGAGAAGAAGGAGAAGATGCGCAGCAAGAGCAAGAGCAGGAGGAGGAGATTGATCTTGGAGCTCTGGCGGCCAAGTTCTTTCCTGACATGAGCATGCTGGACAATCAGGATATCTGCCCTTCGATGAAGTCTTTCACGCTGGGCGATCCATCTGGTGATCTCAACATCCCCTTTCTCAAGGCTCCGGACGACTGGCGCGAACAGAAGAAGGGAGCCGCCACACCTCAACCTCCTACCGCCGAGGCGAACCTCAATCTATCGGATCAGACTGGCATTTTCCTCGACGGAAGCAATGCCATGGGTTTTGACGATGATGACGACGATGGGGGCCTGCTCGGTGGTTTCGACGTGGCAGACAATGTGGGATTTGGCGAAGGAGGCGAAGCCTGGGCCAAAGATGCTGCGGTCGAGGCACAGACGCGGGTCGCCAGGGCAGAAGATGTTGACGACAATCTGATCGAGGGCAACAATGCAGATGGATATGCCTTGTCGTTGCAACACAAATACCAGGAAGACGCGGAGCACGAGTCGATCATGGCGTATTTCGACAAAGCGTTCAACTCTCGCGCGAAGGGCAAGACTGCGTTCCTTTCGCTGGAAAATTGGCGTATGCAGAAAATTCAGAAGGCTCAACAGACTGAGACGAGTGCGCCGACGAGACAGAAGAAGGAGAAGGAGCCGTTTGAAATCGACTTCGTGGGTCCCATGTCCGAGTCGTTGCAAGATCTGCTGGAAGCACCGGCCGTGCTCAATTCGCAGATTAGCTTGCCCAAAGCACAGTGGAAGACGAAGGGCCGAAATCTGCTTGACAAGGACGACGAGGTTATTGACCCGAGAAAACTCATGAGATTATGGACAAAGCCCAAGTGTCGGGTTGGACGGCGTAAGGGCAAACTCGGTGTTATTGACGAAGGGTTTGGAGCGAGAAACCGTATTGGTACGGCGGATGCCCCTGTTGGGGACGACGAGGATGAGGGCAGAAAGGGTGATTACGATGCCGACTTCTTCGCCGATGATGACCAGATGCCGTTTTTTGACGGGCCATTGCCAATCGACGACGATGATGACGACGGATTCGCAGACGGTGGTGCCGATGAAGGGCAGGCATTTATGGATGCGAGGGAGATGTTAAGTCCACAACCTGAAGGGCAGCAAGCGGATTTGAGTCTGCTGGGGCCGATTGGTGGTCCAGAGGATGGTGCTGATGGTGTGTCTCAAGAACAGCCGCTTCAGCCCGAAGTCAAGAATGAGTTGGAGTTATTGCCGGGAAGTTTTGGCAGTCAACTTGTCACGCAGGCCGGGCGGCGGTTGAGGCCTGAGTATGTCAATTATGCGAGAACGGCGAAGAAGGTTGATGTGAGGAGGTTGAAGGAGAATCTGTGGAAGGGGATGAGTGGGAAGTTGTCGCAGATTTCTGTTTTTGACAAGCCGCCAGCGCCGGCGCCAGTCAGTGGTAGTGAGGGCGAGGATGTTGATATGATGGACGTTGACCCTGTTGATGAGCCTGAAGGTGGCGAGCAGCAGCAGCAGCAAAAGGATGAGCAGGTGGATGCGAATGCTGGTGGTGCTGAAGTCCTCAAATTCACGGACCTCATCCAGGATCTGAGGACGGTATATCCGGAGCAGCAGATGCGCGACATCAGTACGAGTTACTGCTTTATTTGTCTTTTGCATCTTGCAAATGAGAAAGGGCTGGTGCTTGAGGGGGACTGTGATGGGCAGGGCATTGGGGAGATGCAGGAGATTCTTGTGAGTAGGGATAAGAGTGTGGGAGAAGGGTATGAAGGGGAGTGATCACTGATAAGCCATGGAGCCTGGTGTTTTGGAGCGAAAGGAAGGCTGTGATGAATACCTTATGTTTCTATAATGATTCTCTCGGATCGAAGAATTGATTGTCGTTGATGTTGTTTTGTACGAACTTCAGAATGTTGTGTGCTGTTCCGGCAACTTGTAGACGTAGGGGGTTGTTGGTGGTAGTTGTACTCCGTACTTTTACTTTATTTCTTGAAATCTTGAGATTCTATATCGTTGGTTGTGCTACGCACAAGCTTGTGGTTGGGCTGCTCCCCGTCTATGATTCTACCAGTGTACCACGCGTCTACCTGTATATCTGGTGTATCTTGTGCCTGGTCTATCCCAGGACTTCTATGGTGTGGTATGCTCGCATTCACCAATTGATTATCGCCCTCTTGGCACATGTTAGATTGACCTTGTTGTTCCGTCTCATCCGGTACGAGTATAGCCTGAAGAGACTTCCAGGGTCTGTCCTTGGTCGGTGGCTGGTTCCCGCTTCGCTTGCATGATGTGGATCCCATAGTTCCATGATTCCCTGGCTGTCGACAAACACTTGTTGGTGCCGAGTTCAAGTCTCGTCAGCGACATATCAGCTGTGCACGAGGACATCATGATATTATAATTTCTCTTGTCTTTTGGTCAACACCCATAAGCCTTCTGCTTCGGTCATGACCAGTCCGTCTTTGTTTACGATTTGACCTCTTGACAACCATTTTCGGCCTTCTCTTCCTACTAGCCAGCACCTGACGAGGACGTCGTTGGGTGTAGGTACGGGCGCACGATAGGTGACATCCAATTTGACGGTGAACAGAGAATCTCGTGGACCGGATATGTGTTGGTGGTGCAGCATTACACAAAGACCCATCATTTCATCCAGAATGGCGCAGGCCATTCCGCCGTGAATTACGGAAGGATGACCATCGAGACCGGGTCGACCCAGTGTCAACAACATTATACAGTCTGGGTTCTCTGGTACTTCGGTGACCTTTGTATGACTGTTTTCCATTTTCAATGTTCCGCGTGGGCTTTCGTCCGGAAAAGGGAAATCTTTCAGTTGCATGGTGACCAGGTGAGGAATTGTGGAGGGGGAGCTGATGGTCCGTGAGAAGAAGTAGTCTTCGCCAGATTCTTTGAGGACTCGGGAGAAGGTAGGGATCGCTGTGTAGAGAGGGTTTGTGAGGTGTTTGTTCGTCCATTCGAGGGAAGCGAAATGTTTGCGGGCATCTTCAGGGACTCGATGGGAAGTGATGAACTTGGACATGAAGTCCATTTCGGGGGCCATGGTGGGTGGTGGGACAGTGTCACCGTGTACTCATTCTTCAGTTTCACAAAGCAACCAGGCAGAAGACAGTAGTTTTCAGATTGTAGAACTGCTCCCTCACATTTTCTCTGAACCGTGGATATGGAATCGCAGTTGGAGACACAAAGAGAATGTACCTCGGCAGAACTGTGAAGTCCGCTATCAGACGTCAGTTGACGCTCGACCTTTGAGCCAGGATTATGAGTGGCAGGATCTTGAACGGACAAACAAGCTTCTTAGTTCGAGGAGACTAAGATGGATTTGGAGGAGGAATCATGATATGCATGGTTCATGCATAGGCATACGTGGACTCGACGGCAAAAGATAAAGTCTGAGTGGTTTGTTCTGGTGGCCGGACTGTTCTGCAAGCTTCGGTGGAGGACGCGATAGATGCGCGATTGGAGCGGTTCTTTAATGTGTTTTAGAGTTGATGGATCTCTCAAGAGCTGCCTACCAATACCCGGAGAGGGTTGGCTTTTAGGTACAGACTACCCTTGTTCTTGCACCCCAGTTAGTTGGTTGTCTAGGTGGTGAGGATCCCGAGATAGGCTCAATGCAGCTGTTGGGCGAGATACGACTTCTTTTGCCATGATTGTTGTAGCAAAAATAAAAAGCCACTGGCCAGCAACTCATCACCCCAAGAACAGGTCTTCTCCTTTGCATTTCCCAGCCCATTGATTGTTGATTCTCATCATCCTCAACATCTTAACGTGATAAAGTTAACCAACCTCTTCAGCGATTAAAAGGTAGCTCTTACCCCAGCTGTCACTTTCAAGTCGAATGCACTGCACTGATCACCTCGCTCTCGGTCCATCCTGCCGCTTGTTTGCTCCACTACTTGCCCGCTTCCATTCCACTTGCTTGCGTTGCCCGGCACCTTTTTTTCTCTCTCTCTTCTTCCTCATTGCAATCCTTGCCTTCGACTATTCTCTCTTAGCCAGCATAGATTGACAATTGACATTCTCAAGCAGACAAAGCTCATCTGCTCCTCACATCCCACCGTCACCATGATCTCCAAGTTCATCCTTGCAGCTTCGGCTCTTGTCGCTATTGCCAATGCGCAGACCATCGAGACCTCCAGCGCCGCTTCGGTCGCAGCGTCTACCACTGTCTCCCAGTCGATGCCCCCAGCTGCCACTTCTGGCTTCAACGCCGGCAATGTCACCTCCTCTGATGCATGTAAGAGATGGACCATCAAGAACACCTTCCAGAACCGTATGCTAATCAGGATACAGTCGCCTGGTGTCATGCCCAGCTGAACACCTGCCCGCAAATCTGCGGCGGTTCGGCTTCTTCAAACCAGTGTGATCAGGTGCGTTGAGCGTTTTCACTCGTCGATTCCAGACACTAATTCTATCTCAGACTACTTTCACCTACACCTGTATCTGTGCCAATGGAACTGTGCCCGACTGCACTGCTTTCACGCAAACTCTCCCATTCTACATCTGTCAAGCCACCTATTCCCAGTGCATCAACAACAACCCAAACAATGCCGAGGGTCAGGCTACCTGCGCCACCAATGAGAAATGCGGCACCCGCAATGCCACTGCCGAAGCACTTGCTCAGACTGGATCTGCGTCGTCTTCGTCCACTGCTAGCAGCACTTCCTCCAAGGCATCCAGCAGCGGCGCTACCACCGCATCAACTGGCTCTGGTGCTAGCTCTGCCTCTGCCACTGGCTCAAGTGCTTCGGCCTCTTCCACAGCCAAGAGTGACGCCATGACTCAGCATGTTGCCACTGGAGCTTTTGTTGCTGTGCTCATGGCAGCATTCAAGCTCCTGCTGTAAGCTGTTTCACATCCCGGCAGGAAGACACCTGCACAAACTGTCCATCTCCGTAGCTTTCGACATTGGACATACTGTTTCTCGCAGGGAACTGGAAAAGCACGGGCGATGAGGCAAAAGGACACAAAAATAACTTAGTATTGGTGGCGATTCTACAGGCTGCTATGCGCATTGATGTTCATATGACTTGACATCGATTCATATCGTACGTTGGTGGATGTTGGGGCGAACGACATGAGCAGGGAGCGATGATTTTATGTGGTTTGTGAGCGTTCTGCGATTGCTGTCTCAGGCAAAAGCAATTTCAATCCTTTAGCGAGCGTGTGGTTTCGCATGAAGCTGTTACAGGTAATATGCGCATCGGAAGAAGGGTCAGATACAGTGCTTGAATTAATACGATTGCTTTTTTTTCAATTCCTGGCCCTCGTTACGCTCCGATGCACGGATCTGCGTAGATCTTCATGATGGCATGGCATGGTGTTTCCACTTTTATGATGCGCAGCAGCTTTGACCTTGTGGAGATGCATATCGCAAGCACCAGCCACACGAGGCTGTCGGCATTGAGGCTGAACAAAGCACAGCCTTGCGTGGCCACAATTGTATGTGACTTCGGTCTGCGGGGAAGTGCTTCCCGAGGTCTTCTCTCCTCTCCTCCCCTGAAGCCTGCATATCCTTTCGTCCTTATACCACTTGACCTCTTCAACCTAGACAGACTTTCTACGTCGTTCATCATGTACGTGCTAAAGCTGTCAAAAAGTCTGCAGATCCTCGGTCATACATGCCGAAGCTGCTTGCCAAGCTAGCATCCTGCTATCCACATTCTGCTCAGGTGGTCTGATATCATCCGTAGGTGGGACTGATAAAGCTTTTGTAGTCGAGGCTCTTTCCTTTCTTCGAAAGCCCGTTGACTTTGCTACATATCGTTGATTGTTACCAAGATTGGCTTCGTGTAAGAAGCGAAAGGCATCATGCGGGCACTACGGTACCATGGCATTAAAGACCTCCGCCTGGAGCACGACGTGCCAGAGCCGAAATGCGGGGATCATCAGGTCAAAGTAAAACGTCAGTTGCGTTGGGTATGAGGAAGACACTGGAGATGTGCTGACAAGGTTCTCTGGATGTAGCTGCTTTCTGTGGAATATGCGGAACTGATTGTAAGGTCTTGTCGCCGACTTGAAAATATCTTCTAGGAAACACCTTATTTATTGACCGGTCGATCGCTCTTAGTACACGAATACTTCTCCCCGACGTTCATCCCTGGGAAGGATTCCCCTCACCCCATCACCAAAGAGGCTATGCCCGTGGCTATCGGGCACGAGTTCAGCGGCGAAGTGGTCGAGATCGGTGCGAAAGCCGATACTTCTCTCAAACCTGGTGACAAAGTCGCCGTTCAACCCACCCTGGCTTGCTTCTCTTGCGAACCCTGCCGTGGAGGACATATCAACTCCTGCGAAAAGGGAGGGTTTGTCGGCCTGAGTGGTGGTGGAGGCGGGATGACGGACTTTGTTTGCGTCGATCCACAATTTGTTTTCAAGCTGCCTGACAACATCAGCCTGGACGTCGCTGCACTGGTTGAACCACTAGCTGTGGCCTGGCACGGTGTCGACCAGTACGATGTCAGGCCCGGAGAGACCGACGCCTTGGTATTTGGTGCGGGACCGATTGGTCTGGCCGTCATTCAATGTCTGAAGGCTCGAGAAGCCCGCACGATCATTGTTGTCGAGCTGGCCAAACAGAGACAGGAGCACGCTCTTCATTTCGGAGCGACGCACCTGATTGATCCCACGAAAGAAGATACGGTGAAGCGAGCCAAAGAGATCACGAATGGTGTGGGTCCGCACGTTGCTCTAGATGCAGCGGGTGTGCCTGCCAGTCTCAAAGCCGCCGCCGCTGCGGTCAAGGCGAACGGGACGATTGTGAACATCGCTATCTGGGAGAAAGAGGTATGCATGGGATGGGATTGTACCTAGGAAGCCGACTAATGCAACTGTGATAGGTACCGTTCAACCCAAATCTGCTGGTCTTCGGAGAGAAGACGTATGTTGGTGGTAAGTATATCCTGTTCAACCACGATCTGATACTCACATGGTTGATCTATATAGTCCTTGGATACCTTCAGAAGGACTTTGCTGGCGTGATCGAACACATTGCAAACGGTACTCTAAAGCCTGAGAAGATGATCACAGGAAAGATTAAGATTGATCGAGTTCCGGAGGACGGCTTTAAACCTCTGATCGAGGAAAAGGACAAGCACGTCAAGATTTTGGTGGATTGCAGGGCATAGGAGGGAAATGAAGGCGTAGCAGAGGTGACACACGGCAGATATGGAGATTTCCAGACTAAGTGGCATCATGCAACTCTCTTGCAGAAAGCATCCTATAATTCCCTCGTTGTATCCTATCACGCACAGACATAACTTCACGAGGCTGAACCCTGCAAGGCTGTCCCTGTCCTAAGTTTGGCTGCTTAGGTCAGCCTATTTTGTTAGGGTTGACTGACGTCTGCGGAGAAACTCACAAACTGTTGTTTCTTGGTTGCGACGCAGGTCATGCTTTGGACCGTAAGAACTTTGTGGGGTTCAGCCGCCATAAGAATAGATTGTCCATCTGACCATCGTCTTGCATTTCTTAGTTTTTTATTATTCCTCCCTGGTCATACTTCTTCCGTCCCTCGTCAAAGTCTTCGAAACCACCTCCCATCATGGCCGACTCTCACCCTGAAGGTGCTCCTTTAGAAGAGCAACTTGAGTCAGAATCAGAAACCGAAGAACAACCCCAGAATGGTACAGATGCCGCACAAGACCCAGAAACGTCCACATCTGCAAAACCGAAGAAGAAAAAGAAAAAGTCGAAGAAATCCAAGTTGGTCGCCGCTCTGACTGGTAACAAGTCATCCGAACCCGCAGAATCCTCCCAGTCTGCCGCCAAACTGTCCGACGACCATGTCAAGAAACTCCTCGATATGAACCCGTCGCTCAAAGGAGAACTCGCGGGCGTGCCTCCAGCAAAGGCTGCCGAAATTCTGAAAAAGATGGATGCGGCACAATTACTCAGCGGTCTCTCACTGAACGGCAAGAATCAAAAAGATATGGCATCCTACAAGTTCTGGGCTACACAACCTGTACCTCGACTCGACGAGCAATCCACCGCTGAAAAGCCAGACGGTCCGATCAAAGAGGTCATCCGCGAGTTAGTACCCAAGGATGCTGCCCCTCTACCAGAAGGGTACGAGTGGGTTGAGCTCGATCTTACGAGCGACGCCGAAGTCAAGGAAGTCTACAACCTCCTCTCACAACATTACGTGGAGGACGACCACGCCATGTTCCGCTTCAACTACTCAGCCGTCTTCCTAGATTGGGCTCTGAAATCACCAGACTGGAAAAAGAGCTGGCACATTGGTGTCCGCGCCAAAGGTCCAAGCCGGCTCCTGGTGGCCACCATCTTCGGCATCCCCATCAAGTTGAAGATCCGACAGAATGTCGTGGATGTGGTGGAAATCAACTACATGTGCGTACACAAGAAGCTCAGATCGAGAAGACTAGCGCCGGTGCTCATCAAAGAGGTCACACGGAGGTGTAACTTGGATGGAATCTACCAGGCCATCTACACGGGTGGCGTCGTGCTACCGACACCAGTTGGAAGCGCTCGCTACTATCACCGAAGCCTGGACTGGTTGAAGTTGTATGAAGTCGGCTTCTCTCCGTTGCCTCCGAACAGCACGCAAGCCAGAATGATTGCGCGGAACCAGTTACCTCCCAATACGAGTACTCCTGGATGGCGGGTCATGCAAGAAAAAGACATTGATGCGGTGTTGGATCTGTTGGTACGGTACCTTGACCGGTTCAACCTAACGCAGGTGTTCAACCGCGCTGAGATCGAGCACTGGTTTCACAATCGACATAAGCCCGAAGATCAAGTCGTGTTGTCGTTCGTGGTTGAGCAGGACGGCAAGATTACTGATTTCGCCAGCTTTTACTGTCTTGAGAGCAGTGTCATTGGGAAAATGAGCGAGAAGCATGCTAAGATCCGGGCTGCTTATCTTTATTACTACGCGACGGAGCAGGCGTTCAACCCGAAGGAGAAGGGGCTGAAAGAGCGATTGCTCCAGCTCGGCCAGGATCTATTGATTGAGGCGAAGAAGGTGAGTGACCCAAAAGCAAAGAAGCAGTATGAATGCTAATATGATGGCAGGCCAAATTCGATGTCTTCAATGCGCTTACGCTGCACGATAACCCCTTGTTCTTGGAGGAGTTGAAGTTCGGGGCTGGTGATGGGCAGTTACATCACTATTTGTACAATTGGCGGACGAAGCCGATTAATGGTGGTATCAATGAGAAGAACTTGCCGGATGAGTCGAAGAGGGGCGGCATTGGAATTGTGCTTTTGTAGATGCAGGGGCAGGCGATAGCTACGCAATCTCTCAGTCATCAGGAACTCCTATTGTGGCTTGACAGCATGTCGCATGGAGCCAGGATATCTCGAAGCAGCTGTGAGAATGGTCCACCGTTTGTATGAGTGGAGCTCTTGACTAGCTACTCCCTAGGTGCAAGCCGATAGCTCAACAATGTTATTGTGAGCTACATCATTCATCCGCATCTTCTTCTGTAATCTCACACATCTCCCGGCCTTTCCTCTATGCAGGGCATGCGGCGTGATCTCGGTGCTCCTTCGCACCTTTGGCGTTTGACTGCCTGCTTTCGGAGGTTGAAATCAGCCAGTTTCATCTGCTCTTCTCCCGGTGCCACGGTAGCAGCGCGTTTGGTGCCTGCATAAGCCCCTTTCCTTGGGATTGACGGCTAAAATCCGTAGCTGCACTCAAAGTGGCCTGCTACTTGTCCCAGTTCGACGTGCGCAATCGCATTGCCAGCGATAGTATTGTCTGTTGGCTGATGCCATATGTCTGTCGGATGTGGAAGGCATTGCTCGAACGACGAGCCAGCTGCTGATAGTTGTCTCTGTTGCCAAGTTCTATCCGGCCTCTCTTGGGTTTTATCCCTCCACAACAAGGGACCAAACGCTTGTCCCTCTTCCGATGTTTTGAATGTGCAATGTCGACCGGTCCAAACATCAATCTTCATCGTGGCCTTAAGTAGGCTTGCGACAATTTAGAATGTCTATTTTCCTTGTCTCTGCTTATGTTTCGGGTTCTTGTCGCAGATGATGAAAACGCGGTCCTTGCGGCGGACAGCCTGACAAAGATTTCGTTAGTATGCTGGACAGGTTTACGAGTAGTATTGTAGCACACGTACCTTGCAACCTTCACACAGTTTCTTGACTGAAGAGCGAGTTTTCATTCCTCGGATTTGCGCTGCTATTGATAGTGCAGGTTGTGCCGTCCGCGATTGCACGACAGATCGAGAGGAGGCTGTGAGGCATGTGCTGAGTGGTCTGGCTGCGATGATTGTGTTGATACTGTTGAATCGTGTCTTAGGGATGAGGGAGCCCAGGAGTGGCAGTCTTCTTGACATTGCGGACAACATCGTAAGTGTCGGAGTGTGAGCGGAAATATATGGCCGTGTTTGCTGAGTAGATGAGGATTGAGCGACAGACGACAAACACGAAGGTCTGGATCAAGATGTTGTATAATGGTCCTGGTGTACTGTTCTCATAATAAAGCTGCAATGACATTGCCCGACGAGTTGGACTTTTGGGTTGAGCTTGTGTGCCTGTATGCGCCACCGGAGTCTCTGTCCAAGCGGCGATTTCTTATGATGGATCTCTCCGGTCGAGCAGAAGACTTTCTTCATGCAGCGCTAACGCTTTCTCCAACTTCATTCAACAATGATTAGACCTTTGTAGACGTAAACATGTAAACACCGTCCACTTATTGACCCGGTGTTGTCGCCATGCATGAAACAAGCTCGCAGCATTGTCTGGCATCGTACCCGGCGAGGCTGGGTCCCGGAGTGCAACAATGACCAGTTCAAGGGCATGCAGCCGTCTCTGGCGTCGGTATGCTGTCTCACAGGCAGATCAGAGACACCGGAAGGTGTCATAAAGAAAGAGATGGAAGAACAACCAGCAACAAAATGTCCTGTCTGATTGGAACGTCTACCGTGGCATAGACCATCGCTAATGGCTCTTCCCTTCGGCGCTCACTGAGGCTGTTGCCGCCAGGTGCCACCAGCAAGCATGGCTGCCTATGGTCAAGGCCATTGCTCTCTAGCACCTGGGCAATCCATGGCACTCCTGTTGTGTCTCAAATGATGGATGCCCCTATCCTCGCAGCCTCGCCTCCGGGCGTGCAGGGAGCAACGATGAAGGAGGAATCTGTTCGCATGGACACCCAACAGCGGTTCCAGCCGTTTCCAGGTGTTGCTTTTTATGCTGGAGCAGCTGCATGGGCCTCCGTCTGCGCTGGTATGACCAGGCATCGAAGGCATTTTTCCACTTTCCGAATGTCGACGGTCAACAGCCCATATAGGCAAGGCCTGGTGGAGGAAAGGAACTGCCGGCGCATACTGACTGCCACCGCCCTTGTTTACCGCACGCAGCACTTGCCAAATTCTGCACCACACCGCAGCACAGTCCTCCGCCAAGCATACCCTTTTGGCTGCTCCAATTCGGCTACCTTTTCAGCAACTTGCGGAAGCATACAGAGAGCTTTTACTCTTCTTCGTGCACCAGAATCAGTCTTGGAAGCTCTCATTGCTTGAACAGTGCCTAGATCTTACTCTCTTCGAAGCATCCTCAACAATTGAACCTTTACAGCACGATTCTCTGCCTCCTCGCTCTGTCTTGAACTCTCGAAACCGCGTTTCCACCTGTCCAGACACCGTTTCGACTCTCAGACCACTTTCCGGCCGTCTCTTTCTCTCAAACATACACAAAAACACAATGTCTGCCTCTACGACCACCTCTGCCGCGAATGACGCCGCCCTCGCCTCTTTCCAGCGTGCTGTCTCCATGATTCTAGCCAGCAAAGATGCCAGCAATGACGAAGAACGCAAGGACCAGCGCAAGTTTGTGCACGAAACTGTGCAGGCATTTTTGGAAGGAGCAGACGGACACCGCGCAGACGAGATCTGGGGCTTGGAGGACCTACATACCAGATTCGAACTGTCAGACATTCTCACCATTACACCATTTTCTCCATTACACGATATCCCTGATCCGATGGATCTCGACGAAATAGTATCGGCTACCTCCGATGCAGAACTAGACACTACTGAAGACGAATCGGCTTCCTCTGAAGAAGAGGCTGCTAGCCCACCACCAAAAAAGAGTGTGGCCACAGCACAACCTTCTGCTCCGCAAGCAGCCCCTGCTCCGACGCAGACTAATGTTCCACCTTCTCTAGCAGGGATCATTCCTAGACAATCCGTTCGCCCAGACACAGTATTTCACTGTGATATTTGCGACAACGGCCACAGAAAGCCAGGGGACTTTGCTCGGCACATGAGAGATGGCCCCGGTCGTGCTGGTTTCCGCGTGGTGCGTGGCGTGGCAGGTGAGGCCACTTGGTATGGGGAGGATGGCGAGGGCAACGTGTACCAGGGCCGCATTAGCTCATACGTCGGCCGGCTTCAAAACCCCCATGGGGCGAGTTGCACCTTCGGTCGACGACGAGGACAATAGGCTGGTGGCGTGCGGTGGTTGTGGAGGACGACAACGTGTGCAATGGCGTACTGCATGAGGCAGTTTCATCGCCTGGTTTTTCCCTGTTTTTCTAGATAGCATGACAATGAAGTGCGCTTCATTCCAAGACGGTGTCCTTTCTACGATGTGCTCGGTGCGTTCCACGATGACAAAGATGGTGTATTTGTTCAGTAGTCCTTGAAGACTCCGTGCCCTTATCGTCGTTCAACCATGTAATCAGCCCAGTAGACTCCGCACTCTCATCGTGCTTATTCGGCGTGAAGGATCGCGTGGACGCCACGATCTCATCGTGAAAGTATCTTACGATAATCCGCAGGAACTCCCTATTCCCATTGTGCTTTGTCCTCTTAATAAGCCTGATGGACTCCCTACTGTTATCGTGTTTGTCTCGTAAGAATGAGTCTCTGAAACTCCCTGCTTCCATCGTCCTTTTGTTCTGTCAAACGATTCGGTGAACTCCGCAATATCAGATCGTTATCATCCCTCAAATCAGCGTGGGCGTCCCATTCAATGCCATCACAAAACCATCGACCAAGTCATCCGGATGGCCCACATGCGGCAACCAAGATCCAACGACTCTATACTGCGTGCCAGGGTGGTCCCCATTCTCCGATTCACCTGCCGCCACTGCCTCATATGCAAACTTCACAATTTCCGTTTTGATGCCCGCTGTCATCCTCTCTGACACCCTCATCATATCTTCCAGTGCCGAGCACGCCCGAATAGTGCTCGTCTCTAGCTCCCCTCCGGCCCCAGGATCAAGCCAATGGCACATGAGGCCGAACCTAGGCGGCGACTTTCCCCTTTCGGCCCCCATGTCTATTCCTCCTCGATCCACCATCACCCTCAAGCCCAGCTTCCTTGCGATCGCGTGATCCACTCCGAGCGCCTGGCAAACGAGCTGATACACTGACTCCCCATGCCTTTCTCGAATGTATGGTGGCCACTCGTTTCCAATATCGATATCTTCAAGGCCTGCGCCGTCCAAAATTCCTCTACTAGTCCAAATAGTACGTAGAATTTCGTCAGCATTCGTAGTTGCCCTGTCCACTAGCTTCCTACGGAAGCAGTTCAGAACCGTGGACCCGAGTTCCCGTCCCTCAGGACCAAGGTATGATTCGAACCTTCTGGGCCGACAAACGTCACGCCCAAGGTCCGTGACGAGCTCTATGGGCCAGCCTCTCGCGCTCTCGAGCAACAACGCAAGTGCCTCGGAGCCTTGCCCAGGATCAAAGATGGCGTCATAGCTGCAGATGACTGGGCGTGCTGTGACTGGAGGGCAAGAGGAGGTGGAGGGATGTGAGAAGGCCAAGCCATAAGAGGCTGGAGGGGTCAACTTTTCCGCGATTGCGGCATGATCTACGGCCGTCATATATGGAACGTGAAGGTCTGGGCCAACATGAGCAACAGGGGAATGAGGCTGGGGAGACAGGATGATGCCATAGATATCTTCGCACGACCTCACAGTGCCGAGCTGGTCGATAAGCAGCTCTGGGGACCATAATGCGCCAGGGTGTTCCAAACCTAGGACGCCGGCGGGCAAGGAAGTAGCAATAGAGCAGCCGTAGTTATCGTGCATCTGTGCGAGGGCGTCGGCTAGCAGGTCGGAAAGTGACATGGTTCTATAATCGAGCGGTATGTTGTACCCGGGGCAGTCGACCCAAACAGCGAGGACGTAATCACGGGGTTGAGTGGCAGCACGGTGACTCTTCCTCAGACGGCAAAGCTGAGTCTTGAAGCCCAAAGTACCGACAGGATCATCGAGATGTCCGACGGGCCCCTCGCGCCGGCTCTCCAAGCGATGACCCTGTAGAAGGCGGTGAAGGCCTTGGTTGGAGCCCCTGAACTGGATACGGCCTAGGTGCAGCTCGGCCCATTCGTGAATTGTGTCGCAGGCAGCGTTGAAGATTTCGCGCGCCTCGGCCCTGAGATCGTGGACAAGCTCCTGAGCGGCCTGCTCTAGAAACTCTGACGGAAATGGGCCGGGGCCGAGGTGGTCTGCCCATTCATCAATGCGAAGCTTGGTTAGTGTAGAAAATGTGTCTGAGTCTCTCCATTTGCGGAAAGAGAAGTTGTCAGCGATGCCGACCAGGGTAGGTGGCATGCGTTGGCGGCTGATATGGTTCATCTCCGGACATTCGAGCACTCCCGGCGAGATCCAGCGCCACTGGATGCGGTGGGCGTAAATGAACTCCTGACGTGTCCACAACCGAAAAAACCATGAGCCAAAGCCGATGTTGTTCGGACGTCCCGTCCTCCAAGTTCCGAACTTGACCTCGTCTTGCAACGAGTTTACCGCATCCTCCGCGACGTCGTCTTCGTTCCCCGTTGTGGTGTCGGTCTGTTCCCACGGCAGCCGCGCCGTTTGACAGGCGCAAATCTTGCCCGGGCAGAGAGCCACGACATCGAGCGATCGATAGATGTCGGGAATCCTTCCCAGCGTTTTACGAATCTGAGCCGCGTTTTCCTGATCCATTGAAAGCTGGTCAATCCAGCAGTATTGGAACTCGCGGCAGATGCTGTCGAGAGCCTGAAGGAGATCATTGCCGTCCGAGGTCCATTCCAGGCCGAGCTCCATCTCTTGTAGCCTGCCGCCACTATTATGCAGCTCGTGCCCGATGACTACCTTGCGCCGCCCGTAGTCGCCCCACGTGTACGAGATAGCCACGGCGTTTCCGCGCACAAGGTCGACGTATTCATTGGTAATGAGAAGGTGTGGTCCCGTTACGAGGCGGCAGTCCGGTTCCCGACAGAAGACAAGGTTACTTACATACACTTGCGAGGACATGATGCTGTACAGAGTGGACGCAACGCTGAAGTTTGAATAGGCGCAAGAGCAAAGAGAGTGGCAGACACGAAACCTACCAGGCGCCTGACGGCAACGCCTTTATGGCTTCTGAGTATGTGGCTCTGATAAACCAACCACGGCTGAGGCTCGTCAAACTGCAGGCCACCGACAGAGCCAGTGACGCTGTGTAACGTGCCATTGCATGCAGTAGGCCTCACAAGGCTCACGTCGCCGTGGCGGTGCGAGAGAACAATCCGCGATAAGGCGCTTAGCCCCGGTTCTGACACTGATAATTACATGTGTATTCCATTTGCCAGGATAAGGGGGCCTGATATCAGAAGCGAGCAAAAAGAAATATTTCTTGCTCAAGACGATGGGAAGTGACAAGGGTAAAATTGACCAACGGCAGAGTGGCGTGTGTGCGTGTGCTCCTCTAAAGCGGCACGACAACCTATTGACCACACTCATCTTCGCTCACTCGACAACCTCTTCACCACGATCGTGTTTGGTCTCTGTGTCAGAATTGTCACTACTGCCGACCAATGAGCTTGCCATGACTGCCGCCGACGAACGCTGCTCAATGAAAGCAACCTTTTCTCGGATAGCTGCAAAAGGCAAGAACAAGGCCAATCCCAAGAGACGGCAGATCACACATATTTCACGACACTTTGCAAGCTCTCAAAAGCATATTTTCTCCATGTAATGCAGCCTTTCGTACTGAGTTCAAGATACCTAGGTGGTCGCCCAGCATGCCGGCTTCCAGAAGAAGTTGCAGCGTCACACCGCGAGTACGTCTGCCTTGTAATTTGGATTCCAGAAGACATTGATGGCGGTGACTCAGGCCGCGATTCGATACAAGTATGCAATGGGCTTGACGACTCTCTGCACATTGAGCCCTGTTTGCCAGACGCGGTTATCGAAGGCTTCTTGTGACCGATTCTATTACTCAGCACGTAGGAACGTAGCACCGATAGGCGAGATGCTGGCCGCAAGGCTGCACGTATCATTTGTTTACTGTCATAAACGCATACTGACCTGAGTACTTTTTGGGTGCCGTGTCTCCTTCATGCAATCAAACCCCAGCAGCAGGAACTTCTGGTTACGAACAGGTAAACCCAGCCTCCTTTTCCGGTACGCAGAAAGCATGAGGTACGCCTCTACTGGACAAGTGTCAACTCAGGCAAATGTTGGGTGGATCCGGCCTGCAGCCCGGTCTAGGAGGCGTTGTGGCAGTACATCGTCATATCTGGTAGGAGGTTTAGCATTGAATGAAAAGGAGGTCGCAAGGGTGGAAGCATTTCCACGGCACTTACACATGCATAGTCCACTCTGCAGCCACTCGCCTCGTGTGCGCCGGGTCTATTATCTCCTCGACTCCAAAAGCATTCGCAGTGCGGATTGGGTTCATGAGACGGCGATAGTCATTCTCGAGCTGATCATACAGCTCCTTCTTCTTCCCCTCCGCCTCTGCTTGTTTCAGCTCCCACCTGTGGCCAACTTCAATCCCACCATCGAGGGGCAAACTTCCCCATTCACCGCTGGGCCAGGCGACACACACCATTGGATCGCGGCAGGCGACCATAATGCCGCCTGCAACGCCATAGACCCTTCGGGTCAGCACACTGAAGATTGGTATTGTGGTGGAGATGTAAGCCTTCCCGAGTTCGACTCCCCAACGCATGGTTGCTGGTGGTTGATCATGTTAGTGATCGGTTGCGATCAGTATGAACTTCTTCCACTTACCTTGTTTCTCCGCCACAGTCCCAATGGCATAACCAGGAACATCGACGAATTGGACGATAGGAAGATTCATCACGTCACACAGTTTCAAATGGCGGGTCATTTTCTGAGATCCCCCTGCGTCGAGCGCACCAGAATTGACCTCACAGTTGAGCGAGATCACCCCAACAGGTCTTCCTGCTATCCTAGCAAGGCCGACGATTGCAGTCCGCCCCCATAACGCCCCAATCTCAAACCATGAGCCGGCGTCGAAGACTGTGTAGATGATCGCTCGAGCATCGTACATGCGTTGCCTTCTGCGAGGAATGATCGTTCTCAATTCCTCGCTGATTCGCGAAATTGGGTCGCTAACGGGTATCACTGGGGGCAACTTCGACTGTCCGCAGTTCGGTAGGTACGATAGAACTGTCCTGATCTGCTTCCAGCATTCCCCTTCATTCGCTGCCAGATTATCGATCGTACCATTCATACAATGTATGCCGGGGCCGCCTAGATCTCTCAATGTGAGTCCCTCTTCAAAAGTTGCGCCCTCAACGACCTGCGGCCCAGCATTGAACAGGCTGCCTATGTCTCCTGCCATGACCGAGAAATGAGAGATGACCGCACGTGCAGCACCAAGCCCGATCTGTGACGTGGTTAGCAACTACTTGAGACATCTACCACCAGTGGAATACCTACCGCTGGACCTAGCACAGCCGCTAGATTGGGAATGCCCATGTTGATGCCCTTTACGGCATCAATAAAGCCAGGCACCCCCGGGACATACGACCAACCCATTGTCTTGATCGTACTCACGGATCCTCCACCAGAAGAGCCGTCCGTAAGTTTGATGATAGGTAAGTTGAGAGACACAGCAAGCTTCTCGGAGTAGATCTTTGGACAGGTCAGCGTGTAGTTTCAGACGCATCAGGGTTGAGCAATGGAATTCTGCTAGGAGAAACCCACGGTTTTGTTAGAAATGCCTCCATCGGCGTGTCCAGCTCGTATCGTATAATCGTCCGCCGTGATGATCACTTTCCTGCCGTCCAAGAGGCCGAACCCTAGCACCGTAAGCACTTCATTGTCCTTGACCTGACGTGGTCCTCACCTTGAAGGTTGTTAGTCGGAGTGAATGACACTGGTTCCTCGTCTCTGGGACCGGTCTGCTTCCACTCCACCCGGCCACTCGCGCTTCCGATCTCCTTAAAGCTGTCCTTGTCGACTAGCTGCTCCAAACGTTCTCTCACCCATAGTTTGCCTTCGCGCTTCTGTCGTACGTAGCCCCTATTAGAAAGATCGGGCGTATGTGCGAAATCTTTCAGCTTTTGCAGATTCGAAAGCACATCGGAGTAATCGGCTGGTGCACCAGCGTTTCGCAAGGCTTTGGAGCGGCGGCCCCTGCGTCCAGCACCTGGCGTTGACGTGGACTCAGTCGAGACATCGGTTACGTGTCTAGCAACTTGCGAAAGACGCTCAGTGGCTGCCGAATGTGCTGGAGCGGCTTGAGCAGGTCGGCTTTTCGAACTCATCGTGTCCTGAGTGCGGACGCTTGCATAGCCTGGAAATACACTGTAGGTTGATGTTGAAGTGCTTCCTTTCTGGCTAAAGCGTTGTAGTCAGCTGCTTCACAGCGGTGGCTGATGTACTAAGTTATGTACCTGAAATGGTTCAGAGCGCTGCATGATCTGGGAGGCTACATTGTACCGAGGCAGAATGGCTAGCTCTCCCGAACACCGTAACTTACCCCAACTTTTGCATAACCAGGGTTATCTATCAATCCTCCCCGCAATATCGGGACAACCGCGGTCCTTGGAGTGCCTGGGGTATGCCGCGGCCAACTTTGTTAGAAGAAAGGAGCGTCCTAGGAACAAGACCTTGTTTACCTGAGGACACACAATCATTGTCATTGACCAAAATGTCCCTCGCTGCCACCGCTGCGGCGGCGGTGGTATCTACCGCTCTCGGCATGTACTTGAACGCTAAATACTCGATAGGCAGTGATATCGCTCAGATCCGTGCAGGTCGGAGAATACAGAATTACGCCCAGCATCTCTACGAGGAGCATGGAGAGGATGACTGGTCCTTCTACCATGTTCTTCATTGCACCTACGGGTCAAATGATGACGAAGAAGCTTTCGTCTTTGAAGGTCGGAGTTGGACCTACAGTCGTTTCAGAGAGGAGATCGGCCGTTGCGCAGAAGCACTCAAGCGCCTGGGTGTCAGAAACCGCACGGTCGTTGGCTTGTTCATCAACAATTCCCCGGAGTTCATGTTCACTTGGTGGGCATTATACAAGATTGGCGCAATTCCAGCGCCGATCAACACGTCAATTACGGGAGCTCATATCAAGCATTGCCTCAAGGTCAGCGAGTCCGAGATGCTTATCACCACTTTCGAACTATCCAGTTCAATTGCGAATACATTTGATCTCAATGATGGCACAAAGGATTTCGAGGGCGACTCTTCATGTCCTCGACTTAGGCATATTGTGGTATATGACCATGATACTTACCCGTTACAGGACCAGTGGTCACACAAGCAGCGTATAACTGTCCTACAGCACTCTGAGCTTCCTCCAGCGACCAGGGAGATGGGTGACTTCCCGAAATCTTCGAGGCCTAAGGTACTGCATACGGACGCCTCTCAGTACCTGTTTACATCCGGCACGACTGGTCTACCAAAAGCTTTAATCTGGCCGGCGGGATACAGTCTAACTGCTTCGTGTCCCAACAGGTATCCGGGCATGCACAAAAAGAAGCGACGGTTCTATATTTGCTTACCCATGTTTCATGGTACTGCAACGTAAGCAAAGCCACCTCCAATATTCGTTGAATGCCATTAACGTTCAGAACGAAAAGTTTTGCGGCCTTACCAGCAACCTTTACGACCTCAGGCACAGTCATCCTCGCAAGACGATTTTCTCGGCGAGATTTTTGGGCGGATGTACGCCGTTCGAAAGCGAATGCTATCCTGTACATTGGGGAGATGCTTCGATATCTCGTACAATCTCCACCCGACCCTCGATTTCCAGACGAGAAAGACCACGGAATAGATCTGGCTTTTGGCTTGGGTCTGGCGCCAACTGTGTGGCGCTCTCTCAGAGAAAGATTCGGCATCCCTTGGATCGTCGAGTACTATTCTGCGAGCGAGGCAACGACGTCGATCCTCGTCTCAAATAAGAACGACCTCGGTGTTGGTAAGGTTGCCCGTTGGGGGCCTCTTATGCGCACAGATTTTTTCCAGAATAAGTTCTATATTGTACGCACGGACTTGGAGACTGGCGAGATCCTGCGTGATCCGAAGACAGGGTATTGTATGAAAACACGAGCTGGCGAGGTTGGTGAGTCAATCTGCAGGATCATGCCTCCTGTACAGCGGCGGCACGACTATGTGGGCGAAGGAGGACAGGAGGCGACGCAGAAAAAGGTTATCAAGAACGTGTTCGCCACAGGAGACGAATTCTTCCGGCTGGGGGATGCCATGATGATCGTAAGTCACTGTTCCTAAATATTTGCTTGTGCTTGTGATTGACTCATATCACCCTGCAGGACAAGGATGGTTTTGTCTCATTCCACGATCGACTGGGTGATACATATCGCGCAAAAGGGCATAATATCTCAACGACCGAAGTCGAAGGCTGTCTAAGTAGACATCCAAACATCGCCTCGGTCAATGTTTATGCCATCCCAATGAACCGCTATGGATACGATGGACAGCTGGGCTGTGCGGCAATTACCTTCACCAATGGAAATAGGTCTGCCTTGGAGGGGCCCTCGCCCCAGGAACTGGAGACCGTCAGAGAGCTCGAGAAATGGGCGGCGACAAATGCGAATGCTTTGCCTGCATATGCCGTGCCACGATTTCTGCGGGTACTGGTAACAGATCGAGAAATAGCAAGCAGCGGCAATGACACTGGTGCCGATAGAGTGTCCCTGATCATGAAGAAGCTCAAAACAGGCCTCCGTCAAGAGGGTGAGTGTCCAATGCAGCGTTTCTTGTCCGTGATTTGTCTATGACTTACTAATGTGGGTGGATCAGGCTTTGCATTACCTCCGGGTACTCGAGACAGGATCTATTGGATCGAGAAAGAGGGATCTGGTTATGTGCCCTTGACGAATGAAGCCGTGAAGACGCTCCTATCAGGGAAGGCTCGGTTATGAAGAGGCCAACGCTCTACTGAAAAGCTATAGAGCGGAATGTACAGTGTAGTCGGTAGTAGACGCCGTACATGATCAAAGAAGAGGCGACCTTGTGTGGGGCACTTATCATGAGGCAGTCATGTAACAAATCTCCGTACTTGTGATACAGAATTGAGAGATACTCCAGGTCCTCAATATTGAAATACGAGTATCAAAGCTTCATGTTGAAGTACACAACTTGTACGGGACTTTTCATCCCCACAGTTATGACCTATTTTCTGACTTTCAATCCAAGATCGGGCCATCAACCGAGGTTCGTGTTCTTCACTCCCTTTCGACGGCGTCAGGCCGACCAAATACTTGTATTAGGCATCGGAATCACCCTCTCCGCATTCTACGGGGCGATCCGGGGCTTCATCTTCACTTTGACTTTCGTGAGATCATTTCGACCCTGATCACATAGCAAACTATGCCGACTATGACCTTTACATGGCTCCTTCGCACGACTTTGGGCCTCATCAGCCTGGTAAGACAAACTTAGATCGCCGTATGGAACGTTCAAAGGTGATGCCGGGTGAGAAATGCATTCATCGAAACCATCATCCGTTACTCGTCATAGCCGAAGTCTCGCAGGCCGGACAAGGTACGCAACCTGATATAGTGCCATTAGATAACCGATCTATAACCATGGCCTCGAGGTTTGGGGCAAGGACTTTGCACAAATACCCCATGAAAGCGGGACCTGGGGCTCTGCACACAAGGTAGTCGGTTATGTGTTAAGTAGGGAAGACTCCGTCGTCAAATCCTGCTTTTCAAATCTGTTGAGACAGTAGATCAACATGGCAGCTGAAACCAGTTTATCTGCCAAGGACATGGCTGGAAAGGCAGAGCATCAGGACAGACTCAGCGAGTTCGAGAGAGGGGCCGACACACCTGACCCGCAGCAGTTGAAGCGAATCAAGATGAACGTGGACTTGCGGATTTGCCTTGTCCTGGGTGTGTTGTATACAGCCTCGGTGATCGACCGCGTCAATCTATCTGTGAGTGTCTTTCTGCTACGTTCGTTCCTCGCTAACAGAACGGGAATGCGTGGGTTGATCTGTAGTTTCCTTGCCACAAAACCAGGGCTGATCATCGAAGATATGTTGCTGGCATGGGAACAGATCTCGACCTTGTGGGGAATGCTTATGTGAGCTCCTATTGTTCTTAAGCGTGAAAGTGCGTATGCTGATATCAAGGTGTACAGTCTCTGCTTATTCTTGTCTGCTTCCCATTTTATATTGCTTTTCAGCCACCCATGACGGCGATCGCTAAGAAGCTTCGCCCTGGGCGCTTCCTTGGGAGTATTGTGGTTGCATGGGGTTTGATCATCGTTGGACATGGGCTTGTGAAAAACTGGCATGCCATGCTCGCCCTGCGATGCTTGCTCGGGATTCTCGGAGGCAGGCTTTTTCTCGAGCTGCGCGTACTTGCTTAGTACGTGGTATGTAAGAGGTAAAATGATCGCCCCAACGAGGGAGGATCACAACCCTAAATCTTGATCCAGGTGAGGTTGCAAAACGGAACGCTGCGTTCTACCTTTCAGGCTCGCTCATAGCTGGCTTTGGCGGTATCCTTGCGTATGGCGTGAGTCTTGCAGACCAACATGATATGCGTGTGGAATGCTAAGTTCATCATAGCTGTCCAAAATGGATGGGGTCGGAGGCCGTGCAGGCTGGCGGTGGATATTCTTGATGGAAGGCATCATCACCATTGCCTTTGGGCAGGTAGCCTACCTCCTCATCGTCGATTTCCCGGAAGATGCACACAAATCGTTCAAGTTCCTCAAGGACGACGAGATCAAAATCGTCATTGATCGAATCAATAGAGACCGCCTAGACGTTGAATCCCCGCCCTTCAAGTTAGGACCCTACCTGGCAAATGCTCGGGATTGGAAAATCTGGTTCTTCGCTGCTAATTTTGGTCTTACCTCGTTGGTAACATATGCTGCGGCATATTTCCTTCCTCTTGTCCTTCGTGAAGGACTTGGGTTTTCCGAAGCGGCAGCTCAATGTCTTAGTACTCCGGTAAGATTATACGTGGTGGCTCAAGACTGCCGCGTACCGTTGGCTGATTACGTTGTTCCAGTGCTATGTCTTTGGTGCAATCCTGGGCTTGTCAGAAAGTGTCCTCTCGGATCGGATCGGGCTACGAGCACCCTTCCTTCTTCTCAACTGCGTCATCGAAATCATCGGAGTCGTGGTTCTGGGCTATGCAAAACCAAGCGGCGCGCGATATTGTGGGGCCTTCCTTATCATTGGAGGAGCGCAGTCGAACATACCGTTGAGTTTGACATACCAAGCCAACAACATTCGAGGAGTGTGGAAGCGTGCCTTCTGCTCAGCTACCATTGTTGGTGTAGGGGGTATTGGAGGCATCGTTGGCTCACTCACGATCCGCAGTCAAGATGCTCCAGGCTACAGGTGAGAGCCCCCTGCGGCCTGCTCCGTGAACGGATAGGGTGGATCGGTGTACAGGTAGCTAACCTTCTGGCAGGCCGGGCCTTTATACCTGCATCACTGCTGCTTGCATAACGTTTCTCTCTGTCTGCACGACGACAGCATATTTCTATATTCAGAACAAGAAGCAGAGCCAGGGCCGAAAGGTTATTGAGGGTTTGGAAGGATTCAGATATACATACTGAGGTGCGTGCGTCGGCAATAGAGCACGCCGGGCCGCTGAACAAATTGTGTTCAGCGCTGTGAAGGATGGCGAGGACGGTTGGAAGCAACAGGGTAAATCCGAGTTCATGTCCTGTTTCGCAATGGCACCCATCGGTGGAAGAGTAAAGCCGGTAACAGGAAAGCTTAGTTCGACCTCATCCTTAATGTGCTTAACTTCATGCAGCCGTTCCTGAGATACACGTCGCCTGACGCGAACAAGTAATTTCTGTTTATTGATGTGTTCAATTTGTTGATGATGCCGCCGAAAGTCAATGTTCCAAACTTACAAAAGTTGGCTATTGGCTGGTGCACGGGGTAATACGTGCGCAATTAAAAATAGGAAGTAGAAGCAACCGTAACTCCCTGCTCAATGTATACGTGGTCGGTGCCCGAGAAACTTAGTCGTGGAGTAGCGACCGCGGTCAATATATGCTGCGAGTCCGTGCTTCGACACTTTCACCCCACGCTCGGGCCCAAGTACGAAGCATCCCATAGTCATGCGAAGAGTCGATACTTCCCACCTATCTAAGTTGCTATACTTGGCTTCAAGTATGGTGAACCTTCTCTCAAACTATCACAATATGGAATTTGAAGTCCTTCTTCGTGGTAACACTAGAGCAAAGTCACTTGCGAATCTTATGGTCAGTGTCCCAGAGAGCTAGTCGTTGCGTGTTGGACGGAAATAGATTGATGTCTGCGAACGCCGGTTTCGAGCCATGCCTAGGGCGCATATATATCGGATACGTTGGCCCATGTCTTCATAGTCTTCGCAGTCCTCTATCATATTCAACGACGCATTTTTTATTCTCCATACTGCACTATCAGTAGTGTGAGCCCCTTCGGCACGAACTCAAGATGCAGCTCTTTCATGTGGCTTCGGTACTGATTGGCCTCCTTGCCATTGAAGGGTAAGTACTTCGTCCATAGTATATACTTCAGCAGCATGAAAACCATTTACTAAAATCCAAACAGTATGGCTGAATCCTTTGACCGCTGCAAGTGTCAAAAGAGTGAAGAACAATGGGATCGGATCACTCAGATGGCCTGTGATGCGTATAGAGAGAATGAACACACCTGCGAGATAAAACATCCAGATGTGCTTTATACTTACGGCCCTCATTACAAAGCAGACGAGAGCCATGCGGTACGTTCGATCAGTCCCCCGCCTACCTTTGTATACTTGTATGCCAGGGCTAGTGGACATCCAAAAGTCACCTCTGTCTGTGCAACTTGGAAGTCCTTGCTCGTGGTAATATTGGGGAAACCTCACTGACGGATATTCCTACAGTGTGTTGCGTACATGCAATGCATAGACAAAGATGACTTTGCGGCATATTGTACACAGGCGGCAATAGATATAGGGCTTTATTGGGAAGGAGCTTTCTGCTGGCATACAACATAGTAAGGATCGATGTGGAGGCAGGAGGCAAACCGATAGAAAGCTGGAGAGACACTTAAGGCTCTTTTCTCAAATAACTCCTTCATTATTGTGACTACTTATCTAGACATCATCCGAAGTGACCAGGTAGATCAAGGAGGCATGAAAGAGATAAACGTTCAACGGAGGTAATCCGATGCCAAGCCCCGGCTGACATAATCTCAGCCTCGTCGCGTCAACCTCAGCCTCGTGATCACTTGACGTGTCATTCCTCCATACTACTTATTCCGTAGGTATGCCACTCGAACGACCTTGTCTGGCTGCCGTATACATTGGGATCTGGGCTCCTGAGACACTAATGACAAGAGCTGCCACATCAACCTGTTTTTGGAGATAGGATATGGCACATCTGATTGCCTCTTCTCCCCTCTCATCTCCTCCGCCTACTCGTTCATCCGGCAAGTCATTTACTTCCGCACTAGAAGCAACATCATACCGAAGGACGAGAGAACTTCCCTTTGAACTCGCCCAGCACGTCCAGACATATTACGAGGAACAACTCTTCACCCAAGCCTACAACTTCTTACTTTCCATCACCAGCAACAGCGCATCTTCACTAAACCGCTCCACTCCAGTCACAATACCACCACCTTCTCATCTCGCACTTGCAGCCACAATCGCCATTCACCCCGTTTTCACAACCAGAACACACTCACGCGAAAAGTGGGATCAAGCAAACGCTGCACTCCGGTTACTGCGGCTCGTCCACAAGACAGTTGGCCCAGTAAACGCCGACTTCGCAGAAGCATTCAGTTTCCGCAAATACGACTTCCGCTCATCTCGCCATGGCGGTGGTGGTGTTCGCTTCGACGACGAAGACGACGAAGCCAGTGGCAATGATGACTTAGGCGAGCACGGGTCGAACCTGAACACGCCTTACTCCGGGATTCAGAGCCTATGGGCAGGCGCAGAGGACTTCTGGCAACTCGTAGGCTGGGCCTTCAATTGCGCCTGTCTACCTGGCATTCATGCCGCTCGATGGACTCATTACCGCCTCCTACTCGAATTCCTAGTCGACGTGCTCGAAACAGACTGGCACCTCCGCAATGCCGGCTCTAACCCTTCACCAGAGGAGAATTTAATATGGCAATACATCGAGCTTGCAGCAGGTGGTCACGCACGAGCCCGACGTATCGTCCGATCTATATTCGCAGACGGATCGACACGCTCAACAAGCGAATTCCGACCCATATTCGTTCACGAGCTTAAGGAACCCGTGGCGCATGACGCGAAGATCAAAAAGCGTGAAGTCGACGTCGATATCGAGAACGAGATTTACGGCGACTACCTTGCCAATGATGACTCCGACCTCTCTGATGACGCGGATGGCGCAAGCACGGGGACAGGAGTGAGTGGTCGGCCTTCGAAACGTCTGCGCACAAGAACAGGAACACGCACGCCCTCGGCACGAAGTAGCAACAACAGTCTGCGGAGTGACTACGACAACGACGGTGATGCGGCAATGTCTTCTTCAACGACAGCACTAGGAGATCCTTCATGCGTGAATCTGAGATTACGCCTATTACGTCTACTGACGCACATCTCATCGCACCCCAGTCTGACATCGACAAGCCCGACGACGTTTCCTGACTTGGAAGATTTGTTTACACTATTCGTCGAGTTCATCAAACCTTTGCCACTTCCTGTCCTTACGCAGGTTGTTCTCACAGCACAAGTCTTCGACGCCCATACCCACACTCTGCTCTGTGAGTCGCTGCTCCAGCGCATCCTGGAGAACTCCGCGCCCGCGATACGATCGAATGTGCTCCTTTCTCAGTCCAAATTGGAGGAAGAGTACCTACCTTTCGCTGCAGGACGGAACAGCATTGATGCCAACGCGAGGGTTTCATTGCTGTTGGAAGCGTTGACGCGCAGTCTGGCACAGCTCAGTGTGCTGAAGAAGAGCGGTGCGCTAATCAAGGCTGTTGATCGCGGTGTAGAACGACGAATGAGCAAGGTCGCGGATCTGGGTGACGCGAAGAGACGCAAAAAGGCAGGGAAAGGCGAGGAAGAGGCGTGGTCATGGTTGGTCGAAAGTGGTGAGAGATTGTCGAGGACTGCGAGAGGTCTTGATGAAACCTGATTGGCAAGATGCATGAAGGAAGCAAGAAGGAACGTTTCGTGCGGTCAATGTACAATCGCAATGTATCAAACGAGCTATAATTCTGACTGTGGTCTGTGTCTTGTGTTTCGTCACTCGTTCCTCATTCTCCACAACGTCTTCTGGTCTCCTCAGAGGTATTGCTACCTCAAGTCCCCTTTGGAGAGGATATATATGCTCGGAATATCACACTCAAGGCGGTGGTCTGGGTCCGATAATCTGCCTCCTTGCCCCTCCAACACCAAGCCCTGTCCCACCTCGATTCTGACTATCGCCGCCCGTATATCCATACTGATGAACGTCCCAGGACTGCCCGGGCCCGCTTCCCTGTTTGATGTCTCGCGCTCTAGAAGCTGTGTCTTTCTGACCCTCCTCCCACTCGCGCTGACGCTCACGCTCGCGTTCCATCTCTCGCTCCAATAGCGATTTAGATGCCCAGCCTCCAGCTTTGGTGCGTGCTTGGGACTGGACGCGCCGTTGGTCTTCCATATCGACTTCCGAGGTGGTGGAATAGTCTTGTGGACGGTACGAGTTGGCTTGCGGTTGGGCTGGCGGAGCGTTCGATGCCAAGTACCGGTCTGTACGGTTTGTGCCGGGAGTATATGTGGTCGGGTCTGGAAGCGGACGAGCCGAACTGTTCTCCCTGGGACGTGCTGGCTTTGGTGGAGGTTGGTCGTTGAGGTCCTGCTCCTTCTGCCACTCTCTCTGCAGATAGTCTCGCTCGGACGCTTCCCAGTCGTCGTTATGGCTTGTGTCGCTCACGTTGGGTCTGGATCTGCTGGGAAGAGTTGGAAGGGCATCTTCAGCTTCGCCTTGTCGCGTAGTTGATGCTTGATGACCGGATCCGCTCTGCTGTGCTTTTATCTCTGCCAGCTGACGTTCAAGTTCGGCGATGCGTCTGCTTTCGGCGGACTGCTGTTCAGCAATATGCTGCTTCTGAGCGGTCGCAGATTCTGCACGAGCTTGATCTGCGTTGTATTGGCTGAGGAACTGGCCATTCAGGCGAGCGTCACTCGTTGTACGTTGGCGAGTTCTTTCAGCAGCCCGGTGTGCTTCACGCTCGGCTTGGTCGGCGGCCTCACGTTCGCGTTCAAGGTCATAAGCGCGCTGTTTGCGGCGCTGTTCCTCTCGCCGGACGTCTTCCTCTGCTTGCAGACGTTGTCGCTCTTCTGCCCTCTGTCGTGCAAGGTCCTGTTCCTGTTGACGACGAGTCTCTTCGGCCCATCTACGCTCTTCTTCCTGCCTGGCTTGCTCTTCCTCCGCTTGTCGTTGTGCCTGTTGTCGACGTTCGTACTCTTCAAGATCCCTACGTTTCCTCTCTGCCTCTTCTTTCAGCCGTTTCTCCTTTTCTGCGGCACTGGGGACATTCGGCGCAGGAGAGGTGATTTGTCTTCGCGCACCAAACGCAACACCTTGGTTGCCCTGACTGGCTCCGCCCATGTAGCCATACTGATGTATGTTCCAGGCTGGCGCAGTCTTTCCTTCATCGTCTTTGCTGCTCCAGGTGCTGACTGCTCCACCAGTCGCGAGCCCGCCCCTACCGAGGCTGCTCTTGGTAGGACTGATGCGACCTGAATATGCTGACTTGTTCAGAGGATTGAAAGCTAAGGAGGGACTCTCCGCGGTAGTGTTGCTCGTCCCTCGAGGCCTGGTCGAGGTTGTGGTGTATGCAGGTGATCTCGGGCCACTTGACCCGGTCCCTTGTGGGCTCATGCCCACTCCCTTGTTCTTCGCGCCCAGGGTTGTTGGGAAGGCTGAGGGGTTAATCGCATTTGCATTTCGGCTAAACGCTGCAATACATTGCAGGACCTGTGACGGATCTTTGGACTCGTATAAGTCGACAGTGAGGAAGCGGTCGTGGGAGGGAAGGTTCAATGGCGGTCGTTCGCATGCACTCAGAAACTGGGCAATATTTTCCATCTGTACGAACGGCATGTTCGATTGTTTATATTTCACCCCTGGAGGGACGGCAAGGTTGACGAGTCTGCATAATCTGTCAGCATACGTGTCTGCGCAAGTCGTGGAAGGCTTTCGTACTTGCAAAGAGCAACGCCATCTTTCAGCGCGTCCATCAAGTCGCCGGGCGGCAGTCTCTCCCCAAGTGTCTCCTCGATCCACTTTCGCACTTGATTGGCGGCCGCAGGCGTGTATCGGTCGAGGCGCAACTTGCGCATATCATGGTCAAGACTTGTTACGGACGCCATTGTGGTGGGGTTAGGTGGTAGTCTGCGATCTTGGATGGAGTGGTGGTGTTGGGTTCTATGCGCAAATGAACGTTAAACGTCCAGTGGATTGTTGTTAAAGGACCTTGTCATCAGCAGGTCGTGCACCGCAGTGTTTAGGGGATGTATCGTAGGAACAATAATAGTCAGTGCACCTCATCTGTCAGAAAGCCGAACCATGCGGGCGGAATAAGCGTTGACGCGGGTTGACGTCGATCAAGTGAATTGCCTGCAGCCTTCCTCCATTTCCTTCTCCAAATGACGACCTCATACATAATTTTTGTACTACATCAACATTATGCAGTGATGCGGCTTCCCTGTCCCTTTGCATCTGCTTTCCCATAGCACGTAGATACTCATCGACAACATGGGTGCTGCTCGCGATCTATGGGTCCGCTGGAAGATGCTCAGACTTCCATGGCGGAAGAAGTTCCTAGTCGGTAAGTAGCACAAGACATGCCTCCGACCTGCACCTGCTAACAACCTCACCAGGTCAGGATCTGTCCGGCAACACATTCTGGGAGTTCAAAGACGTCCTCAACACGGGTCGATGGCGTCGTATAGTCCAAGCCGGTCGTAAAACACACTATTCCGATGTCAAAATATCACCTCAATGGCATCAATGGCTCCGGCATACTCGAGTCGAGCCACCTAGTATCCAAGAACAAGTGGCGGATGTACAGAGGCTCTCAGACCTCAAACAGAACGCCAGGCTGGCAGACGAAAGATGGGCAGCGAAGGCGAAGTATATTGAGAAACCGAAGCCTGCCGTGACACCTCAGCTGTCTGGTGATCCGCAGGTGGACAGGGTGCAGGCCGAAAGCATGCCCGGCCAGCCGCCACAGGAACAAAAGATGCAGAACGCCGTCAAGACGCCAACGGCACCGCCTCATGATCCATGGAAAGAGGCCGAGGCGACCGGGTCAAATCCAAGAGCGAAATGGACTCCGGAGTCCTGGATTCCCCCATCTACCAAGCGATGAAGCCTGGAAAGCAGGTCATGTATCCTCGGAAGACATTCCCAAGTCCCACTGCAAAGAGATGTGGATAGGTGGCTCCGGCCCCGATTTCGTCAATAAAACTCGTCGATGCTTCCGGGTTGAGGTCACATCGTCTTTTGTGGTCGTACGACCTGGATTTGTGGTCAATCTCCTAATCATCACCATGCGCGCTCCGAAGTGCGCCATTACCGTCAACGATGCTGTATGATCAGGGAACGCGCCTGTCGACGTGGATCAGCCATCTGTTTTACACAAATCGATGCCGTTGTCAATTCCTTTCGCAAGGCTCAGTCTTTCAGGGGTCGCGCCACGATTCACGAGTTGATTGTACAGCAGTTGCTGTTACAAAGAGTTCACATCGTGAAGAACTCGAGCAAACTGGCGGCACCGTTTGTCCAAGCCTGGGGTTAATACTGTCCGCCTTACAATTGAACAAAAGGAGGGCGGCCAGCAATCGAAGCCGCCGCACCCAGCAACAATGTTGAGAAGTCATGACTATTCTCGCACTTCCATCGCACTTCTCGTTCACTTTTTCAGTCGTCAACACCTCCACAACTCTCTACAATCGACCGTCAAAGCATCTTCGTCGCGCAGAACCTCACTATCAAGACACAAGAGACGTCCTCATCACGATACAAAATGTCGGCAAACCAACCTACTTCCTCCACGGGCGCGCAAGCAAGCAACGTCGGCGTCGCAAAATCCAAGGCCAAGACTGAAGTCTCGACCAAACCAAACCTCAAACCTACCATCATCGAAACAGACAAGCCACCCGCCGGCTTCAAAGGCGACGAATCAGAGGGTGCGGTGTTCTACTGGTGCGCGCGTTGCGGAGACCTCTGGGGTGTTGTTTGGGCAGACATCATGGATGTCGTCGTGCCATTAAAGGACTACAAGAAATGGGCAGAGAAGGCCGTTTGTGAGGCGTGTGCGGGTGGCTGGGAGAAGTGCGAGGAGAATGAAGACTGGGAGATGTTGTAAGGGCCTACGAGGCTGAAACCCAACCAATGAGATCGCGCAAGGCTGCGCTTCCAGATAGCGAAATGAAATGCATTTTTGTATGAAAAATCCCCTCTTTTCCACTGGTGTGCTCCTGATAAGCAAGCAGGTCGCTTGGGATAAGTCGAAAGGGCGCCCTCCGGGTGGCCTATCAGCTGACAACCTGCATTATAACTGGTAGTTACCCCGATACCATCGACCGTTTTGAGTTAATTGAGGGCGAGAAGCCTACCATTGACATCGAAAGGCATCCTGGAGTTGGACTTCAGGAACCCTCCATATCAACCAAGCGAAATGTATATTGTTGTACCTGAGGTACGCCAGGACTTCAACGAGATCTTTAGACGCGATGTTGTCTCGGTACACGCCCACTGGATTTGATGGATTTCTATATTTGGACATTAGTACAGAACGACCCAGACATACCCAACAACCTCAAACCAACAGACGGTCACCTAGACCCAAGACTACTCGGTCCCACAATCAATACTATCTTCACAGATATACTCGGCACGCCTGCCTATAACCGATTGACCAGCGTCGTCCGCTTCTACAATGACCAGTCGACAGGGGATGCCGGTGTCGTAAACCGTGCAAAGAACGCGTCACACAATGTCAAGCTCCCTTCGGTCTACCGTAAGCTCTTCCACGCTATCGCTGAGGCGGAGGAAGCCACTCTGAAGACTAATAACTTCTATTGTGCCCTCCAGGGCCACGCCGCTCGCATTAAGGTACAACATCAGTACACTAAGCTGGTGGAGCAGGCCAAGCACAATCATCCTCGCATTCGGGCTATGCTGGCTTCCCATGGCTGCCTCGTCACCCAAGGTCATCGCTGGGCCGTGTCCGTTCGCAAATACGTTGCTCAAGTACTCGGCATCAACCCAACCGGAAGTAAGATGAGCAACCTCCTCCAGGAAGCCAATATGATCTCGTTATTCACCCGCTGATACGGTAACGGCTTCATCATGCTAATGCCACCCAACTTCATCTCCACGTAAGAGATCTTCATATCCAACAAGAGAATTGTATGCTGTTGTAGCTGAGGAGCGCCCGAGGCTCATCAACGACTGTAGATGCATTGTGATTTCGATAAACACCCTTCACATCTAGAAGAATCTAAGGAATAGATATCAGGAGCCTTCCATAATCATCTAGAGAGTATCATACTGTTAGAGACAACGACAAAGACGAAGAGAACGGCGCTGACAAGCAGCGTGTCCAAACCATGAAACTCACGTCCATCAAGTTCGGACTTTCGCCTGAGTACAGCGTCGAAGAGATGAAGGACCTGCGAACAGCCTTCATTGCACGTCTTGTCAAGATTGACTTGTCAAAACCAAAATACCAGAGGCTGGTTTACGCCAACTATGACAAGGATATCTCTCAGTACCGGAAGGCCAAGAACCTCAAGTTGACGCAGGCAGAACACCCGAAGAGCGCCAGTATTTCATCAACATCTATGCGCTCGATGTCTTTCGGATGACCACCCTGATTATCGCAGCCTCGTCACCAATGCCAAGCTTCGGGCGCGGAACAACCTTAATACGAGCTGTCGATCAGAAAGCATTGCTAGGTGCATCCTCAACCTCACATACGTACCTCATCCAGCGTCCACCATAACCTGTAAACCTGAACAGCCGCTAAAATGGCTGCACCGGGCGCAGAGCAGACGATCCATCGGGATCCAGCACTATTGTAAGCACCTAGAACCTCAACCTCCCAATGTCCATCACCAACTAATCATTTCACCAGCTACTGGATCCTGTTGCCCATCACAATCGTTATGATCCTGACCGGCGTCCTACGACACTACGCAACAGTCCTCCTCCAAGACCGTCCCAAACCAGCATCCAATCTCCTCGAATCACGCGAACGCCAGGCCATCCTCCGGGGCATTAATCTCAGAAACAACGCCAACGCAGCCCTTACCAATTCCTCCTTCACCACCCGAAAAGAATACCTCATCGACTCCTACAAGAAGGGCACATTTCTCAAAGGCGGTCCGGAATCTCGAGGCCAAGCCGCAGCGAACCCGATGTCCGACCCCGCAGCCATGGAAGGCATGATGGGCATGATGAAGGGAAACATGGCGATGATGATTCCACAAACCCTGATCATGAGCTGGATCAACGCCTTTTTCGCGGGTTTTGTTATCCTAAAATTGCCGTTCCCACTCACAGTACGGTTCAAGTCGATGTTGCAGGCTGGCGTGATGACGCGGGATTTGGACGTCAGATGGGTGAGCAGTTTGTCGTGGTATTTTTTGTGTTTGTTCGGGTTGCAGAGCGTGTTCATCTTCATTCTGGGGAATGAGAATGCCGCGAGCCAGATGGCGCAGCAGATGGCGCAGATGAATCCGGGGGCTAACGCGAATCCATTTGGGCCGGGACAGGATCCGGATAAAATGTTCCAGGCTGAGGCGGAGAATCTAGAGGTCCAGGAACATTGGAGTGTGTTGGATGAGGCGGATGAGAGGTTGTTGCAGATTTATGGGAGCTAGAGCCGAGAGTAGTTCGGGTCTCGAGACATAACGACTCGATCATGAGAAGGTATCGTCGACTTATGAGTGCCTGTGATCGAGGCAACAGGTCACAATGCTGACCTCCACTACGAAGCGGGCGAGCTGACAGCGAGGTTGTCGTTGACATCACCGAAGGCATGAATGCCAGGGCTCACATCTGCCTTTGTCAGTCAGCCGGATTAGCCAAGGGCACGCGCGACTGGGCTGCGGATACTGCCTGGCAAGCATAGTGGTCTTGCCGACGCGTGCAAGTGATATCGCAACTCAAGGCCTACCTCGATTGAGCAGGCAAGGTGTGCACAGTCGCACTGATGCAAGCTAGCCTGAGCAGGCCGAGTTCTGGAAAGACTTTACCGGAATGCTACTTCTACCGCATAACAAGGGCTCTCACACGCCGACTCATAGATTGAACCTAAGGGGTATCACGTGCGCCAAAAAGCGCTGTATGCTGTATGCTATCTGCCTCCAGTATGCGCAATCAATAGATCCCAATCAGAACATCACAGCGTCTTTTCCAGCTTGCTCGCCAGATCATCTACCTCGGCATCCTTCTTCTGCGTTACAGGCTGGTCTTCAGCTTCGTCGGCCTCCTTGACCAATTTCTCACGAGCTTCTTCTTGCTCTTCTTCCTCCTCTTCCTCTTCGCCCTCATCTTCCTCGTCGCTGTCTTCACCTTCTAGTTCGTCCAGCTCGTCCAAACCCCAATGGTCATCGGGATCCTCGTCCTTCCCAGCCTCGTCTTTTCTCTCGCTGAGCAGCTCGGCGAGGCTTTCTATCGACGGATCTTCCTCTTCAAATTTGTTGCCGTTCAGTTCCACCCTCCTTAACTTGGGCAGAGCATCTTTCGCCGCCTGCAGTAGAGCCTTCACGCCAGCAGGGTTGATATCGTTGTATTGCAGTCGGAGAATCTCAATCTTCTCGTTGTTGCCTTCACCTAGCGCCTCGAAGACTTTGATCGCGCCCCTTCCGCCAAGTAAATCGTCTCCTACGCCTAGTTCTTTCAGACCCGACCAGCCCTCGAGAGCTTTTGCTAGAGCTCGTGCGCCCTGGAATGTGAAAGTGTTGTCTTGCATGTCGAGAACTTCGAGACTAGGGCAGTGTGATAGGCCGGAAGAGATCAAGTGTGATATGCCTTCGGACCGGATCCCGTTCTGCGTCATTTTGACGCTCTTGATGCCGGACTTGTGTGCTTCGTACGCCTTTGCCCATGCGGGCATGCTACCGTTTTCTAGCCTGTTTCTGCCACAGACTATGCTTTCCAGATCCGGTACGTCCTTGCCGTCCTTCCTTGCAACTGCTTTTCGCTCGGCCAGGGTGATGAGTGCGTCGGCTATTGATGTGCCGGCGATAGGACCCATGCCGTTGTTGTTAAGGATGAGGTGTTTTAGTGGGACGTGTTTTGACAGGAAGTCGACGAGGGGGTCTTTTGTTTTCAGACCGAAGGCGTTGTCGCTCAGATCTATCGTGTGAAGGTTGGGGCATTCCAGGAGTGCTGTGAGTAGGGAGGATAGCGCGGGAGGGATCTCCTCGAGTAACCGTGAGGTGAAGATGTCGTGTAGATCTGCGCTCTGGAGGGTTCTTTTCGAGGATAGAATGGGAGCGAGGGCAGCGCAGGCAGCGACACCCAGTGTGTTTCCGGAAAGATCGATATGGGTGACATTCGAAGATTCGGCGAGGGGTTGAATGTGCTTCTCGAGGTCTTCCTTGGTGTCTAGTTTCAGGCCTTTGCCTGCAAGAGAAAAGGTCTCTCCTGCCATATTTTTCTCGGGTCAAGCGAATGAATGTATCAGAGACAGGTGTCGTTTTGCGAAGGGAGGTGCAAGTAAAGTAATGGTCAAAACAAATGGATTTGACTGCTGTGCTTTGGTCCCTGACAACCGTCTAGAAATCTGGGAGGGGCCAGACAACAAAAGTCGAGATCGTCCCTGGCTTGGCATACGTCAAGCATGCCCCCTGAATAGGCAGCCTGGTCGGTGTTCCTCTCGCTCACTCTAATAGATGGGTGCTCAATGAAGCACAACACCAAACATTAAATTCTAACATGGCTTGCGCAGGTGACGAGAATGGCTGTTGCCCCGAAGCTCATCAAGACGCCCTCGTCAACATGTTCCCCTACCGTAGCCATCGATATTACAAACTCTCCAGTGAAAGAGGCGCCAAATAATCCAACATATTATGGTTCGAAGATCTGTCCTTACCCGGACATCTTCAGCCAGGCATCGATTGCTTGGTCAACCTGAGGTTGATATAGCCATCTCATGTCATCGAAATTCTCCGTCGCATTTGCATCTTTCGCCTTGCCCTCGCGCACTAATCGGTCCCGGTCTGCCTGAGGAAGTCTCTGCACGTTGGTTGCATTTGTAGCCCAATCAAAGATGGTGTCGATTCGCTGCTGCCGCATTTCCTGCCAGAATTCGAGTGCCCTCGTCAATTTCTTTCCCGACCTGAGCAGCTTCGTCAACGAGTCGACATCTTCCAGTGCCTGGGATACGCCCTGGCCAGAGCTAGGCGGCAATGCATGAGCTGCATCGCCCATGATGATGGTCTTGCCTTTGCCAGAAAACCACCTTTTCAATTTGGCCATTCTCATGAATGGCCACATATACAGAGTCTCGGGACTTCTGCACACGGCATCGATGATTTGTTTGGCCGTCGGACCCCATTCCTCGTATCCTTCCCTGTAAAATTGGCATAAGAGGTCTTTATGCGTTCCATATTCCTCCCACTCTTGTCTGCTTTTTGGCTCCATCTTGACTTGTTTACCCACCATAACGACACTGCCTTCGGGATCCTCTGGCATCATGATAAGGGCCCCTGACTGTCCTTGAATTGTACATGCCTTTTCGTAAGATTCATAGGGCCATCGCACCTCATCTCGTTTGATGTGACTCAAGACACTTGTGACGCCTGTGTATTCAGGGCTAGCTCCAAAGTCCAGATACTTTCGTACAGTAGAATGTATTCCGTCCGCTCCAAAGAGCATATCGGCGGTTTCTTCCCCGCCGTTGACGGTGAAAGAAACGCCGTGGTCGTCTTCCCGGACGACCTTCTCGAACCTGGCTTGCCACTTGATACTCACATTTCGTTCTTGGACAGCAGCTAGAAGAGCTTCAAGGATAGTTTTCCGCCAGACTCGGTGGTTCTTATACCCGTAAAGCGACTCATTAGCGATCAGAGTCTTTCTTACTGTTTCATCCCGGTCATTTTTGAACGTTCGGTACTCTGACAGCCAGCATAGGTGTCTGAATCGGCTGAGCACTCCAAATGAGTCCAGAACAGCGAGACCATTGGGCGTTAAGACAACACCGCTGGCGTTAGCTGGATCGGGTACTTCGGGAGCACGGAGGTCAAAAATGGTCATGTCCTCTGGGGAACAGAGCTCATTCTGGAGGAGAGACAGAGCAAGAGACAGACCGGTCAATGAGGCGCCAATGATGGCCACTGAACAGCCGCGTTGAGGCGACATCATGGAGATGGATTCGCAAATACCAATCACCGTTGACCCTGTGGTATTATTGACTTCGCCGCGACCTCAAGGATGCCATTATCTCGCCCGAGGGGACAAGCTGTGCATAATGTTCCAAGCAGCCCCAAAATGGATTATGTGAGTAGCGCAAAGCATCTTCAATAACTGAAGAATCAAATGTGGCCAGGTAGCGGCTGCCAGAGACAAGCTGTCGTACTGTACGTGACATGAAGGAAAGTTGATAGGCCCCATTGTAGAAAGATATTGGCGCTTGGAGATGACGTTCTTGGCCGGGATCACTATGGCGCGGCCCGCGTCTATCTTGCGACGTGTTGCTTCTCCAACTTCTACGTCCAAATCCAAGCGAATCACACTTTGCGCAGGAGTGAGCGGTCGGTATCATGAGGCGTTCGTGATGAAGGTGTTGCATGTTGCCGCCGTTCTTGGGATCGTTGGACGTTGTCTTGCAAGCGAGAGTGCGTTCAGCGTCAATGATGACCTCTTCGCATTTCCACAGGTTTGTACCATCCGCATCTTCTGCTGTCAGGCTTGCCTACTAATGTCGAACAGTATGCTGTAGAGTTCGCCGACTCCTATGTCCTAGAGGCTGATGCCTCACTCTTGTCGAATGGCGACGGAGGCAGTCTCTTCTCCAACGCAGCTCCTCCAACTCCGGACGTGAGCGACCTATCCTCTCAGGTCAATACTGAAGGTCACGAAACTCCGGCAGAAGCAGACTCCTATCCCTCTGGCACCTATGAGCGTCTTCTGCTGAACGGCTACCCCCATCTCTGCTTTATACCAGAGGCTAAAGCAGGCGTCAACAATGGCACACGTGAGGAACCTTCTGCGGGCGATCGTGAGAAAGAGCTGGATCGTGCAGTCACGCGAGCATCAGAACTTCTACAGGGCATGTCATCAAATCAATGTCTATATTACTCCACTGGGTGGTGGACGTATTCGTTCTGCTACAATTCGCAGGTGACCCAATTCCACGCCCTTCCGCCTGGTGCGAACGGCAGGGTATGGCCACCGCAGGAGGATCCAACCACCCCGAGTTATGTTCTTGGCAAATTTGAGGCGCAAAAGAAGCCCGAGTCAGCCGGTCAGAACGAATATACTCTGTCGACAGAGGTGAAGTCCCAAGCAGAAACAAATTATGTGGTCCAGAGACTTGACGGAGGAACTCCGTGTGATCTTACCGGCAACAACCGCAAGATCGAGGTGCAGTTTCATTGCAACCCTCAGTTAACAGATCGCATTGGCTGGATCAAAGAGACAGCTACGTGCGCATATCTCATGATGATTTATACACCGCGGTTATGCAATGATGTGGCCTTTCAGCCGCCGAAGGAGAGCCGAGCTCATCCCATTACTTGCAAAGAGATCATTACAGAAGATGAAGTCGCATCCTGGGAAGCTGCCAATGACGAGCGAAATACGCGTCAAACTCTCGGTCAAGGCAAGTCCGCGCAGATTGTGTTGGGCAATATTGAGGTTGGTGCTATGAAATATGTTGGTCGTGAGGGAAAGAGATTAGAGAGAGGACGCATCGTGCTCACACAGGACGAGAAGGCAGAGACAGTCATCATGCAGAAGGATGGTCAAGTCTCAAGTCTGTCGCCAGCCGAGCTTAAGAAGCTCGATCTCAGTCCTGAGGACGTCGAGTCGTTCCGCAAAGAGTTGCAAAAGCTCGCGGGCGCCAAAGACTGGAAGATAGAGAGACTTGACGATGTAAACGGCCATATACAACTGCGAGGCATTGTTTCGGCCGAAGATGAGGATGAGGCGGAGTCTATCAAGACGCCCGGCCCAAAGAAAGACCCAGAAGAAGAAGACGAAACAGGGGGTAGCCAGGAAGAGTACGTGGAGGAGGTATGATATGCGAGTTCTCAGGGCAATAATAACCCTCCCAGCGCGATGAATCAATGGTCGGTGCAGTTGCAGTCTTTCTCATCAGCATCCATGTTCTTCCCACTTTGCCTCATGTGATAAGTCTAGGAATAATAAAAGGACATGACTGTTGTGAAAGTATTGCACGTACTTGTACTGTGAAGCAAGCACAGCAAGCAGATGTGAAAAGGCCAATGAGGTAATGGCTTGGCAGGGTGTGGTCGTAAGTTGAGTTGCAGCTGGCGGCCGACAATAAGGTACTTGGTTGCCATGCTTTGCCATGGTTCCTGGAATCGGAGCACCTGCGTAGTTCAAGTCCATCCAAGACAGCAACTCAAATCTATCCATGACTTGACCTGCATTTCTTCCGCAAGTCTTGCATGACCTTGAGCGCGACTTGTCTACCCCAAGCTCTTGACCTCTTCACTGAGGGAGCCTGTACATTCGACTAGTACCGTCAGATACACAGCCGCGTCGTCGTCGTCGCTCATCCCATCGTCTGGCGGCCCAACTCATCTTACGGCATCTGCTCGCTTAAAGAGCCACACGAAACACTCAACTTCCGCTCCCTCAACAAGTCCGGCATAATCTATCGCCGCGTTTCAGCTCATGGCATTTGGCTCATAATACTCCTTCCTCACTCTCGTCCTGCTTGACTGCCATCCATTTTGTTCCCACTATGGGCTTCGTGGCAGTATGTACGGCAGTTTACGATTACCAACCGCAAAGCTCCGGTGAACTAGAAATCAAAGAGGGGGAGCTACTATATATTCTTGAGAAGAGCGCCGATGATGACTGGTGGAAGGCGAAGAAGAAGGCTGCTGGAGACGATGATGATGAACCAGAAGGCTTGATCCCAAACAATTACGTCGAGGAGGCGAAACCTACACACAGCGCAAAGGCCCTTTACGACTATACTCGGCAGACGGACGAGGAGGTCTCCTTCACCGAAGATGCAGCGCTTGACGTGTATGATACCTCGGATCCTGACTGGACCTTGGTCGGCCTAGGCGGTGATTTCGGCTTCGCGCCTGCAAACTATATCGAGATTCTCGGCGATGCCTCCTCGTCTTCTCCAGCAACCTCCTTCAGACAGCCTGCTCCAGCTGCACCAGAACCTGCCGCGCCTCTTAGTCCGAGCTCTCCAACGCGAGTACCCCAGAGTCCTGCCGCAGCCAGCCTCGCCCGCGTCCTTGGGGGCGCACCTCCGACTTCTCCTACAGCTGCTCGTCACATCCCGTCACCTCCACGGCAAGAGCTCACGCCGGAAGCATCCGATGACGACGAGGAAGCCCCAGCACTGCCCCAGAGACCTCAGTCGCAGGCACGACCACCTCCCATCTCGTATGCATCCCAAGATGATGAATCACAAGGCGTTCTTCCCTCACCCCCCTACAATCGAGCCATGGGACGACCAGATGATGACGATGCCCCAATAAATTCTCCGGGCGGTTATCATCTGTACAACATAAACGAGATGGTTTCGGCTATGGGACGCAGACGAAAGATGCCGACCACCTTGGGGATCAACATTGCAACGGGTACAATTTTGCTGTCTCCCGAAAAGTCAAGAGACGGGCCTTCGCAGGAATGGACAGCTGACAAGATGACGCACTATTCCATCGAAGGCAAGCATGTCTTTATCGAGTTCGTCAGGCCCAGTAAGAGCCTAGACCTGCACGCCGGCGCGAAAGACACCGCCGAGGAGATTGTCCGTGCCCTTGGCGAGATCGCTGGTGCGCATCGCGCTGAAGGTATACGAGAAGTAATCGAAGCGGCTACTGGTGGTGCTAGCCATAAGAAAGGCCAAATCCTGTATGATTTTATGGCTCAAGGTGATGATGAGGTCACAGTCGGCGTGGGGGATGAAGTCATTGTCCTTGATGATACCAAGTCGGAGGAATGGTGGAATGTGAGGCGCCTCAAGAATGGGAAAGAAGGTGTTGTGCCGAGCAGCTATATCGAGGTCACCGGGTTCGTCAACATCGAACCACCATCACGTTCGGGCATTAATGCCGGTCTATCGACAATCGAGCAAAACCGACTCGAGGAGCAAAGACTGGCAAGAGAAGCAGCAAGGGCGGACAAAGCCCGCCAAGAAGCTGAACAGGCAAGGTCCCGCAATGAAATCCCTCCACGTGGTAGCAGCCTCGCAGACGACCTGTCGGGTCGCAGAGACCGCAAAGACAAAGATGACCGGAAAAAACGATCCAAGCCCGATACAGCTAAAGTACGGACGTGGACTGACCACTCCGGAACGTTCAAAGTTGAAGCCCAATTCTTGGGAATTTCAGACGGCAAGATCCATCTGCACAAGGTCAATGGCGTCAAAATCGCCGTTCCGGTGACGAAAATGTCGCCAGAAGACCTTGAATATATTGAGAAGGTAACGAACGAATCGATCGAAGAACACATTCCAGTGGCTGATTTGATCAAGATGAAACGCCGAAGTCAGCAATCATCAATCGACCGAAGCGGAGCTAGCATCGTTCCTCGCGGTTCGGACGAACCTAAGGTCCCTGACTATGATTGGTTTGACTTTTTCCTGAAGGCTGGCGTGGGACCGCATCAGTGTGAAAGATATTCTCAGGCGATGGTACGAGACTCTATGGACGAAAGTGTGCTACCGGATATCACAGCGGAGACTCTACGTACGCTGGGGTTGAAGGAGGGTGATACACTCAAAGTCATCAAGTATCTCGACCAGAGATTCGGAAGAGCCAGATCTGCCAGTGTCAACGGCACCAACGGCGAGGCTCCAGCAGGAGGGATATTTTCCGGTCCTGGTGGAGCATTGCACAATAACACTCGCAGAGGCAGGCCAGACGCTAATCGCCAGACGACTGACGTTGTTGATGCAGATGCATTTTCGGCGGCGGAGAGTGACAATAGACCTAGGATGGAGGGAAAGGCGACACCGTTGACAGAGGCACCTTCAAGAGAGCCGAAAGGTGGGTTTGACGATGATGCATGGACTGTGAAGCCATCTGCACAGTCCACTGCTCCAACACCGGCACCAGCAGCACAGTCTGCTGCGCCGGCGGCTCCAAAGCTTCCCACTGGTGCCATTCGAGACCTATCCCTGCTGGATGCTCCTCTCGTGCCAACACCTGCGCAACCTTCCACCCCAGCAGTGTCTCAGCCAGCGCCAGCGCAGCAACAGCAACCGCCACCTCCAGCTGTTGCAGCTCCTCCCATGCAACAACCGCAGCAGACGGGAGCGAATGCGCAATTCTTTTCGCAGCTTCCCCCTCAGCAGACTGGAATACAGCCACAGCAGACAGGCTTTCAACCCCAGCAATTCAATGCTCCACGGCAAAGGCCAATGGCTCCACAAAGTTTTACTGGCACAAACCTTCTACCTCCGCCTCCACGGCCAACGTCCGCACCACAAAATCCTCAGCAAAGCCAGTTTGGGCTTCAGGCCTTGCAGCCACAGTTGACGGGGATTCCACGGACTTCGGCACAGCAAGCACCTCCTGGTCAGAGTTTGAATGACATTAACCAGCAACGATTGCAACAACAATACCAACAGATGCAAATGCAAAGCCAACCAACTGGCTATGGTCAATTTGGCCTGGTTTCTCAACCTACTGGTTTCCAACAACAACAGCAATTCCCGCAATTTCAACAGCCGTACCTTAACGGGAACGCTGCTGGAAGTCCATTTGCAGACCCTCGCCCGTCGTTCCAACAACAACCTACAGGAATTCCCTTTCAGCAAACTGGAGCACCTGGCGGTGTGAACTCAGTTCTTCCACCAGCGCTACAGCCGCAGAGGACGGGGTATACAGCACCTTTACAGCAAGCTCAAACCAATGGGTTTGGTCAAGGTATCCAACCCCAGCCTACAGGTTTTGGTCAGCCCCAGCCATTCCAACCTCAACCTACAGGCTTCCAGCAGCAACTCCAGCCACAGCCGACAGGATTCGGTCAACCACCACAACAGAATGGATATCAGAGCTTTTCGCCGCCACCCATACCTCAATTTCCTACCGTTGCGGCCTTGCAACCACAAAAAACCGGGCCAGCTCCTAACGTCAAGTTTGGCACAACGGCGAAGAAGTTAACTCCTCAACCTACAGGTCGCCGTGCAAACCTTGCCCATGCTAGTAAGTGTTATGCGGTCTGTTCAATTTCAAGATGAAAACTAACTGTGCCATAGCTGCTGACAATCCCTTTGGATTTTGATGTCATATACTGAAATGCATTTGGCGCTCTGCAGGCCATAGCGCTTTACAAGCTTCGTGCTTCAAGGGCTGTCGGCTAACGTCACACCGGCATTCTTACTCTTGTCCAGCATCATCTATTTGCGGCGATGGCATGAGGATGCAAGAGGGCTGCTTAGCGCAAAGGGGTCATCTCCCAAGCTGTTGCTTTTCATGGCCTAGGCCTATATCTGATAAGCTTGTATTTAGATGGAGGTTGAGGGTCTGGTTGATTGTGGAGCATTAGCAAAGGAGTTTCGAGGCTCGAATCACGCGGTGAAGGACAAAGGTTTATTTTGTGGTTTGCAAGCGGCATTGAATAAGCATTTCGTGTTTGCGGAGAGCTTTGAAGGCTCTTTGCAGAAGCTGAAACTGGGGAACATTGTACCAGGTATGCACGTCATGAGTGGCAGGCACAAGTTCGTATATATTTTGGCGATTTGATTTAATGAGAAGAGAGTATGTGGTTGAAGTTGCTGAGGTATTTGCGGATTGTAGGTGTACATCGTGTTGCCCATATCTTGTAGCTCCATCCTCTGCTGGGGAAAAGGCCGCAATTGACTTGCAAGAGCTGAACGGCTTAAGCCTTCCTGTTTGAGACTTCTGGCACCCGATTTGGATACAGTGAGAGTTCTGTGAAGTGTCCTTCTTCTACCCTTGCTGCAAACCGTGTTTCGGAATTTTGTGCGAACACGAAACGAAATACGAGAATTTTCCAGGTCGCGACAACTACGGTAAATGCCATCCAATGGTGGCACAGCAGAAACCGATCACGGACTTCTGGATAGTGATGAGCAGGGAAGTGGGTGGCCTGAAATGGCTATGCAACAGAAAGCAGGGTCCCGGACTCCCAGCATCGTCATGCCGGGACGGGACATCTGAGCATTCCGGGGTGAAAGAAAGGCGCTCCATCGCTATGCCCTGGGACTGTTCTATGCATGCCAACCATACCGAGATGCTGCTCCACTTCTTCGTTGCTTTAGGCTCGCGTTTCCTTCTGCTTTGGCTTCTTTGGTTCTGCAGGTCACGGCTCGCTGCTCAAACCAGATGTTGCGCCAACCTCGAGCTGCATGCTCAATTCGAATACGGATCGCTACAACACAATGTCTTGCGGCCCTGAAGCTGAGCTCGGTGCCTCATGCGCAACGCATGCGCCGAGTGTCGAATATATATTATCGTGGGTGATTTCAAGGTCAAGTTGTCCCTCATCCCCAAGATACCCTTCTTGCCTATTGCCTAATTCCTACGCTCGAAAGATTGGCGTTTGTCCTCTTAACTTTACTTGACCTTACCAAGATGACCGAAAAGATACCCGGACCACGTGGACTTCCCATACTCGGCAACCTACTGGATTTATGGGATAGTGAAGGCAGCGTACTTCGATCCCTTGAGCGTGTCGCTGATATCTATGGACCAATCTACCAGGCCTCAGTAGGCGCACGGCGGCGCATCATTTGCAGCTCAGAATCTTTGCTAGAAGAGTTGACCGATGAGCGCCGCTTCCTCAAGGTTCCGCCAGTGATTGCAAACGACGGAGATGCCAAAGGCCTTTTCACAGCCCTGAACGAAGACCCCGACTGGGCTCAGGCCCATCGGATCCTCATGCCAGCATTCGCACCGTTGGCGGTTCAAGAAATGTTTACAAACATGAAAGACATTGCGAACCAACTCATTCTTTCTTGGGCAAGAAAAGGCCCTGAGAACCGGATATGTGTCACGGACGATTTCACAAAACTCACCCTCGACACCATTGCGCTATGTACCATGAATTATCGCTTCAATTCCTTCTACACCGAGGCCATGAACCCCTTTGTGGAGGCGATGCTGGTGGTCTTGAAGGAAAACAATGCGAAGAACACCAGGCCTGGTTTCGTTAACAAGCTCATGTTTCGAAAGGAAGCTGAACGTCAGAAAGGCTTAGCCTTCATGAAGAAGGTCGGAATGGACATAGTCGAGAGTCGCCGGGCAGACCCTGGCGAGAAGAAGGATTTTTTGAACAATCTGATCTATGGAAAAGACCCAAAGACAGGTGAAGTTATGCGTGACGATTTGATCACAGCACAGATGACCACATTTCTTATAGCTGGTGAGTGAAGGTGGCTCGGTGTCAAAAGTTATACTAACTCCCAATAGGCCACGAAACTACTTCAGGGCTTTTATCATTTGCAATGGCACACTTGCTGAAGAACCCTCATACGTACTTGAAAGCCCAGAAAGAGGTTGACGACGTCATTGGCACCCGAGCGATCGAAGTCGAGGATATTAACAAGCTCAAATACCTGAACGCAGTATTCCGAGAGACTGCTCGCCTAAGCCCAACGGTGCCCGTCTTACAGAAGAAGGTGAATCCGGACATAGCACACAATGTCGTGACTGTGGATGGTGGCAGATATAAGATTGAACCAGACGACCATGTGGTGGTCCTTCTGGGAAAAGCTCAAAGAGATCCCAAGGTATGGGGAGAAACGGCGGAAGATTTCATCCCCGATCGAATGTCCGACGAGAACTTTGACAACATCATGGCTGAGCATCCTGGATGTTGGAAGGTGAGTACACACCCGGCGAGTCTGTTCCAGCACGCTCTAACATGTGATAGCCTTTCGGAAATGGGAAGAGGGCATGCATCGGCCGTCCTTTTGCCTGGCAAGAATCGATGCTCGTCATGGCGATGGTGCTCCAGAGTTTCGACGTGAAGCTGGATGATCCCAAATACACGTTGAAGATCAAGCAGAACCTCACCATCAAGCCTGACGACCTATATGTCCGAGTCACGCCTCGGAAGAACATGGACGCAACGACCGTGGACAGAGTCATACATAACAAGACTCGAGTGGGTGGTATCAACGGTGTGGCACATGCGACGGAACTCCGTGGGGATGTTCCACGACCGACGTCGTCGGCGACGACAAAGCCAATGACAATCTTGTACGGCTCAAACACCGGGACTTGTCAAGCTTTCGCACAGAGACTGGCGTCCAATGCCGCATCTCGCGGCTTCCAGGCCAATGTCATGGATATGGACAGCGCAACAGAGGCGATACCCAAAGGATCGCCTGTCGTTGTCATTACTGCCTCCTACGAGGGACAGCCTCCGGACAATGCAGCCAGATTCATCGAGTGGCTTCAAGGGTGCAAAGAAGGTTCTTTGGCCGGTGTGGAATATACCGTGTTTGGATGCGGTCATAGTAAGTATTCCTGTCCGTTACGCTTGATCACAACCTAACTGAGGTATCAGGGGACTGGTCCCAAACCTTCCATCGTATCCCGAAGTTGACCGATGCATTGCTCACTCAATATGGTGCTAAACGCATTGCACCAGCAGGCTACGCCGACGCAGCGAAGGGCAATTTGTACGGGGATTTTGAAGACTGGCTTGATTTGTCCTTATGGCCGAATGTTTCTGGACAAGCAGAAAATCAACAGACGACCAGCGAGATGGACGTGGAAGTCTCGACCAATGCCCGCGCTTCGAGTCTTCGTTACGACGTCAGCATTGCGAAGGTCACGGAGAACAGGGTACTTACTGGCGCTGGAGAACCGACCAAATGCCACATGGAGATCGAGCTACCATCCGACATGACCTACGAATGCGGCGACTACCTTGCAGTACTACCTCTCAACTCGGAAAAGAGCGTCAAACGTGTCATGGCGCATTTTGGTCTGCCCTGGGACGCCGTTGTCACTGTCAAAGCGACAGGACCGTCAATTATTCCAAAGAACGTTCCGCTCTCGGCATTCGATGTCCTGCGGAGTTATGTTGAGCTCTCGCAGCCTGCGACGAAGAAGGTAGTTACTCTGCATCCTCATTCTCCGACCGCTGCTGACCTTTTTGTCCAGACACTACGCACCTTAGCCATGTACACTGACGACAGCACCGACAAGACCTACCTGACGGATCTTGCCGATGATGATACAAGGTTTGAAACCGAGATCCTCAGCAAAAGAACAAGTCCATTCGATCTTTTGGTCAAGCACTCAAGTGTCAACCTCCCATTCGGCGAGTTTCTAGGTCTCCTCCCACCACTACATGTGCGACAATACAGTATCTCCTCGTCACCTCTGGCAGATGCCACAAAATGCAGCATCACATACGGCGTGATCGAGACGCCCGCACTATCTGATCCGGATCAACGCCAACTATTTGAAGGTGTCTGCGGGAATTACTTACGGTCTTTGACCAAGGGGGACTCGATACAAGTCAGCGTTCGGCCCAGTGCGAACAAGACGTTTCGATTACCTTTGGGCATTGAGACGCCGATACTCATGTTCGCGGCGGGGACTGGAATTGCGCCGTTCCGCGGCTTCTTGCAGCAGCGGGACGTGCAGATTCGAGCTAATCCGGGACGCAAGATGGCGAGGGCGGTGTTGTTCCTCGGGTGTCGGAGTAAGACTGAGGATAGGTTGTATAGTGGGGAGATTGATGAGTGGGTGAAACGTGGTGTGGTTGATGTTAGGTATGCCTTTTCGAGGGACAGTCACGAGTCGCATGGGTGTAAGTATGTTAGCGAACGGATGGTGAGGGAATCCGATGCGAAGGATGTGGTGGATGTGTGGAGGGAGGGGGCGAGAGTGTATGTTTGTGGGACGGGGAAGTTTAGGGATGGTGTGAGGGAGGGAGCACTCAAGATTGCGAAGATGGTTGTTGATCGGGAGGGTGAAGGGCAGGGGACGGAGGAGGACAAGGAGATGATGCAACGTAAGTCAGAGTTTATGGCGATGTTGGAGGAACGGGTTGCTAGTGATGTTTTTGATTGATTTTGGGGTGGTTGGCGTTAGTAAAACGATTATGTGGGTATTGTCTGCAGAGCAAAAAACCATTTTGGTACCATTGGTTATCATCGTAGCTTATATGCGTGTGTTTTCCACTTTGAGTACTATGATGGTTCCTGATGGGTTCTAAGCGGTGATCCCATAGACTGGTGGTGTATATACTGCTGTAGAGATAGCACGACAATATCTTCTGGTGTTCCATAGATATCGTCCTGCTTTATAGTGTGGGTACATTGACTTTGCTGGCCTCTCTAGCCATGTATAATGAGTCTTTATATGTCGACGTCTTCATCAGTGGTTGCGGTGTCAGCGATTCACCAAGTGACGAGGAAGGTAGTGACATTGTCAACCACCGGAGTCGCTATCTCACGATTCTCATGTACAGTTGTCATTTACCACTTCAAGGGTTCTCACCTTTGTCAATGCCATTGATGGAAAACCTTCATGCTTGCTAGTTGACCCCATGACGGTGAGTCTGTGAGTGTCTCTGCCTGTCCGGACAAATTCCCAGACAATGTGAGTTTTTGCGAAATTTGTTAATGTTATATACCATTTTCTGAAGACAGTGAGTCCTGATACACTGAGCTATCCGTGAACTCCTTGCTATTTGACATCCAGATTTGTAAATATATAACTCCAGTCTCCAAAACGTCGACTTTGAATCCTTCTGAACTCCCCAATCCGTTTCGCAATAGCCCACAATCTTAGATACACGAGACGCCTGAACGCCCAAGCTCAGCTAAAGACATAGACTAGACCTTAGCAAACCCTCCAAATGCCAGGATAATACCACGAAGAAGATCGACCGGGTTGAGTGAATTCAGTAAAGCTCTTGCTGGACCGTGAACGGTCAATGAGGCACCTTCTTCCTTCTGGCCGCGTCTGTACTCGCCGGCTCGGAAGACGAAATAGAAAGAGATCACGGTGATCAGAGATTCAAAGCAAACGAGTAGAGCCTGGATGCCGATGGTGATGTCGTGGTATGTGACTGTTGAATTGCCTGAGACATGCGAGGAAAGGATGCTGAATACGAACTGTGGCCAGGTTAGTAAGCTTTGTTTGGGAGTGGGGATAATTGTGAACTTACGTGCTGTATCGTGGTTATGGCGACGAAAAGCTTGAAGCTGAGAAGCTTTGGAAGAGCTTTGCGACCGACCATGTGGTGTTTGAGACGGCGCTGGAAGCGGATCACAATGATGATAGCTAAGATAGTGGATCCGAGTTCGAAGACTTGTAGCTGTAGAGGTAGACTGTTAGTATTGATTGTTGAATGTAAGGAAGGGGCGTAAAACGTACCCAGACATGAGCGAAATGTGGCTTCATAGAGGTCGCGCAATAGGTGCCGGTTGCTTGGGTGATTTCTTGGGCGATGATGAGGATCGTGTATGCAACTAGGTAGAAGAAGACAATTCTCCATGAGCGCTGTGGTAGGGTTAGTGTGGTACGCGCGGGCTTAGCGAGGAAAACATACGCGGAACCATTTCAGGCTGCCTCCAGGGACGTTCTGGCCCTTTTTATTCGTGTTCTCGAGCTTGCTGAAGAATTCCTGTCTTGTGCCGGGTTCAGGAGCAACAAAGTCGACGTAGAGCAAGAACAAAGATACCAAAGCCACGGCTTCGTAGAGCGCTGCAATGGGCTCGAGGTACTGTGCGCCAGCGTATGTCTGGAGCGAGACCGCATAGACGAGAGAGTAGACGACCGGAAGTAAAATGATGCGGAAGATTTGTCGTTGTTCATTGGGTACTTTATAGCTAAATAGATGTGGTATGATGAGTCCTAGGGAGAGTAGTGCCGTGACGCCGAAGCAGACCCAACCGATGATTTGCATGAGGTGTTGGAAGGTCAGGGAACCTGTGATCGGTATGCCTTTCGCATTGGCATTGGCGGGCTCGGCCGGACATGTTGAGTTCCCAGAATGGGAGAGAATGCCCATGATGATGTTGAGTAGGTGGAGGGGTTATTTGAGCAGAGAAATTGCCAGGAGATGTGTTATGCTTGCAGTCTGTATGAGATTTGGAGCACTGATTTGAACAATGGAGCATGTCGAGCCATGGGTACTTCATCTTATATGTGCCATATCATGGTTCCATATTGGGCAGCCACTTGACCGAATGTAGAAGTATTCGCGTGGAACCTTGTCGACTTCTCCGTCTCGGGGCCGGTCTACACAGAGGTCCATACTTTGGTGAAAAGAGAGAATACACTGCCACGGCAGTACCTACCAATTGCGAACAGCCTCAATTTTCAAGATTGAGATACTTTCATGTGTTCTTGGTAGGTACAAAATCCGAGAATGGTTTCTCATGGACGGAGGAGAGATCGTGTGCGGACCGGTGAAATTGAACGTCCGGAACAGCCTTAACAATAGTACGGGCACTCGAGCCAGGTGACAACTTGGGCGCTTGTCTGGACTGTACTGTATACGCGGGATATCCGGTTGATTGGAGCAGCTGACACCCTATTGTTTCAGGTGCATTGTTTATGTTCATGATCTTGACATGCAGGCACTGTGCAGGGACTCCAGGACTGTGACGTGGTATCTCCAACACGAGGCTCGCTATCGGCGGAGTTAGGTTTGTGGCCCGTGTTCTCGAATGTGGCACAGGCCCAGACCCTCTTCATCCGAACAGCTGAAAGAGAATCACGAGGGGAAGATCACAAACTTCGCCCTCTGTTTGTTGGTGACACTGGCCAACTCGTTTTGACAAGAAGTTTCTTTCTAAGCAACAATGTGTTGCGAAATCTTGCGACTGTTTTCGGGAGCTCGAACCCACAAAACACGGGGGCTAAGTGAGGCTGTTCGTTTATTAGGAGTCTCACTGGGGTCTCCTTGCAGCAACAATCATGCCAAAATAAGGCAATCGATGCGACGCCCGAAAAATCTTTCGGTCTCGAATGAACTAAGCCCTCTGTCAAACCTTCAGGCCAACCATTGAAGGGTCAGTAGTCCTTGGACGTTCGTATGATGAACCACTACTGTATTTGCAGGCGCACCATGAACCACGGACCACGGTTACCTAGGGCCGCGAATATGTCCACATCCGTTGTTTCAATTGTTCCGGTGCGGTTGCAAACAGCCTCGTGAGCTTAACTGCTGTCATCATACCGCATGGGTAGCATTGCGATTCGGCTCCTCAATATCTAACTCGGGTCCTTCGTGCGTGACTAGAGACGCTCATATGGCGGCAATTCGCTGTCGAAACATAAGGCGCTCTGTGCCGCATACAGATGGACTTCATACGCGACTAAAAGTTCTCGCTGTAAAAGCAACAACTCTTGTTCACTGCGGACGGCCAGGCCCACTCACCGACCATGGCTTCCATAGGCAGTCGCAGATCAAGCACAGAATCCGACTACAGAGAGGTGTACACAGCTGCCGTACACGATCGTCTACGAAATGGGCTGGAGGCGCACGTCCAGCGACAAAAGTCCAAACGTAATCGCCATGGGCTACCTCATCCAGTGCAGAAGGATGCACAGTTGACTCGAATTGCAACAAATCTCTCCAAGGACATCGGCATCGCACCTCAGACTCTTTCAGACATTGATCCACGGTTAGACCCGGAAAATGAGGCTTTCGACTTTAGGTTTTGGGCATCTACATTCATACAGTTGGTTAGAGAGGATGGTATCGGGCGAGCATCGGTGGGATTCTCATTCAAATCACTCACGGTGTCGGGAACAGGGTCCGGTGTGGCACTCCAGAAGACAGTGGCATCTCCATTCCTTGCATTGGCACGACTCCCAATACTCTTTACGAAGACAAGACGGCAGCCAAAGGTCATTTTGTACAGCTTAAATGGCTCCGTCAAGAGCGGCGAGATGCTTCTTGTCCTTGGAAGACCAGGAAGTGGCTGCACAACTTTTCTCAAAGCCATTACTGGTCAGCAACAAGGCCTAACACAATCCTCCGACACGGATATCACATATGACGGAGTTCCTCAGGCTGCATTCATCAAGAACTTCAAGGGTAGAGCCGTGTACTCTGCAGAGGATGATGAGCATTTCCCACACTTGACTGTGGGGCAGACGTTGCATTTCGCCGCCGTGGCCGAGACTCCTCGCACACGTATTCAAGGTGTCGATCGAGAATCGCACGCAAACCACATGGTCGAAGTTATGCTGCGCATATTTGGGTTGACACATACTCGAAATACCAAAGTTGGAAATGATACTATTCGTGGTGTCAGTGGTGGTGAACGAAAACGTGTCAGCATTGCAGAAATGGCACTGGCACGATCCTCCGTTGCGGCCTGGGACAATTCCACAAGAGGTCTCGACTCTGCAACAGCCATGGAGTATGTTCGATCACTGAGGACATTAGCAGATGTTCCGGGGGTCACTCAGGCCGTTGCCCTGTATCAAGCGAGCCAAAAGGTCTATGATCTCTTCGACAAGGTCTTGGTTTTGTATGAGGGCCGACAGATCTTTTTTGGCTCGGTGGAAGTGGCACGTCCGTATTTCGAGAGGATGGGATGGTATTGTCCCCCAAGACAAACGACTCCGGACTTCCTGACGTCTGTCACCAACCCTTCCGAGAGACGAGTGCAGAGATCATTCGCGGGCACCATCCCGACGACAGCCCTGGAGTTTGAAAAACATTGGCATCAATCTGAAGAATATGCTGCTTGCATGGCCGAACTTGCACAGAGCCAGGTAGATGACCAGCATACTGGCCGCCTCCAGACACTTCTTGATGCCCATCGCTCGGCGCAAGCAAAGCACACCCGGATGAAGTCGCCCTACCTGTCCTCAGTCTGGATGCAGACCAAATTCTGCATTACGAGATCAACACAATTGCTATGGAATGACCGTGGAGCGACAGTGACCCTTGCACTTGGCCGAATTATACTCGCCCTTATCATTGGTAGCATTTTCTACGGTCCGCCCAACACAACGGCGAGCCTTCCATCAAGAGGCTCCGTCATTTTTCTCGCTACCTTGATGAACGCCCTCATGGCGGTGACTGAGATCTCCTCACTGTTCGCGAAGCGCGGGATCGTCCAAAAGCACAAGAACTATGCTTTCTACCATCCGTTCACCGACGCTTTTGCAGCCTATCTGGTCGACGTTCCTGTGAAATTTGTCATTGCGACTCTTTTCAATCTCGTCTTTTACTTCTTGACTGGTTTGCGGCTGGAAGCCTCCAGCTTCTTCATCTTCCTGCTTTTCAACATTATCGGCCTTCTCTTGATGTCAGCAATCTTTCGGAGCATCGGTGCACTCTCGAAGGAACTTCCTGTGGCATTCGCAATTGCCGGTATTGGAATACTCGTTCAAGTCATCTACACCGGTTATACGTTGCAAACGAGTTACATGCACCCATGGTTCCGATGGATCAACTATATCAATCCGATCGCGTACATCTTCGAAGCTCTACTCGTCAATGAGGTGCACGGGAGAGAATATCCATGCGCACCACAAAATATCGTTCCGCCTTACGCCGGCACATCGAACTTCGCATGTGCCTTCGTCGGTGCTCAACCAAATTCACGCTTTGTCTTGGGAGACGATTGGGTATCATCTGGGTACGGGTATAGGTATTCTCATCTCTGGCGAAACTTTGGAATTGCAATTGCCTTCCTGATGTTCTTCCTTCCACTATATCTGATTGCAACGGAGTTTCGCTTTACGGCGGTTGGCCAACCGCAACGACTCATCTTTCGGAACCGAAAAGCAGCACAGTCACTAGTCCATGTAGATGGGGATGTTGAGACAGCTGGATCTGAGAAGTCCAACCATTTCGTTGCCGCCCCTTCCGATATTCAAGAGAAACTGTCAAAGACTACCACCATCACGGAAGCTGAAGCTGCCCGGGAAAACACTACGGCTACAAAGGCGTTAGATCATAGTGGCACATTGACTTGGCAGGACGTTACACTGGACATCAGTATTCAGGGTACACCACGACGGCTCCTTGATAATGTGACTGGGTGGGTTACTCCTGGCACGCTTACCTGCTTGATGGGTGTTTCAGGCGCCGGTAAAACAACACTCTTGGATACGCTTGCCCAGCGTCATAATACCGTCGGCAAGGTATCCGGGGCCATTATGGTAGATGGCCTGGCATTAAAACGATCATTTCAACGCAAGACCGGCTATGTGCAGCAACAAGACCTGCATCTTCCAACAAGCACGGTGCGAGAAGCCCTGAGGTTTTCGGCGGTCTTGAGGCAACCAGCTTCTGTCTCGCTGGAAGACAAATACGCCCACGTCGAGAAAGTCATCGAGATGCTGAATATGGTGTACTTCTGTGACGCTATTGTCGGACAACCAGGAGAAGGACTCAACATCGAGCAGAGAAAGCTACTCACTATCGGTGTCGAGCTTGCCGCCAAACCGGCCATACTGTTCCTCGACGAGCCGACATCTGGGCTAGACAGTCAAAGTGCTTGGACGATCGTGTCTCTACTGAGAAAGCTGGCTGACCACGGTCAAGCCATCCTTGCGACCATCCATCAACCGTCCGCCATGTTGTTCCAGCAATTTGATTCTATCTTACTCCTCGCAAAGGGTGGTCGAACCACGTATTTCGGACCACTGGGAGCTGACTGCCACACTCTCACCGGATACTTTGAGGCTGGAGGTGCTAGGCACTGCGACCCGAACGAGAATCCTGCCGAGTACATCCTCAACGTCATTGGCGATCCTGCTCATGACTGGCCGGAGGTCTGGAAGGCCAGTGACGCATTCGTTGTTACCAATAATACACTGCAAAGTGGTATCCAGCACCGTGTCGACAAGCCATCTGATCCGGACGACAATCTAGAATTTGCCGTTTCCTTCCCAACTCAGTTCCGTCGTGTCCTTGTTCGACTCTTTCAGGATTACTGGCGCACACCAGGCTACATCTACGCCAAACTTCAAGCAAGCACCATGGCCGCATTGTTCATTGGTTTCACATTCTTCCTCCAGAACTCCTCGGTGACCGGCCTGCAGAATACCTTGTTTGCCATTTTCATGCTGAACGCGACTTTCTCGACTGTTGCGAACCAGGTATGCGCCGCATTTTCCCGAGTTGTGAAGTGGTCGCTAATTTAATGTTTTGCAGATCATGTCACGGGTTATTCCACAACGTTCGCTGTTCGAGGTTCGGGAGTCTCCATCCAAGATGTACAGCTGGGTCAGCTTCGTGCTGGCGAATATTCTCGTGGAAATCCCGTACCAGTGTCTGCTGTCGGTCATTGTCTGGGCGTGCTGGTATTTCCCTGTTTTTGGATATCATCAAGACTCGGCGAGTAAAGGTCTCATGTTCGCTTTTGTCCTGCAATTTCTGCTGTTCGCATCAACATTCGCGCAAATGATCATCTTCACCATGCCGGACACCCAAACCGCTGGGACAGTCTCGACCATCCTGTTCACTTTGACGCTGCAGTTCAATGGTGTGCTGCAGTCGCCGACCGCACTGCCCGGATTCTGGATCTTCATGTGGCGAGTGTCGCCTTTTACATACCTGATTGGCGGATGGGCTGGGACAGGCCTTGCAAACAGACCTGTTGTCTGCGCACAGAACGAACTGGCTGTTTTCGATCCACCACAGGGCCAGACCTGCGGGACGTATCTTGCGAAGTACATCAACGGTGGAGCGCCGGGGACATTGCTTAACCCCACGGCCAACGTGAACTGCGAGTACTGTCCCATTCGAAATGCGGACCAATTCCTTGCTGGATCTTCAGTGTATCCATCCCAGCAATACAGAAACTTGGGCATCATGTTTGGGTATATTGCTTTCAACATGCTGGCAGCCATGGCTTTATACTACCTTTTCAGGGTGAAGAGGGTCTTCCGGAAAGGCAATAAGCGTGGCAAGAGAAGGGCGAAGAAGGTTGAACAGGCACCGAAGGAGAAAGTTCAAGGTGATGAAGAGCATCCGAAGCGCTGGAGCAAGATTGGGTTTTATTACCATCTTACATTGGGAGTTTTCAGGAATGTGGTCAAGTCAGCGTATACCGTGTAGACTGACTGGATATCATCTTGCTATATAGACCTAAAAGCTCAACTTTTAATCCAAGGGCGGTCTCGAAAGATGTCCATCACGTCCCGAATGCAGTGTTCATGGAAAATGCCGCGGATGATTTCTCCTGCTCGAGAGTCTAACGTCGTCAGAAGAGAGGCCGGCTTTCGCAGTCTTTGGGATACTCACCTCTGTGACCTCATCCATGGGAACGACAATATGTCCGATCGGATTCAATTTGCCGAATGCAGCGATATCGCGTTCCAACTGCATTAGCAGGGATGATGTGTATGGGTTCTTTGTCTTCATGTTCCGCAGCACATTCATCAGCAGGTCGAGAGATTCGAGATGTTTGGCAGTGTCGACATCGTGTTGTTGATCTTGGTCGGAGAGCGTCTGTACGAGCACACGTGCGGCGAGGTATAAGCAGTATGGGAGCCAGGGCCCGATCTGTCGGACGATGCGTCAATGAAAGGCGTGCAAGGAAAGAATGGGGTCTTGGGAAGGGTTGCTTGACTTACATTCTGCAAAACAGCCGGGTCGAGCAGTCGGAGAATGGTCATCATGTTCTCCGTCGCATGAAGACATCTGGCCTTGCTGTCTTCTAGGGTCGTGTTCTGCGGTGCCGGGGAGGTCCTGGCTTTGAATATGGCGGCTTGGTGCAAGCAAATCGTGCTGGCTTGGATGTTGATGTGCAAGAGAACGATTTGCGGGCTGGAAATACCGGCGCGGATGCGTAGATCGTCAGGCAGGTATTGGAGTGTGTGGAGGAGGATGGTGTCGAGGTAGTTGTGACGGCGCCAGAAGGTCTCATCGTCTGGACCAGAGCCTTCGTATGGGAGGTCTTTGCGGTGGAGGTGCGTTAGTGTGCGGCCGAAGAGTGCTGCGATGGTGGCGTTGGCGGCGAAGAGGGAGAGATTCTTGACGCCTGGATATCTGTTTAGTATGTAGGGGACGGGTAGGAAGGTGGAAGGGAAGGCTGGGTACCTGTGGGAGTCATGCAATCATTTAGTGAGAGTGATGGATTCGTGGGCTGGCCGGAAGTGAATTCTTGTTCGCTGGATGGAAGGGCCGTGGTGACCTAGATGAGTTGAGTCAATCATGGTGCAAGAAGAGGTATGCCGTTGGTTTAATTGCTTACGTCTCGCTCATCAATGATCATAGGCCAGCCGGAACTGATGCTTTGGTATCTGTCTTGCACGAAGACGGCCCAGAATACTCGTCGTCGTTCTTCCAGCTCGAGCCAGTTCATGGGCGAAGAGAGCGTTTCTTTGACGTCGATCTTGGTTGGATCGTCGAGACGGTGCAGGTTCATCATCTGGCAGAGGCGTACCGCCCGACCAACGTTCAGCCAGGCTCGGGGGAAATACATTTTATTCATCTCGTATGTGGCGATGTAGGCTGTGGCTTGGGCATGGGCTAGAGTGACGACGCCTTGTCCTCGGCCCTCGATTTCATCGGCGTCCATGTATTTCCTCGCTCGGAGGTAGAACTGCTCGGTAATAGCGCTGTAGTCCTCGCTGACTGAGGCTGCAAGTGTCCATAACGAGTAGCTGAGGCAGATGGGCGGGCGTAGCCGGGACGTGGGTGGGAGGCTCATGGCTGCAAGATAGCGACCCTTGTGGATGATTGGTACACGGGGATAGATCCCAGCGAAAAATATGTCATGCCTATATCGATGGACGCTTAGTAGGTTCATTGTGATGGGGAAAGGAGACATGACGTACAGCTCATCGATTGCTTGCTGGCTAGGTAAAGGCTCTTGTAAACCTAGGGCGTCAAGCTCCCAGGAAGGATTGCTGGTTGGTAGCGAGGCAAAAGCACTTTGAGATGAGTGGTCGGAGCGCGAGGCTGGAAATCCTTGCACGGGGTCTGCCAGGGTAGTTCCCTGTGCGAGATGCGTGGATATTTCGACATCGAAGGTGCTGTTTACTGGCCACTCTTCTTCCATGAGAGGATCATCGTTGGGAACATCTTCGATTGAGGTGTTTTCTTCTGGCGGGAAGGAATTTGTTGCACTACGACTGCCCTCCTTACTTGAGAGGAGGGACTCGACTTCGGCTGTAGAAGCGCTGTTCAACATGGGATCCACAATGGAAAAGGAGACCAACCCAAGCGAGCTTCCAAAGACCTCACATAGCCTCGTCGAGGACCTGTCTTCCGCACAGTATCTTCCCATTCACACTCTCGACCAGTCTCCTCGCACGTCTTACAAAGCGGACGTGTGCCATTGCAGCGTAGCTTCCGCTTTCGACATGCGTTGCAAGCGAAGTGTTTGTACCGATAACCGGCCTTGTCAGATGTGGCCGTCTCGGTGCTGGTCATCTTGTATCGAGCAGCCTTACAAGGCAAGTCGAAACCAAGGATCACTGGGGTATCGAGATTCAGGATAGAGAGTTGTGGGTTGAATTTTGTGAGTGCCTGTTGGAGGAGGATCGAGGTTGAATGCTGCCGGGACAGAGGCACAGGCCTTTCGGTTGACTGCTTCTGGCAGGGATGGTCTCTTCGGGATCCCTTGGTTCGGCCAATCCTAGGCGCTTCTCGAGAGGCGAGACCGAGCAGAGGCGCGGAAAGGTGCAAACGCAAGCCACATAAATGTATATTATACGAGATACCCGTGCTGCATGTCATGCCTAATTCTCCAATTAAGGCTGGTCCCCCTCGATTTGGCACGGCAGGTGAATGGCTCGGCCACCATATCACGGTCCAGGGAGGCTTTTTCAGTCGCTGCACGCGAAACACAAGTTAAGCATTCAGTTTTGGGTGACATCGACAACGCGAACAATTGGATACAGATATTGAGTTCAGGACACAATCACGAAACGTACTCGAATTGAGTTGCGACACACTGGCACAGTTCCGGCAACCCACCTTTTCCCACGCTCACTTCGAAATCCTCTGAGCAAAGGACCCTGTCTCGATCCACGCCCTTAACACTCTCATCGGCCCAATTCGACTGTCCCTCTTTTTTAGTTAGACTCTTTCAGACTGTCATTCTGAGCACCCGAACAAAGCATCTCAGAGGAGATAACCCTCGTCGGCATGAGATTTGGGTCTGCCGAATCCAAAGTGTTTCTGACCAAGTTTTCTGGTATAAGGACCAAGAAAGTACATTAGCAGTGCCACAGCAGCCAAGACAGCGCAGATTGCACCCTCGACATTCATCGAACCATTATCACCAATTGCTTTGACTGCCGGAAATACCGAATGACTCAGGCCGAAGGAGATGAAGCCACTGCCTGCGCAAATGACGACTAGGATGGGTCCAGCTTTCAAAGGGAAGCTGTCCACAGCATAGGTGACGCCAACATTGTTGGCTTCCAGGAAAGCAAATAAAAGACGCTATAGTGCACAGCGATGGCGGGCCAGCTCCCACCCGGGCATGGGTTGGTCGGACTGCCAGGCAAACATTCGTTGTTTCCAGAGGACTCGCGTGTCTGATCGATACGAGAAGAGTATCCTGTGCGTCAAACAGTGCGGAGACTGGTTGACGGTGGCCAAAAAGTGGTCAACAGACGCATTGTTGTCCACAGTCGGGGTTGTGTACATCCACATGGGGTTCGAACAGTCTTCCAGCAGATCGTGTTCCGTTCTCATTGTCGGGGCATTGTAGGGCCATGAGAAGCGTTCAGGCTGCCCAATTCTGGTAAAGGCGAGGTCAAGCAATTGTGTAAGCATGTACAGGCAACTCTCCGAGACAAAGTTGGGTAAAGACGGCATCGACCCGGAATGGTCTCCGCTCTCGACGGCGGAACGTTGCGTGTGTCCAGGAGATGCTGATGAATCGAAGCTGAGGGTGCCACCTTCCACAGCCCTGGACAACTGTATATCTGGGTCGTGGAATAATAGAGGGGCGTCGCGACGGCGTCGGCGAATAAGTTTGACTCTGGGCTTCGCGCCGGTCGACTTCGACATGAGGCTGACAAGCATCTCGTGTTACGCACTCAGCGCCGGCTCTGGCGCAATTTGAACAGGCTGGCAATCGATCGTCGCATTTCACTTCGCGGCCGCGGCAACGCGTACAAGTGGTCGATAATCGCTTGCGCCTCCTCTCTAATGTCTGGCTCGCTTCTGAATAGCTTTCATCCATGCTGAAGTCACAGCTTGGTGATTGGGGGATAGTAAGGGTATCATAACATCGTAAGTTGGTTCTTATGTCCTAACCCAACTCGACCCCACCTCAGGTGTAAACTGACGTCTGGAACAACAAGTGGAGTCAGACATACCGCCAAGCATGGATCGCGCTTCAACTTCATGCTGAGCTTCGATTTGTAGATTTGGCAGAATGCCATGTTGGGCTATTGTGCCCGTTGCAAGCCTATCGCCTGTCCTTGCCCACAGCCACCGGCAGCTTGGTGGGCGACGAGGTGAGCAAACGACCAGTATGACGAAGTCAAGTGAGATGTGAAGATCGTGGTGTCCGTGTCAGCGGTTGGCATGACGTTGGGCGGAATAAATTTTGTCTGAATTGAATGTTGCATGCTGTTGCTTCTAGATGTGACGCGACTGGTATTTCTCGGTTTCGGACAGTCGTTCTGAATGATTCCAGCGCATCAAGCGTGACTAGCAAAGGTGAGCGGGTGGTGCCGATATTTTTACCCATGAGTGGGCCCAAAGGCATCATTTCGATACCCTGAATATCACGAGTTGCTGACAGTAAGCATTGCTACGAGAAATGCTCATGTTTTAGACGTCTCCAAAGATCATGCTTCAGAATTGAAGACTTGACTTACCGGACCAGTCATTCAGTAACACGAGACCAAGAATATGCTCTTCTGCATCCTTGGCTTGGACAGAAGTTCCATATGGCAGCGGTTTGCCCACTATGCATGCAATCTGTAGCTCGTAATCTAGTGCTCGGGACGTATCGTAGACCACCTGATCACTACGGCGGTAATGTCCCCTGGGTCGTGTTATGGGCGTGCCCGAGACGACGATACTTGAGGCACGACCACCATAGCCCATAGGAAAATGCAAAAAGCTAAGGCGGAAGTTTTCTGATACCGAGAATAGCTTCTCCAGCCTTCAAGTTGTGATCTTTGGAGCAACTGAAGTCGATGAATTTGGAAACGTGTACTGGAAGATGTAGCTGGACGTCCTTGATAGGGACAATGGCGTCGGATGGGATCTGACCTCGTGTCTGGTTCTGCAATAAGTTCTGGAATGCTGAGCGGACTTTCCTATGAACGGATCTGGGGAGCTGAGCGAAGGTAATCAAAGTTCGGTGCTTTAGGTCAGAGACGTGAAGTTGAATGATGGAAAAAATACTTGTCGTAGTGCCCGGGCGACATCTGAATCCAACTCGCCAAAGAGGCGGGCATCAAGCAATGGAGGGATGAAGATGACATTCCTAGCTTCCCTGGTCGCTACTGAAGGAGTCTCGTGTTTGTCAGATGTTGCTATGCCGTATGGAATGTTGTTGATTGAGAAAGTCTCGTCGTACACCGTGATGATATTGGTCATTTTTGCAAAAGTCACTGCACCCCTGACGTTCACAAGGAAGATGACACGAGCAGAGTAAGGTCAAACGTGCCTTGTCAAACCAATATCATCACCTAACCCTCTTGATACGACAGAAGATCACCTGGAAGTTCTCACAACGGTTCGAAATCTGACTCGTGCTTCTCAGCAAATGGTGTACCACAAAGATCCCCCCATGCGCTGCCGAGGCTAATGGGGATCCTGAGTCCCCAGGGCAGTCCGCTCCCACCTGGGCTGCCGGGGTTTATCAACACCATGGCGATTCAACCGTCGGCGAGCAGAGCCGCACATACTTCTTGTACCGTGGCTGGTCTAGCCCATGTGGCAACATAATATCGGTCGAGCTGCGTTTGGAGAGCCATTTTGTCAATTTGCCCAGTGGTGAAGCAGCTCGGTGATCATACGAGAAGGTGAGGACAACTGGGGTATTGCCGGAAATCTACCGGCGCCTAGAACATTGAGTTTGAATTGCGGTGCGGGAAGTACTTTTGGGGGCGGAGCGCATAGAAGCTCATGCCCAAATCCCCCTTCTTGGCAGGGCTGGTCCCTATCTATATCAGGCAGCCACAACCTTCATTCACCTTCAACGGTTCCTCGTTGCGGAAGGCGTTTCCGAATCATCTCACATGTTACGGTTTTCTGAGTAGTTTCTTGCTACTACCGCAAACACTCGTTCTACACAGTGACATTGTTTCCAATTTCAGGCTTACCGATAAGTTCGAGCTGACCACCAGTGACATGATTCGGTATCCATGTGGAAGCCCCTGAATGGCTGAAGCTTCCCGTAAGCTGAACGACACTGAGGCATCGCTTCCCCAAGTCAGCTCCACCGTTCGTAAAACGCTAAGTTGACATTTTCCTCAAGGGTCAGACATGCTTACCAAAGATCCCTCGATAGGCTGGTATCTTCTCAGCCGTCAGCCTGACTTTATCTGTACCTCGCGACATGACCCACAGTTGTGCCCTTGCAGCTCTAGTCCACACGACCAAGGTAAGGAATATGAGCGCAACCTGGACATATAAGGCCGTCATCCTGGACGCTGCCCTTCCCTTTGCATGCAGCCATATCGCAAGCAAAAGCAATCCCTTCCAGTCACCAGCTTAGCATCCAGCCTGGCTGTTAGCAGAATCTACCACTGCTGGTTCTCAAGAACCTCTGATCCCCAAGCACGATGCCTCGCTTTGAAAGCAGGCAAGCCCTGCAAAAGAGAGTGAACATGGGCCGACGACCTGCCGCCTCTCGAACAAGCTCAACATCAAGCAACTTTCTACCACCAGTACTCGAAGAACCACTCGAAGAGTGTCCGACGTACAACTCAGTATGCTCGACGCCATGTCAAGAACAGTCAGATTTCTTCCACCAACGATCTGCTAGGGATTATATCGATGAGGTACTGGAAAATTCGCCTGAGTGTGACGAAGAGCTGCCGCCCTACAAGCTGTCCGAGGATGTCACCGTGAAGCCTGCTTATTCAGAAGAGCCATCTCAACCAGACATTCAATCTCCTCGAGGTACTTTTGGGAGAGCAAAGTCTTGGTGGCATCGGCGGAATGAGGTAAAGCCAAAGCGTCCAAGGTCAGTAATTTTGTAACAATCGCTTCGATGATTCTAACACGAACCAGGCCTAGCACTAAGCCCATAATCTACACGAGAGAAGACCTCGAACATGCTCAGACCCTTGCCTTCTACCTCTTCTGATTCAAAATGCGAAGGAGAGGTCAGTATACGGCTTCTAGAAAGTCTCGGAAATTTGATGTCCAAGATACCTCTGCGCAATAGGATATATTTTATTCAAGGTTATTTTTAACATTCCGAGTTTCATGTTGCGCACGGGTGAATTCTGGCCATTCGCATATTGACGGATCTAATCGATGTTGCTGCCATTGCAGTGGGCTTGACGCACAGATCATTACTCATTTTGGTCCTCCTACCAAACGTGGCAAGGTAGCATCGACTCACGGCTCGCAATTTGGTCGATGCTTTACATTATGAGAAACACCAAAGGTGCTTGAAACCATGATATTGCTTGCCTTCGCGGAACAAAGCTTGTCATTCCAGATTCTTCACTTCTTGATTTTTTGTACTGGTATCCCGGGCTCGAAGATCAGCATCGCAGACACGCAAGAAAGTCTTGAGCTCCTTGTGAGAATGTCTATATCTTGTGTGTAGCGATAACTATCCTCGAGTCGGTCTCGCACTGCATGGAGGAAATGGCGAGGACGTGGACATGGCCGACGGCGTCCTTCGATCACTTATCAGAAACACCCGCTAACGACAAGAATCATGGAAGCAAAACGCCCTCTTCAGAGGTGCCGTCGCGCAATGCATCAGTCGCCGAATCACAGAAATCGTCTGCACCGACGCCAGTCATCGATCATAAGCGTGAATGCACCAAGATTGAGCTCTTCTACGACCTCTTCTTCGTCGCAAACCTCGCCACTGTTACTATCACCAATGAAATCGTCGATGTCACGAGTAAGTACCGAGAGTGCACTCAACTTGGCTGATATGTTGCTTACAACGAGCAGCGTTCAAAGCGATCCTTGGATTCTTCAGCTTGTTGTGGTTCACCTGGCTGCAGACCATCTTGTACGATGTACGGTTCAGTTCAGATTCGATTTTCCATCAAGCACACAAGGCCATATCATGTGCTGTTATGTTGGCTTTTGTGAGCTGTGCGGCAATCTACGACACATCGAATATTGATTTGACCCATGCTGGTCTGAAGTACATGTCTTTCGTCCTTATGACTTCTCGCTTGGCGCTGTTCATCCAATACGGCATTGTGTTTCATCGGAGCCGTGGACACCAGCAGACTGCCATGCCTTTCATGCTCACCATGGGTATCTATCTTGCCACCGCAGCTGGTTTTCTGGGCGTTGCCCTTGGAGTCCAGCATTATCCACGTTGCTACCTTGCATGGTCGGTTCTTCCGCACAATTGATAGTGGACAAATGACTGACAATATTCTAGGTATGCGATTTGTGCCTTTGAGGCGGTGTTCATCATTGCCATATCCTGTCGCTGGACAGTTGTCAGCTTCAAGCGCACACATCTTGTCGACAGACTTAGTGATCTGACACTCATAATCATCGGCGAGGGCATTCTCAGCATGTCAAGAAGGACGTACATTCTGTTTGGGACTGTGAACTCCCCCACCGCAGGCACATACGGACAGATAGTTTGCACAGTGCTTGTAGCGGTAAGTCCATGATACTCCCTCATCAGCGTAACATACCACTCACAATCGAACTCAGTACATGGTTTACCTCCTATACTTTACTCACATTGAACACGATAAATTCGGCACCATTCGTCAACAAATCTGGACAATCTTGCACTACCCGCTCCATGTGGCCATCCTCTTCACCACAGACGGAGCATCCTTCCTCATGTTATCCCGCTCTCTTTACCGTATGACTAGGGTTTGGGTGGCAAATTGGCCGCTTTTCACCTTTGACACCTGGGCAGACTTCTTCAGCTCATTCTCGAGTCCTGCAGAGCTTGCAAGTCTCCTGAAGGCCGATATGGACGATCTGTGGAGCGTCATGCTCAAAGATCCGACACATCTCTTGAGCCTGTACGACTACAACCAGGCTATCAGTAGCATCGAGACGATCGACGCCGCATTCAATTCGACTGAGTGGCAGAACGAGGCAGCGGCAACCTTGTCAGACCTGTGGAATGGGGTGGAGCTTGCGATATTCCACGAGTTTGGCGTCGCACCACATATCCCGATTGGTCAGTCGTGGTCGGTCCAGGAACAGGCTGAGTCTGTGGAAGGAGTTCTAGGCACTGTGTACCTGTACTTCTGCTTCGCTGCGGCGAGTTTGCTCTTCATTCTGGCAGTCATGGGCTTCTTCGCCAAAAAGGACGTTTCAAAAGCGATGTGGTTGTCCATTGGCATAAAGGCCTTCATGGGCACTGCAGTCATGCTGCCTGTCATAGCTTCTTGGTTGATGGATATTGGCGGCATAGCTTCGTTTGCTCCTTGGAGCGTTGCGATCGTGACGCTGGGATATTTCACGGGTAAGCATACTTGGGCACTCCATTCAGCAAGGAATGACACTGATATTGTGTTTGCAGTGGTTGTATCAGATCATCTGATCACTTGGTTCGAGAAGCGCAGGCGACCTTCTCACGCTGAAACATCACACTTTTGCGCTTCGCCTGCTCAGGTCAGCACACATGGCGACGGAGTATTAGAGTTCAAGAACAATTGTTCTGACACTGCTGCTACGCTTTCTCCTCTCAACACGTCACTTGGGTTGAACAATCAGCCGTTTCACTTCAGCAATGAGATATAGAGCAGTGGCCTCAATTGGCTCACATCGTACGCAACAGAGACCTTTTAACAAAATGAATAAGAAATTTCTCTCAATGACACTGTGGTTAAGCACCTCACCATCATTACTGGTAGTTGGAGTTTGGGTAATAAAATGGTAGAAGAACATCAGACGAAGTCGATTGCAAACATGCCAAGCAAAGTGCAAACATCTCAACCCGATTCTCAGTAGATTGAGATGCATCGAAAGCTTCACGTTCAATAGCATTGTAACTTTTTCTCGCAGACTACACAGAGAGCGCCAACGACACTTTGGAGTCGTACTTCAACGCCCACATATTCCCCCTTTCCTTGCATACACCTCCCGCGGCCTGTCTATCTCCAATCCGCAACCATGCTGTGCTCCAGCTGTCGCCGTACATTCCTCACCCGCATGCGCTCCCTTCAAATCCATGCCTCACCCAGCAGCATACGATCCGTCGCAACAGTCCCATCCACACCCAACGCCGCGCCAGCCCAAGCCCCTCCCTCAATCTCAATAGAAGGCGCCCAAACAACCACATCCTCCAAAACCCCCGGAAAATCACAACCTCTCTCCGAACCACACACCCCATCCACATCGACCGCAACCTCACTCCCGCACGCCTCGAAAAAACCCGCCTCCAAACCCAAAAGCTCGGTGGCCGGCGGCGCAGAATTGAAAGGTCTAGGGTACACCAAAGCCCAGCCGAGCATTAAGGCATTGGAGGACGACGAGTACCCGTCATGGCTGTGGACGTTACTTGACGACAAGAATGCCGCGACGGGGGAAATGAAAGTCGATCTAGCATGTAAGTTTCCTGCTTGCACCTGCTTGCAGGCTGGAGGCCCATCCACAGCCCATTCCACAGCCCAACCAGTCATTTATTTGGGGGGAAGTTGCAGAGACCGTCGCTAACGCTCCTATAGCAATGACCAAGAAAGCACGAGCCCGGTACGACAAGAAGCAAGAACGTCTGCTCGCGAATATACCCAAGACGGTGCCCTTGCATGAACAATCGCGAGATCTTACGGGTCCCGGGGACGACGCTGTGACGAGTTTACAGCGCAGACAAGAGATTACGAAGTCGGCGAGAGCTGCGAGGAGGAGGGCAATTCGTGAGGGTAATTTCTTGAAGTCGATGTGAAGAGCCATAAGAATACAGGTCTTATGAGAATGGAATGGGTTTGTACAAACAGGAGAATTTCCCTCGTTATACTTTCGAAGCGTGCTGTTTTTCGCAGTGGCAGTATCAACTTCTTCGTGATAGGGATAGGGCATGTGCAGATGCGCCATTGCCACCAGCGCAGCAACATCAACTGGGCAAGCAAGAAGATCGGGGCTCTTGTTGCCATGGCAAAAGAGTGCCAGTATACCATATTTCTATAGGTTATATACCCAGCACCAAATGTTCCCTCGAAAGAACGACTCAACCCCAAAGCCAACATCTGCACCAGCGCGCCGCTGAAATATATGCTCGCATCCTACGCCAGTTCATGTTCCATGCTTCGTATAAATCATTGAGGCTTTGAAAGCAACAGCACCACCTCCCACCATTGCCACACAATTGGGCCACCAGGGTATCAATTCATGATCATCATTCATCTCGCCTCACCATCTGTGTCATTCGCCGACTGGGGATATGTGGTCATAGAATGAAGTTCAACACGTTATTCCCCCTAGGTGAACGCCGAAGGAAACACCCAATCTTCCATTTCGTACTCATGCAGTGATGTGGCTCGTTGCTGCGGTCCACCTCAGACGCCTCAATCCAGAACCACTGCTGCGAAGTGCCTCCCGTCCACAATTACCGCCAGGGAGACCCATTTCGCCTTCAATCCTACCAACTTCCCGGCCCCAGGCGTAGCCGGCGCTGAAGCTGATGGCTGAGAAGACGAGGACGACACCAGCTGAAATCATCCATGACGCCAGGGTTGGACTTATCAATTCGTCGTTGGTCAGGGCTGGTTTGGCGGCGCGAACCTTTTTGACATGCCGCTCCTTGCTCGACTCGCGGGACTTTCTCTTGGTCTGCTTTGGTGATGAGGTTCGTCTGGGTCGTGGTCGGGCGGGATCAAGTTCGGATTCGGGAACTAGGCGTAAGGCTGTAGGTTGTGTGGGTGGTCTAGTGACAGTAGTGGCTGGCCGAGCCTCAGATCCCTTCGGACGTACGGCGGCTGCGCATGAGAGTAGTGTGGTGAGGGAGGCCCGAAGTGCGGCGTCATGATCAGGTTGGTATGAGGATGTGTATGTTCGGTGCCTTGATTGGGTTTGTCTTTGATAACTTCGTTGTGTGACTGTGGCTGGCCGCCTATCGAGAGTGCTTGAGGGTACGGCTGGGAAGTATGAATCTGGGATGGGCTGGCCCTGTCCATGTGACGATGGAGGGTGAGAGAAAGCGTTGGGCTGAGGTGTGAATACTTTGTTCATGCTGCCGACACCTAGGGCTGTTGCGGTATCGTCGTCATCAACGTTCTCGTCCTGCGAAATGTCTTCGTTTGAACTACTCATGACCCGGTCGCTGTCACTCGAACTCTCTTCGTATTCATCCTGACTACTGCCAGTAGCGCTTGTCGACCGCGGTTGAAATGAGGAGATCTGGGAAAGCTGAGGTCGACGAGGCAGACGGTCGTCTTGGGGCCGGATCTGCAGACCCGTTGTGATGATGTTGTTGCTTGTGGCTGATAATGAGGAGGATGATGGACGTGAAGGGATTTCGATCCACGAATCTGTTGAGATGTTAGCGAGGTTGTCCATGGTCCATACTGCATTGAAACTGTTCGGATCGGTACCTTCTGAGCGCACGCCTCGAGTACTCGACATCGCAGCCATCAAAGGATGGTTGGCATTCACAGATTGTTGGGTTCTTCGTTCGTCTCTTTGAACGTCAAGATGACCGTTATCGGCTGTAGGCGGTGTCATGATGGATCCCTAAATTGATCTGCGCCCGTTTCTCTTGATGGTAGATGGGCTGAATCCGCTGTGTCTTTGTTTCCAACTGCGTCTCTTCGACTCAGACCCCGGCGCTCTCGACCGCAGTTTGATGTTCTCGGCTGTCTGATTCAGCCCTTTCAGACCGATATAAGAGGGATCTCGTCCGTGTAGTAGGCTGGTGGTCTCACCGCTGGCAGATGATGGGGAATGGTGGGGTGTTCAAGTGGGCGGTAGGCTTACGCGAAACGCGAATAATGACCTAAACCGAGCCACGCTTCCCTAATAGCGCGGGGCTACCAAAAGGATAGAGTTCGTTATCAGTTTGATTGCGTGCTGCGCAAGACCGAGATCGACTTGTAAAGGTGTTTGAATCGATGAAAGGAGTCGTCCGGTAGCGTTCTCGCCAAGGGGAAGTGTGTCTCAACACTTGCCAACGGTACCTACTTGAAAGACCACCATCAGGTAGTATAGGTACAGATGCAGGGTAGGGCAGGGGACCAATCTTGATATGGAATGTGCGTAGCGGCACGGCGTCTGGGAGGGTTAAATTCTGGAAAAGCCATCGGACTTGGGACCAGGAAGGGCGGCAGCTGATTGTCTGGTTCGTCGAGCACAGACTCTGCAGACACTCTCAAAATTGCATCAGCTGTCAGGAAATGCATCACTACTACTGATCAGTGATCACGCGGGTTGTCGATTGTCAGATGAGTCCAATCAGAAGGTCAATGCAGTCACTTGTCCCCCTCCTCCAACACCCATGCCCAAAAATGGCGGTGACCAGACCCTTCGGAATTATTTTGCTAGTGCATCGGCGGCCCGGATGATGGGCTGCCTAACGAACAATGGATGCAGGCACTAGACATTGCATGCATTGAAGAAATATACAGAGTTACAATCGAGCGAGGAAACCCCATGTCAGAACAACAATTGAGATTTGCATTGCGATTACCCGTCATGAAAAACAACGACCGAAACTTTTTACATACATTACCTTTGCGTAACCCATTGCCTTTGCGTGTCAGGAAATAGAAAGCAACGAGACATATGAGATCCAACCCAATCATGAGATCCAGCAGGTATTCAGCAGACAGATGTAATCATCAGTCGACGCAACACCACTGAGCGGGTGCCATCGACCTTTAGAAGGTGGTCTTTCTGCCAGAGAAGTCGCCAAAGCCACCACGGTTGGTAGAAGCTCCACCACGACCACGGCCACCACCTCGTCCACCACCACGACCACCGAAATCTCCTCGGCCACCTCGACCACGTCCACCGCCAAATCCGCGACCACCTCCACGGCCTCCACCGAATCCGCCGCGACCACCGCCGGGAGAATCGTTCTGTGGGCGAGGTTGGCTGTAGTCGAGACGAACTGGACGACTCTTGATGTAGCCTCCCTGCATGGCTTCGAGAGCGGCTGTAGCCTCTTCGGCGGATCCGAAGGTAACATAACCGAAACCCTTGGGTTGACCAGTCTCGCGATCAGTGGGAAGTCGAACTCCCAGCACGGTTCCATGGGGACCGAATGCGTCGCTGATGTCTTCCTGGGTGCTGTCGAAGGAGAGGTTTCCAAGGAACAATGTTTCGGAAGGTTCACCAAGCTGATCTCCGTATGACTTGCGGCGGTTGTCGTTACCAGACTTGGCGTCGTTGTTGCGCTGGTTGGCAAAGTCGACATTCAGGGCACGACCATCAAGTTCAGCGCCTTGCTTCGCGGCATGAGCTTTGGCAGCAGAAGTGGCTTCAACGAACTCAACGTAGCCGAATCTATTGTTTGTTAGTGATGGTCGAGGAATGGAAGAAATGGTGCAGCTTACCCCTTGGATCGACCAGTTGCACGATCAGTCATCAAACGAACACCACTGAGCTCACCGAACTCTTCAAACTCTTGTCTCAACCAATCCTCATCGACATTCCATGAGAGGTTACCGACGAACAAGTTGGGACCCTTGGAAGTGTCAACGTCGTCAGTCTTGGTCTTCTTAGCAGCAGGGACTTCGTCGTCCTCGGCCTTGCGCTTGGATGACTTCTTGACAGGCTTCTCCTCTTCCTCGGAGTCGTCGCTGTCCTCATCTTCTTCACTGTCATCGCTATCCTCCTCGTCGTCATCTTCGGCAGCGACTTTGACGCCATTTGGTTTGACAACGGCTTCTTCGTCATCATCGGAGTCATCCTCCTCGCTGTCATCAGAATCGTCCTCGTCATCGTCTTGGGCCTTGACGGGGGCGGCTGACTTGGCGGAACCGTTGACCTTGGGAGCTTCATCCTCGGAGTCAGACTCCTCGCTTGACTCGTCGTCGCTGGAGTCAGCCTTGGCAGCGGCCTTGGCTCCCTTGGTGGGCTTCGCCTCGACACCGGGTTCTTCGTCACTGTCTTCCTCAGACTCATCAGAGTCTTCCTCCTCTTCCTCGGAGCTTTCCTCTGGGGTTGGCTCCTTGACAGGGACCTTCTTGGACTTCTTGGAGGCTTTATCTTCTTTAGCAGCGACCTTTTTAGCGATTTCCTTGCTCTTACTCTTGTCGCTCTGTGCTGGTTTGGCCACAGCAGCGCCCTTGACCTTGCTCAAGACATCGGACTTGGTAGCCTTTGCGGCGGATGCGGACTTGGATTTCGACATGTTGATATTCCTGTGATGGTTAGATAATGAGTCAAGTTTGAGGAAAGGGTCCAACCGACAATAACCCTCAGTTGTAAAATCTTTGACCCTCGATAGTGTACGGTAAAACCTCAACCCACAGTGTGAATTAGAGCCCTCGACCTCGATCTCAAGTTGTCAATTGCTTAGTGGCAAATGACTGACAGAAACAAATTTCTGCTAAGCGCGCAACTCCCTCAGAGAAGATACTCGGACTGGAACTGGGACGGAGCCAACAGGTGACAAGCAAGACCTATGATGATGGAAAATGCCCTCGGTAACAGACCCACGGAACCCTCGATAGACGATCACAAGATGCCCTCGATAGAAATGCCCACGATGGAATACTGAGTAAGAGAGTAGTAAAAGATGGATGATGAGAGTAATAGAGAAGAACGATGAGAGAGGGAAGAAAGATTGCAGCCTTTTTGAAGAGCGGTCTCTGGAAATTTTTCTAGTCGAACTTTTCTTATCTTAGCGTCATTTTGGGTCTTATCCTCAAAATTTCGAGGCAGGGAAATCAGCCAAGCCTAATGAGGGATGGTCGTGTTTCTTTCCTCCGCCATGGTTAACTCCGTATGGAGCACTGCCCGATGGACCAGGCTGTCATCAGAGCTGTCGAGTGCTCTAGGTGAATGGACACACCTTGTCTCCCCCTTGACCTCAACACTCGTTTTTCTCACTTCTGACGAAATGTCGAGTCCAATGAAAAATCACAGACCGCGCAAAAAAAGAAAGTCCGTCCAGACATTGACTCGAAGTGCTACCATCACCGACATTGTCAAGATCGATTCGCAGGACAATGTTGTCACCCCTGAGTTTCCTTTAGTGGCCTTCCTATGGCCAGCTCGCGGCACCACGTCTCAATGGGTTCTTTTGCCTCTGATCCTGATGATCGTGGGCCTCTTCCGGTGGACTGTTGGACTCTGGGGTCATTCGGGATACCAGAAGCCTCCCATGCATGGTGACTTTGAAGCTCAAAGACATTGGATGGAGATCACAGCGCATCTTCCAGTATCGAAGTGGTATTTCTATGACTTGCCATATTGGGGTCTTGACTACCCTCCCTTGACAGCGTACCATAGCTGGCTCTGCGGCAAGTTGTAAGTGCTCTCACTATCCTTTGCGAGGCTATACTGACGGACACAGTGGTTCTTTCTTGGAACCAACATGGTTTGCCCTCGACAAATCTCGTGGTCTGGAAACACCAGATCTCAAACTATTCATGCGCGCCACTGTCATCATCTCCGAATACTTGATCTATGTACCGGCTCTGATCATTTTACTTCGACACTTCAACCGGAGTCAAGGGACCGGAACGACGGCCTCCTCCATCGCACTTGTAGCCATCTTGATGCAGCCTGCGACTATCCTCATCGATCACGGCCATTTCCAGTACAACACTGTCATGCTCGGCTTCGTCGTCGCGACCCTATCCAGTATTTACGCCGGACGACTTCTATGGTCGTGCATCTTCTTCGTCGCTGCTCTTGGCTTCAAGCAGATGGCTCTGTACTATTCGCCAGTCATCTTCGCCTTTCTCCTCGGGTCGTGCTTCTCTCCATCGATCAGAATTGGTCGGCTCATATCGATCGGACTGACCACGCTACTTGCCTTTACCATACTATTTGCGCCATTACTACTGGGTTCGCTCTATGACAGCTACCGGGAGATCACACCACCTGAATCGCTACCGCCAGCACCTCTACTTGCGCAATACCGAGTCTCTCTCAACCCAAATAACCCTCTTGACATGGTTCTTCTTCAACTCAGTCAGGTCATCCACCGAATGTTTCCCTTCGCGCGCGGAGTATTCGAGGACAAGGTTGCCAATTTCTGGTGCTTTGCCAACACGTTCTACAAGCTACGCAACCTCCAAAAATATATCGAACTCCCTCGACTCTCAGCCATTGCCACACTTTTATCCATCTTCCCGCCCATGCTTGTCATCGGTGCGGTGCCAAAGAAGACTTTACTACCCTATGCCCTGGCGACATCTGCATGGGGATTCTTCCTCTTCTCCTTCCAGGTCCATGAGAAATCCGTTCTTCTCCCGCTGCTGCCGATGACTTTGCTGCTTGGCACTAGGCAAGGTCTGAGCAAGGAATATCGAGCATGGGTTGGTTGGGCGAATATCCTGGGTGTCTGGACCATGTATCCTCTGCTCAAACGTGATGGTCTTACAGTTCCCTACGTGGTCATCACCTTGTTGTGGTGCTACCTGCTAGGTCTCCCACCGACCAGCGTTAGCGCTTACCACGATCCTGAGCTCGAAAATGTGCCGGGCCGTCCGCTTGCTCCAGACGAGTTACGCACACCGACGAAAATACTGCATTTCCAGACGTATATTGTCATGGCATTCTGGCACTTGCTCGAAGCGTTCGCCTCGCCGCCGGAGGACAAGCCAGATTTGTGGATCGTTGCGAACGCCTGCGTCGGCGCGGTTGCATTTGGAATTTGTTATCTGTGGTGTTTGTGGAAATTGGTTTCAGAGAGCGGATTGCTCGACGGTTATTTTGGACATGAAGATACGCCAGAGGATTCTCCGCCTGGAAAAGAGCGCTCTGCTACGCCAGAAGTGAAGAAGATCAAATGAGGACCGGTAGGAGTCATCGCCCAGCCGAGTTGTCGTCGGGCTTCTGTTGTATAAAAATATAGCCATTCCATCCAGCATAAAAATGTACAAATACGTCAAATCATGCATCGTAATCATTCCAGCCTCCATAGCCGTGTCTTTAAGCGTAGTTCACCACGCCTTTCACCGCCCAAATCTCCCCATTGCCCACTCTCCCGACCACGCCGTCAACCTCCAAGTGTCCTGGCATGATGACCTTCTTTCCGTCAGTCTCTTCCCACCACAAATCCTGACCGCCAAGCGTCTTGATCTTGTGTTGTTTTCCCTCTTTCCACGGACTGGTTGGCACGACGTGCTCTTCCACAAACTTCTGCAGGTTGCTTGCGGCTTTGTCCTCGTTTCTCTGCGCGCTTATACCGGTGTTGTCGCCCGGTCTGTCTTCCCATGGCTTACGGGGCAGCGCTTGCATGGCGCTATTTAATGGGGCGAGAAGTGTGGTGTTATCTGAAGGCTTGGTCGACTCCAGACGACCCGTGACCGTCGAGACGTCACGCGTCAGCGAGGCGAAGATGTTGATCTTGCGGGTTTGCGGCAGGATGTCGGAGATGGTGAGATCGCCGTCACCGCCACCTGTGCCCCCACTGAATTGCTCATCGGGCCTTGATGGGGTGACCGGGCCTGGATTCATTGGATCCTGGTTTTGGAGGGGTTGCGCAGGAGAGAGGGAGACTGAGGTGGGACTGGTGCGGAAGAAATCGAGTGGCGATATGGCGGCGGCCAGGGAGATGGACGAAAACAACGATGCGATGAGGATTGTCCGACGCATGGTCTTGAAATGTTGTAGAGGTTCTGTGTGGATGAATGGTAAATATATTGATAGAGAAGTTCGAAACAATCAGTCTTGCGGGCATGAACTCGTTGGTTACACTGCCTAATCAGGCTGGTGAATTGTGACATCACACATGACTCGTCACCACAGTACTGTCTACAACATTTCTCCTACTCTCTTGCCTTACATCCTGCAGGTATGAAGAAATTCCATCTCAATCGCACACAAGCTCGCAAGTCTCATACCATATGACCCAATTCGAAGTGTCATCGGGGTTGGCGTTGGCTAGCAGAGTCTCCATATCCTTACACTTTGTCAACTGGACAACTGCTTTCTTCGAGCCATCACTATCCTCCAAGACCTCAAGTAACGAGCAGCCCGACAACCTATCATGCTCCGAGAGGTCTTCTGGTAATATTTCGAAAGGCATATCCGCGGTTTGCGATGCTTGCCTCACCGAGGCGACATAGGCTCCCTCTTCGGCGCGGACGAACGCCTCGGTTGACGCAGCTTCGACATAGTTACACCATGGCCCTTCACGGCCGCATCTGCGCAGTAGCGAAATTGCCTTGGAGCGCCATTTCGAGTGACGGTAATTGATAGCTGTGAGCCAAAGCGGCTGAATCATGCCGATCCCCGTGGTAAATATGGGTAAGCTTGATGGACCTTTGTTTACTGCAAGAGCTTGTTCGACATGCTCCACGATCTCCTGGAACTGAACAGCATACTGGTCGTATGCGGTTTCGTAGGGATTCAGAATTGTCGAGACCCAGATGAGCGCACTAAGACATTGTGCTTGAAGCACATGTCCTTTCAAGCTGTTGGAATCTGAGCATTCCAGGTTGGGGGGGAAGCCTCTGCGATACCAGGAGAGCCAAGAGGTAAGATTGGCGATGTGGCGGTCTTGCTTCATCATCAGACAGCTTCGCTGGGTGGCCTTTACTCTGTATCTGTACTCGGCTGCTTGCGAAGTGAAGCGGTAACAGGTATGAAGATACCGAATCAACGCTTTTTCCGCTGTCTCGATTGTGACAGGTCTGCTCTTAAGATCCTGTAGATCTTCGATATTGTCAGATTGCCACATTGGAGGTGTCCCGCCTGAGGAATAACTGGCTATTTGAATGTCGAATTTTTGGAAGGTATACGAGGTTTCATCATTCCAAGGTATCAAGCCTTTCGGACGCTGCAAGGACATTGCTGCAAATGCTCCTCGCAGATGAAGCAGGGCGTCGGTGTTTCTGTGCCCTATTGTTTCTGCACAAGCCAACAACACGCATGCCACAAAGACCGGAACAGGACCGGAAGGAAGTAGAACAACGTCGTCCTGAAGCCGTTTCACTGCGGCGGTAATCTGCTTCAAGGCCGAGAACTTGGAGGCACTGCTTCGGCGCCTAAGCATTTGATGCTCATAAGATGCACCCAACGCTGCTGCTGCTTCCTTAACGCACGGCATGGAATGAGTCAGCTGTGGTATCAGTCGCGTCCAGAACGCGAGATCAGGGCCTGTTCTCATGCCGACGAAGCCCTCGGCCAAGGCCGTACAAGCCAACGCCTGCCACCGACTCTTGTCATGGTTTCGTTCAAGGCTTGCACTATAAGAAATGGTCCTTCCGAGTTCGTCCAAGCTGAAAGAAGCCACAGTGACCTCCCTGCGCGCCTGGGAATTTGAAGGTGCTCCTATAGGATAGCCCTGACACTTTCGGCGTGACTTTCGGCAGCGCAAACAAACCGGCTTTGCCTCGTCGCATTTTACTCGCCGAAGCCTTGTCGATGTCAGCATGGACAATAAATCTAATAAGACTGATAAATATCATGCGACGCCCAGTCCAAGCACGACAAACATCAAGCACTAAGCCTTCAGTAACGAATAGAGGTCTGCCGTGCAAGAGTTCCCATCGAACAACGAACCAGCAAGCCACTCAAAGCCGTTTAGTCCAAGGGGCCCATCAGTGCTTTGAGGAGTTGTGCATCGTGACACCAATTTCATGCCGCAATTGATAGTGGTTTGGCGAACGCTTACCTGCATGTGAAACAGCCGAATTTCGACTGCCGGACATTGGTCCGTGTTTTGGGCTTCGCGATCGATTGTGGTGCTTCCTGGGCCATGAGTCGGGTAGACGCGCAAAAAAAAGCCAAAGACCGAGATGTGGAAGACAAAGAACGAGCCTGGGAAAAAGGTACGTCTTCTTTAAGACCCTCGCCATGGGTGGAGAAACTCAGGCCCTCCAAAATGCCTGCCAATCAGACGTTCTAAACACCGAGATTTTGAAGGTAAAACTGTGGGACAACACTAACCGAGCATTGATTGACACGAGGCTGTTATGACATTGACGGCGTTGCGGGTCGCTCATACATTTACCTGGTAGGAATCTCCTTTACTGGATTGAATTCTCTGTTTTGGTGTCTGCCTGTTTGGCAATGGCCAGAATGCCTGTGCAGATAAAAGGCCATGAAGAACTGCGGCAATTGTCTTGCCCATTTTCTACATTGTCGATGCCCAATTTGGTCTCAATTCCTAACTCATTCTTACTCCTTCCAGGCACGTTCTCGCCCATTCTTACACTCTTACGATCACGAAGATGAACAATAGCACCGCCTTTGATCCAACCAACTGCACTTACGCTACTTGCTCGGTCCAAGAATGGGGTCAACTGGCTTATATACCGTCGCTTGCAGGCAATGCTTTGTACCTGGCCATATTCTCCTTGACCTTGATAGCACAGCTCATCCTGGGCGTCTACCATGGAACATGGGGCTTCATGGTTGGAGTGGTGGCGGGCAACGCCCTCGAGATTCTGGGCTATGCATATCGGATTGAGCTGCATTACGACGATTTCAACAATAACAGTTTCATCATTTACCTGGTCGGCCTCACGATTGCACCAGCATTCTACTCGGGTGCCATATACTTGTGCTTGGCCCGAATCATTGCAGTGTACGGCACATCCCTGAGCCTGCTCAGTCCACGAGCCATTACCACGATCTTTATCGGCTGCGACTTCTTGTCTCTGGTTCTGCAAGCTGCAGGAGGGGCGGTCGCCAGTTTAGCCATTTCCAAAAGCCTTCTTCAAACTGGCATCAACATCATGATAGCTGGACTTTCGACGCAGGTGGTCTCTACAACTGCATTCTGCTGTATTTGTTTGCAGATGATGTTCAGGGTAGCCAGACGACCGAGTTTGGTGAATCAAAACAGCCAGAGTTTGCGCAAGACGCTTAAGTTTCGCTTTTTCCTGTGGGGTGAGTGCCCGCTGGCTCATGTCTATATGATCCATAACTGACAAGCATGCAGCCCTCGCGATTGCCACTGTTGCAATTCTTATCCGCTGCTCTTTCAGAGTAGCCGAGCTCAGCAAGGGGTTTGGAAGTAGCATAGCGAACAACCAAGTCGAGTTCATGGTTTTGGATGGAGCCATGATGTCGATTGCAGTGATGGTCCTCACTCTTGGCCACCCGGGCCCTGCACTTGGAAATATGTGGCAGCAGGGGAATTTCAAGCTTTGTGGTTCGAGAAAGTCACCGCCCATGCACGTGGAAGTATGTGGGCCAGTGTGGCAGCAGGGGAATCCAAGCTCTGTGGTTCAAGAAAGTCGCCGTGAGAAATACTGAGCCTGTTGCCATGGAGCTGGGAGGTTCTGTGCAGAAATGATGCTGGGCCCTTTTCGGCAAGCAGGGACTCGTCCAAGCAAGTCGGCGGTGGTGGGAAGATGGAATTGCGGTGCCTAAGTTTATGGTTATATTAGCGTCCGTAGGGGGGAAAAGTATGCTCCCCGTAAATGTTGGTAGGTTAATCGCAAGGATAGTCCGAATTTAGCAACACAGCCCGCTTAAATGACGCCTGTGGACCAGGGGTCATGGAGCCTTATAATGCGAGGTGACAAACCACGCAAGTTTACGGCAGCAAGCGAGACTGCACCAACGAGCTAAACAAATCAGATCTTACCACGAAATGTTTCAGATCTCCATGACCGCAGCTTGACAGAGACTGGTGTTCGTAATGTCCGGTGGCTGTGAAAAGCTGTCGAAACCCATAAACATGGCATCCCCAGAAGAATTGTGCTGCCTGACCCGGCCATGCATACTTTGGGGTCCAAAATACGGGGCATCTAGATATTCACCCAGTGTGAGTTCAATCATTTCAAGCATAAATACTTTTATGAGGTCGTCGCCTAGAAAATGGGAAGAAACGCTCCGTTAAGAGCTCCGAGTGTCAGAACTGCCGGACTGAACAACATGTCACCGATGTCGTCGGAACTCGAGGATCGATGTGCGTGTTCTCTTTCATCCCCCCAGGCTGAGTCTCTGGGGTCTTCGGTCCTGGATTGCTGACTCTGGGGATCAACAGCATTGCCACCATATCAGATGACCACGTTAAGTCCAAACCGGACGGGACTGTCAAGTCATCACTCCGGTGCCCTTGCGCCGACGCCGACAGAGTAAATAGACCATCTCTCCAGTTTTTGTCAATGGGAAGCGTTGCTGATGTGTGTCAAGACAATACTCAGCACCATCGGCGCCAGTGATAGCACCAGACTCAATGTCCGCGTCGACGAGTGACTGGCCAACAATCAAAGCACCAGACGGACATGTTTATTACCAGGCACCCACGCCGCTGAATGATCTAGGCCATGTCTCGGCGCTGGTAGACTGTCCTCACTGTGGGAAACGCGGCCAGACGAAGACGTCGTTGTCTGCTGGGAACATGAATCATGCTTGGGCTTGTTGCCTTTTCTTCCCAACTGTCATCTTCACTTTCGTGCCGTATATGATTAGTGGGTTGAAGAATGTGGAGCACCGGTGTCAGCATTGTGGTAAACGTATCGCTGTATGGCATCGGACGGGGCATACGCAGGTCAAATAGCAAGCATGGTATATGAGCATTGCCGTGACCTTCTGGCATGGAAATATGAAATGAGTGTAGTAGTTGGAGTTTATGTACGAAAATAACAGCTTCCAAGTGCGGGGGCAATGATGCATCATCGGCAGTAATGTATGGGGTACGCCGTCCCATAGCCGGCGTGGCTTGTTTGATTGAACTCTTTCCAACACCAACGACTGAGAATCACCTTAGCTAACTTCCGATCCTACTCAGCATGGCATATGCTGGACGACTCGCGATTCTCGCTGGAGGTATTGGTATGTCTCCTGCCCCCAACCACGCAAGCCGGTCTCGCTCACTAGGACAGGCGGCCTTGGATCTGTGACAGCCGCCCGACTTCGAGACCTGGGTGCTGCTGTTGCGCTTTTATACGCTCCATTCGAAGCCTCCAGGGTCAAAGATACGCTGAAGCGAGTCTTTGGCAGCGATACACCGGACAATGTCTACCCCTTTGAATGCGACATAACTTCGGAGTCTTCCGTCAATGACGTCTTCCAGCAAATTGGCCAACTGGACGCATTTCCGTCCATATTGATCAATGCGGCAGGATACGTTTCTGTCCAGCCACTCGAGGACACGTCGGCGGAAGAGGCGTTGAACAACTTCCTGCCGAATTTGCTTGGTCCCTTCATTACCAGCAATGCCTTCTTCCGACTATACCAGTCCAAGGTGTCTGGGGTCGAGAAAGGTAAGGCGCCACCAGGACGAATAGTCAGCATAGCCTCACAGGCTGCACATGTCGCATTGGATGGGCATGGAGCATACTGTGCGTCAAAGGCTGGACTCATCGGGCACACGAAATGCATGGCAAGCGAATGGGGTCCAAAAGGCATAACAGCAAACACTGTGAGCCCAACAGTCACTTGGACACCGTTGGCCGCGAAAGCATGGGCTGATGAGGCGAAGAAGGAGAAACATCTTGCTCAGATCCCGACGGGAAGATTCAGTGAACCTTCGGAGATCGCTCATGCTATTGAGTTCCTTTGCCGCGACGAAAGCGCCATGATCAATGGGGCAGATATCAGAGTGGATGGCGGTTTTACGATTTCCAGGGTCTGAGACTTTGCGGGATTTCTCTGATGCCGTTGCAGCCACATACTGTAGAGGATCAACAATACTACTCATGTTCGACCAGCCCTTTGACAAACTTTGGGTAGCACAATGCGCAGAGGAAATGAGCCAGTCACCGTATCATCTAAATGTCAGTAACATGCGATATCCTGCCTCGAAACACTGTACAGACACCTCCCGCATCCTACCGTACTTGCGCGCCATGCATCGATAAGAGCGCCCTGTGAGGCATAAGGTTTCGACAGAAAGTCCGGGGTACCCTCGATTGTGCGGGGTCGAACATGCACATCCGAGGCCCTCCGGTCTCCAGATTCGATCTTAACCTGAGAAGATTATCACCGGAAAGTTACCTCGGTGCCATGTCGAAATGAAATAACAACATCAACCTTTCCCAGGACAAGGGCGTCTGTATCGTAGCATCAACTCCGCAACCATGGCGTCGCAAATTCGGTACGATAATCAAGTTGCCGTGGTCACTGGCGCTGGGAATGGCCTGGGGAAGCAGTACGCCAAATTTCTCGCTTCTCGTGGGGCGAAAGTCGTTGTGAATGACCTCGGAGGAACCTTCAATGGCAGCGATGCTGGTGGACGAGGTGACTCGAGGGTTGCTGATGTTGTCGTCAAGGAGATTACAAATGCTGGTGGTGTTGCTGTCGCCAATTATGACCCCGTCCAAAATGGCGAGAAAATCATTAAAACCGCCATTGAAGCCTTCGGAAGAGTGGATATACTCATCAACAACGCCGGCATTCTTCGCGACATATCCCTGAGAAACATGAAGACCGAGGACTGGGACATCATCATGGACGTCCACGTCCACGGCGCCATGAAGACAGCAAGGGCGGCGTGGCCTTACATGCGGAAGCAAAGGTATGGCAGAATCATCAATACCTCCTCGTCGTCGGGCCTGTTCGGCAACTTTGGACAGGCAAACTATGCAGCTGCAAAGATGGCATTAGTGGGCTTCAATGAGACGCTGGCGAAGGAAGGAGCCAAGTACAATATCTGCTGCAACGTGCTTGCACCATCAGCAGCAAGTCGACTCACCCAAACCGTATGGACATCAGATATGATGGACGTCATGAAGCCCGACTGGGTTGTTCCCTTGGTTGGGGTATTGGTCAGTCAGGGTTGCAAGGAGAGTGGGAGCATATTCGAGGCTGCTGCAGGTCATTACAGTAAGATCAGGTGGGAACGAAGCAAAGGCTTTCTCGCACATCCTGAAGCCTTGAGCCCCGATCTGATTCTACAGAACTATTCAAAAATCGTGGACTGGACTGGCGCAGAATATCCGACTGGAGCTGCTCGTGCAAAGGCATTGTTTGAGAAGACTTCCGCCATGCCCAAGCCGAGCGATGTGCCTGCTGGTCAAGTCAGCTTCAAGGGCAGGGTTGTACTTGTCACGGGCGGAGGTGCAGGCTTAGGCCGGGCATATGCTCTAGAATTTGCCAAACTAGGAGCGCGAGTTGTTGTCAGCGATGTCAAGAATGCAGAAAATGTCGCTGATGAAATTAAGTCAGCGGGCGGTGATGCTCTGGGACTCACAATGTCGGTGGAAGAAGGGGACGCCATGATTCGAAAAGTCCTCGATACTTATGGGCGGATCGACGTCCTCGTCAACAACGCTGGGATTCTCCGTGACAAGGCGTTCGTGAATATGACTGATGCGGAATGGTTTGCAGTCATGAACATCCACCTACGTTCAACCTTTCTTCTCACAAGAGCGGTTTGGCCTCATATGACGAAGCAAAGGTTCGGACGCATAGTGAACATCACCAGTACAACCGGGATATATGGGAACTTTGGGCAAGCCAACTATGCAGCAGCGGTGAGTATCTCGCGAAAGCTTATCGAGGAAGTATGCTGACGTCCATTGCAGAAGTGTGGCCTCATCGGCTTGACGAAGACGACAGCTCGAGAAGGCGCTAAATACAATATCGTGGTCAATTCACTAGCTCCCTCTGCTGGCACGAACATGACCCGCACAGTCTGGGCAGAAGACGATGTCAAGGCCGTGAAGCCGGATTATGTCGCCCCACTCGTTGCTGCGCTGTGCAGCGAGAAGCCTCCAAGTACTGGGCAGCTGTACGAAGCTGGTAGTGGCTGGTTTGCCGCAACAAGGTGGCAGAGAGCCAGAGGGGTGGATTTCCCGGTTGACCAGGAGGTTCCCACTGTGGAAAAGTTAGGCGAGGTAAGTCCATTCGGGGTACAGAGGCAGCAGCCAGGACGGGCGTTGATCATGTTTAGGCGTTCTCGGAAATCTGTAACTTCGACAACGGAAAGGCTGACAACCCCGATACACCGCAAGATGGAGGTCGATGGGCGATGGAGAACATTTTGAAGAACCCCAAGATTGTGAGTTCTCCTGTCTTACCCGTTTGTTGCACATGACTGATTCCAATCCTAGGCAAAGAGCCTATCCCACGAAAATCGCGCAAACAGGAAATACATCACCAAAATTCAAAACGCTATCTCCATGAAACCAACGCCAAAGACCTACACTTACACCGACCGAGATGTCATTCTGTACAACCTGGCTCTTGGGGCCCGTCGTACGCAGCTCGACCTGGTTTACGAAAACTCCAAGAATTTCCAAGTCCTCCCGACTTTTGGCATTGTGCCGAACTATCACTCCGCCGTTCCATGGCAGACCAAGGACATCATTCCCAACTATGATCAGAGAATGCTCCTCCACGGCGAACAATACCTCGAAATCAAACAGTTCCCTATCCCAACCTCGGGTACCACGAAGACCGAGGCACATCTGATCGAGGTCGTGGACAAGGGTAACGCAGCACTTGTGAGGCGCGGTAGTACGACGTTCGATGGTGCTGGGAAGCCACTGTTCTACAACGAAAGTCTTGCATTCATTCGCGGTTCTGGTGGGTTTGGCGGCCAGAAGAAGCCTTCCGATCGAGGCGCTGCTACCGCTCCAAACGACCCGCCTTCTCGTGCACCAGATCAGGTCGTCGAAGAAAAGACGTCAGAAGACCTCGCTGCACTGTATCGTCTTATGGGAGATTGGAATCCACTTCATATCGACCCAGAGTTTTCGTCGGCGGGTGGTTTTGAAGTGCCTATTTTGCATGGTCTGGCCACGTTCGGCATCACCGGGAAGCACGTCTTTCAGACGTATGGTCCATTCAAGAACATTAAGGTGAGATTCAGTGGGACGGTTTTGCCCGGTCAGACCATTGTCACGGAGATGTGGAAGGAGGGAGGAAAGGTGATTTACAGGGCAAAGGTCAAGGAGACTGGTAGAGGCTGCATCAGCAATGCAGCTGTGGAGCTATTGGGAGGGAAATCTACGTTGTAGTCCAAAAGTGACCGCAGAGAGGTCAGCCTTGCCGCGTGGTGTATGATCACGCCTCCCATTCCCCAAATGCTGTGTCAAGATCATCCGTGATGTCGATGGAGGAGAAAATGTTCCAAGAGTCCACGTCAAATTCCATCTGGTCATATGGATTGTCCTGAACAGAGTGGTATCGTTAGCAAAGAGTCTACATGCTCAGTTTCGTTTTACCAACCGGATTGTGCGGTTCTGAGAACAACCGTGATTCTGCTCCCGTGTCTACAACATCGGTTCCTGTTGGTATACTCGTGCCATCCGAGTTATCAAATGCCTGGGGTGTCACAGGCCTTGTAACATTGTCTCTGTCTGTTTGTGTCGCTGCTCTCACAATCTTTGCACAAAGCGCTGCCGAATCCCCGTGGAAAGTGAAACGAAATCTCGGTATTGCTAGCATGTTCGACGTGACCGAAATGACCCGCACAAACATCGAGGAGTGCCAGGTCTCCTGTAGCACTTTTCCGAGATGGGTTCATCAGTATGTACACGAGCAGATTTGTATGAGCATAGATTGGGAAGTAAAATGCCAGCCAATGAGGTATGGCGGCGTCCATCGTGATGGATCTCAGGACCAAGATGATCTGTCTGGCGGCGTAAGCGACGGTCTCGGCAGAATGGATGATTTGATTTCGAACAGCAGGATCGGACTCGGAACCGAAACGAACTGCAACCCAGGGATAAAAAAAGATGATATGTGTTGCCATGAAATTGCCCCAGATGGAGAAGTGGAGGTATATGCTGTAAAGATGACGAGGTGTGGATGGGTACAATTTCTCTTGAAGGTCTGGAGGGATGGACTCCAGCAGCCTTTGCAACTGGCTGTGAATATCCCTCACAGTTTGCATCGCTTCCGTGGGAGATTGTCGCAAGGCTCTCACGGACATAATCCGATTGGCGATCTGGCTAGAGATTTGTGCATTTTTGATGAACAAGGTGAAGACCTCCACATTGATTGAACTGCCCGGAGGTGCTTGGGTTGGTATTGAAGTGCTGATATTGTCATCGTCAATAGTTGATGGTCTCCCGCTCCTTTGGACGATCCGCTTTTCCAGACAGTAAACTGCCCACCAAAGCCAACTTCGGGTCAACATATCTGCCTCTGGCAGGTTCCAGGATCGCGAAGGTGCTCGGTGCAGCCCTCTTGCAAGAGCTAGTTGAACGGCGTTAATGGCCAATGGGTATTCAACAGCAGGACTTCCGAGCCCTTCGGCGTAAAACCCCTGTTGTACAGTGAGCATTTCTCAGTATTTGAGTAATGGACCTTTCCCGTCGAGCCTCTGGATCAGGAGTCCACGTACCATCAGAACAAGAGCCTGGACAGCAGTAAAACCAGAACGACCCAGGATCATCTCCCCAATCACAGACAGCGCATTTTGAAAGAAAGCTCTTGATCGTTTGCCAGCTTGGAGAAATGACAAGGAAGGATCTTTTGCCACCAAGGACCTGCAGCCTAAGGCATAGACTATGTTCCGCAAAGCAAACCAGGATGGATCCTCGGCTTGATGGGGTCCTATCTGTGCAAGATGGGTACGTAATCGAGCTTCGAAAGTTGGACGATGGACCACTCCGAAAACAGCGTCGTATGAATGCTCGAAATAGGCTTGTCATGAACTTAGAGGTGACATTGACTCGGACGGCAAGGAGACATACCTGCAACGTAAGCCATGGCAGATGCCGAGTCTGGCTCAGCATTCCTGTCTTTCGGACTCTGGAAGCGCTTCATCTTCAACCTTCGGCTCCAGGTCTTGACAAGACCATTAGCAACGTCGGCAAATTCGTCTGAGCCTGTCTTTTCGCAGATCCACTTCTGTCCTGGCTGGGAGCAGATCGAGGCCCAAGACCACGGCCCATGATGCTCCCAATTGACTTGATGGAGAGGGATGACACCTTCTTCGGGATCATGTCCCTCTGACCTGTTGTTCCTGGAGCATGCCGAAGATTCAAGATTAGGTAGCCAATCAGTTGCACTTTGTGGCAACAGAGAAGTAGAAGTTGGAAGAGTCGAGCCGTGGTTATGACTGGCATCCTCCCGAATTTCGTCGTATACCTCAGCAGAGGTACATGATGGAGTTGGTGGCAGAATTGGTGCTGGTCCATACCCACTGGGTATAATTGCTTTAGGGACAGAATCCCTGGCACGTTTCCCCCGGCGCGACTCTGGATATGAGCATGGTCGTTGTTGGCGCTTACAGTTTTTGCAAGGATGACCTCCGCCGCCTGGACAATGTCAGCAGAAACTCCGCACCTGCTTTCCTGCTGGCATGCGCACATTTTACTTTTCTATCTCGACAAGTACCACAGGCGCTCGTTAGCCGCACGGTCCCAGGATTCTTCTGAGGCATTGACCTGGCATTGGAATATGGGTCACAACTGATAATGAGGACGGTGAAGATGGAGACAAATTGCGGAAGCAAGGATGTAAAGTCTGTGGAGAAGGTGCGGGTTTGCTGCGGGCACCGGGTTTCTGGGGAAGGTGCCGAGGAAATCAGGCGACCTGCACAGGCGCATCAGGGTTACGATTTGTTGAATAGTCACTCACCAGTCAAGGCGAGAGAAGTGGTCTTCGCTTGCTGATAAGCACCATGACCCCGTTACTCTATGCTCATCATGCCGGATATCCACTGAGAGCCGATATCAACCATTGAGGTCGAATACATCGAGTCTGGGAATGGACCTTGATGCTGGGAGACCGAGGCAGGTTTACAACCCTTACTTCGGTGACTCGGAGAACTCCTATCACCGAGCACCATTGAAGCCAATGTGCGTAGATCTCCAGGTTCAACAAAATATATTGCCTCGTTACCTATTCGGAGTACTTCGCGCGCCCAAACTTGTATCATGATCCGGAATCCTGAGGTGTCCAGGTAAGGATTTCACCTGCAGTGTCTCGAGCGTGTGGCAAGCTCTAGCATACTCGCCGGCCACCACTTCCCCTGAGGTGAGAAGGCCGAGCACCGACCACCGTATTTCGCAAGCAGACCCCGAAGTGCCACAAACGGGAAGTTCCCCACCCACCATGCCTCGTTCTCAACCAATAGCATGAGTACTAGCCAGTGGGCATATACATCCAGCGCCAGGACTTCCGCCGTTATAACCTCGGCGTCATAATCTACGCTATCGGTCCCGCGTTCGAGAAGGGGAAGAAGTAGGTCGACATAAGCTTTGGACACTCTGGAGAAGAAGGCTAGGAACGATCTGACCAGCGGCTCTGTATACGTGGGACGTGGTGGTTGAAGCACAAAGTTCCGTAGCCATCCCGGCGCTTGCGCTAGTAGACTGTCGGCAGCAACAGAACACTTGGACATGTTAGTCGCGGACCCCATACAACAGGTACATTAGGGAAGACGAACATGGGTAGTAAATTCGACAATACCTTCATTGTTCTTGCCGTCGGAGAACGTACTAGACATTATATCGTTCAGAACATTGTAAGCGTCAAATGTGGAGACGATGTTCTCGTCTGCTTGGGGATCCGCAAGAGCACTCTCAATCCTGCCTTGAAGATGCGCTAAAGCCTGGTGGTATGTAGCTGCCAGAACAGGAAACATGGTATGAGAGTGCTCAGGAACGGTTTCGAAGTCCTCGAAATCTGTACCCTGTGATGGAAACATTGCGTCCAAGGGTGTTTTGGACTTCGGGCTTCTATTATCTGCTAGGTTGGTATTCAATGCGTTGATAGTTGTCCCTATACCTCTCAGTAGGAGAATAGCGTCTCGAGGTGTTACAAGTTCGGGCCCCTGTTGCCCATTGGCGCTGAGCACCCAATGTTGAATGTGTTGGAAGGCGAATGCGAATGGAACCAGCATAAGAGCACAGACTAATAGAGGTTGGGCATCCGAGTCTCTTTGAAAGGATGTCATAGTCTGCATCTGTTCCAGAGCCATGGTGTGATGCTGCAAGCCGAGGTCTAGGATCCGACCGACACTTCCGGGAGCAGCGCTTCCAGTGGAGATGATGTCGCAGCACAGACAGGTGGCAGATAATGCCAGGACAGAGTGAGAGACAGGCTCGCTATCGAGCGCCAGCTTAGCTATTCCGATTTGCAAGACAATTCGATTTCTGTGGCAACGTGGAGCAATGCTGCATGTATGGTCCAAAAAATGGAAATAAAGGTCCGCGTCTGTGAGGTTGGAAACGGCGTCTTTGATCCCAGCTCGACTCAAGGCACGACTGGACGATGGAGGCCGAGGAAATGAATCTCTGTGGCAGGCTGAGTCTTTGCTGGGTAGGCTATATAGCGACGGAGGTGGAGATTCACGGGGAGACCTTGACGTAGCACCAGAGTCCCTTGGTGTGAGCAATTGGTTTGTTGCATAAGCGCATTTCCTCAGACTCGCTTCGCAGTGTGTACAGGAAGGCCGCTTCTCGTCGCACTGCGACTAGTCAACACGGAACCCAACATTACAGTGGGAACTACACTGACTTTTTTCCTACGTAGCTTGCAGGTCAGGCAGCCCTTTCGAGATTTCTGATGAGTTCGCCTTGGCCGGAACCCTGGGCGGAAGCAGTGGGTTGCTGACGAGGGGGATGAGTTTTGATTCATGGTGTGGGGATGCATATGTTCAGAACCATCACTGATAATATGTACAACAAAGGTCATTGATATTGTATCGCCAGAGTCATCGAAGTTAACTCTACGTTGTGGCTGAGCCTCGTTAGTACTGTAAGACTTATGGATAGTCAGTGCGGCTGAGGTGGCCTTACAGCGGCCCGGCGCCGCTAAATCCTGTACATTTGGAATATCTGCAACTCTAATTCATTCCTGGCACATCATACAGTACATGTAACTTGTGGACAATATCCAACTTCAACTGGCCGGTGATGATGGCTTCGCCCGCCAGAAAGGATACTTCCGCAACAAATGCTAGAGTAAAAAAGGAGCCGAAATGGTGACCGATTGGGACGACTTCGCGTGGTGCTGCCAATCTATTGAAGGATGGATCGACCGGTTGTGCATGTCCTGTGAAGCTATACAAGGCGCCATTGCGGGCAATCAATGTCAACTGTCGAAGTATGTCGGGATCGAGAGGCGATTTCACCACATTGTGAGCGTCCGAGTGGTCTGATTGTCCAGCCCCAAGCGATCATATGTGAGGATGGAATATTCTGCTTTGAGGGCTGCTTCGACCCAAGACTGGCTCTTTCGATCGACTTCCGAATCCCAATCCTCCGGAGTGATAATCTGCAGGATGTCCTGCTTCATTCCAGAACCTCTAAAAGCACACACTTGATCATGGACATTGAATGTTCAGGAAGTCGTACTATTTCGGATGACTGTCTGTATGGCGCGGGAGTGCCTCAAGTATCAGCGTGGATTGCCCAGACTCTTGCTCCGATGGCGTTGTCCGCCCGTGGGTGGCCATAGATTGCACCTACAGGTGTAGGACTCAGTGAGATATCAAATTGAGCCGTGTCCGTAAGGTCGTTGGGAGGCATTGAAGCCTGAGACTGAGATACTGTTTGGAAGGGCCAACAATAATATGACAGTGTCAGCGGCCGTTATTAGCGTAAAGAATGATAGCAACGAAGATTGTGCGATGATTCACATCACACTTCCGCCTAAGCACCGATGGTCAGGTCATTGATTTATATGGTTGGTAGAGAAACTTCCAAGGTTGGTACCGCCTCGATATCTGCTTCCTGGACTGTGACAGCAAAGTGTCCAAAAGAAGGGCAACATGCCATCCATGATAGGGTTCCTGGTCAGCAAACAAACCTCGAAAAAATGCAAACAAAACCCAACACAGATGGATGAATACTCGCTATACCGACCAGGATCGTATTCGCTGACCAGGAGCGTATTTCGGAATATGGATAGCACGGCCTCCATGAATGCTCGGTCTTGCCTAAAGCTGAACACTTGTTGGTATTTGTCATTCGCGCCGGATGCAATGACACTGGTCGAAAGAATCGGCAGTGCCCTTCCACAGGCTAGTATAAAGACAAAACTGAAGCGAACGCGAAGTCCACACCACAAGCGTGTTAGGCTGATAAGAGAAATCTCAAATCATTGGTGACCAAGGACGTCCGTAAGAAGCCAATTTGCTCGATTTGAGCACACAGCCGGCATTCATACCACATTCACCAGTCCACAGACCCTACGCTTGGCCTGAGGTACAAAGACTCTGTTCAAAGTCCTCAAGTTCTTCCCACACTCGCAATCTATCTTCCAAAACCTGTCTATATACAACCCTATTCACTTCTTCGTCGGTTCATCCACAAGCCTGCCAACCCTTTCAAACTTCATTACCTCGCCCCAATGGTCTTTCCCATTCTCGCAGTCGGTGCCGCCATTTATTTCGGCGTCGAAAAGATACGCAACCACGAGAAGAAGAAGCGTGCCATGAAGGCTCAACAAGTTGAGCATCTACGATGCGGCTCATCCGAATCCCTTTCGATCCTTGATAACAAAGGAGTCCGTCGTTCAATGGAAAATCCCCCACCGTATCAGCATGAGACCCTGCCACCTTATGGTCAAGGCAACCTGCAACGTACCACGTAATGGACCGACATCACCTGTCGAGGAATAGAAATCAATGAAGGACTGGTTTGGTGACTGGGGGTGCTTTTTAGGGCCCTTGGCTTGGAGTGAGAGTACTGCAGGCATAGCGAGTCACAAGGTGACTATGGGCGAATCGGTTTCATCGAGTTCAATAATATGTCAGTGTTAGGTCTCATCGAGATTGACATTGCGTTCAGTGTTTTCTTTTTAGCATGGCTAGCATGTTAGTAGAATAATGGAGGGCTTTGTACATGGAGATAATTGACCGCCACTGCACAATATGCTTGACGACACATTCATTGGGGAAGTGAAGGAGTAACCACCAGATTGTTTCATTTGTAAAGCGGGTTCGTCGGCTCGGACTCGCCTTGTCACTGATTCGTCCCATCGGGTGCCCAGCAACTATGACCTTGATTTGTCACAAAGCGACAGTACCTGCACAGCCCTGCATGTGCACATACCATGTAGTAACATTTCGGTCTCGCTTTCGGCTGCTCCAGGTCCAGACAGTCAACCGAATACGCATACGAATGCTGACACGACATGCATATGCTTTTCCCCCACAGCGATCTAAGTATTTCAAAAACCTCCCCTGCTTCATATCCGCAACAAGACGCCAATTTCTGCTGCGCCTGCGCGTGCGGCAGCTAAGACTCTACGGACCACGAATAGTCAATATTGTGCACGCATTTGCGCACTAATTCAGTCGTGTGATCGAGCAAGCCGTTGCGATCACTGTCGCCTTGCCGCCATGTACGTCGGTGCTGGAGCCACTTACGATTTGATATGAAGGCCTCATATCTAGCGGCAGGACACGATGACATGGACAATGGCTGGGAGCTCAGCCTCCTTTAACGCAAGTCTACATATACCACGACTTCCGTGTTTGTTCCAGATTTCATCCACCCGTCAAGCATCACCTCAGCCGAGTTTAATCACCACATTCTCCGCCGGGAGCTAAGATTCTTGTGTATCTCACATCGAAAACGCATCCAGAGCGGTCCTGCATCATGGGAAATCTCGACAAAGAGTGCGACAAAGCGGGTCAAATTCTCAAGAGCTTCATTGGTAAGTACAAGTACTCGTCATTTCACGTGAACAAGCTGATACGATTCACAGAGAAAGGCAAGATACCCGCACATGTGATCGCAAAGGCCAAGGGTCTAGCCATATTTTCGGGGTTCCGGGCCGCAATGTACCTCGCAGGCGCTGGGGGCTCAGGTGTGGTCGTTGCGCGTCTTCCGGATGGCTCCTGGTCCGCTCCGTCCGCATTCTCGGTCAAATCGGGCGGCGTGGGTCTCGCATACGGCGTGGACGTGTACGACTGCGTGTGCGTGCTAAACACGCAGGAAGCCGTCGAGGCCTACATGAAGAGCGAAACGACCCTGGGCGCCGGCGCCACACTGGCTGCCGGTCCTGTCGGAGGAACCGCCGACATCAGCACTAAAGAAGTCAAGCCAATCTGGACATATACCAAATCGCGAGGTCTTTATGGCGGCTTGACCGTGGAAGGCATATCTATCAGCGAGCGATCCGGCATCAACGCGGAAGCTTACGGGTCAAAAATCACAGCTACGCAGATCCTTAGAGGCGAGACGAAGTGGCGGTCAACGACTTTACTTCCTGAGGTCTTGAAAATGGGTGAAGGCAAGAGCGTGGTGTGAAGATCCTCGACGCTATGAATCCAGAAGCCCCGGGCAGCTTGAACATGTAAAGTAATGCGTTTGTTCTTGTCGATGCAACTGCGATTGCAATCAGGGCGTTGACGGCGAAAGTGGTTGGTAAAACATTGTGGTATTTTTATTATAGAGGTAATAGCCTGCGTCATGTCAAGGACGACAGCATAGCATCATATGCGAGAATTCCTAATAAATAATCGGGTGGCCACTCAGCAATTAAGGAAGTGCCGCTTTCTTGAGACCCAACGTGGTGGGGAAACAATTCCGGAAGTGAGGCCAAGGTGCGTAGGTGAACAACATCTACGTTCCGACATCGTTCCAGTGCTGGCAGAATGAGTCTAGGAGTCTATGCTAACCATGAAGACACCGAATGCCGACCATAAGTCAGGGGGCTTGATCTCATCCGCAACAACCGCATCCCCGGACTCGGCGAGGTTGGAAGCTTTCGGAAGCGGGGAATTAACTGCACTATACGACCTGGGGACGCCTTATAATCGACGCATACGAACGACCTTTAAGGCAAACGTGACCAGTCTCACGAAATACCATAAAAGCAACGGGGGCACCCTCGAACAAGAAGACAGCCTCAATGCTTCATATCTGAATACCATACTATTTTGACCCAGAGTCCCTTCCATTGCAGGACCAAATATGGCACCCTCCGCAGTCCACGACGGCGCAGTCTCGTCCTCAGACGCCTTACTCAGCAAAGGCAAGCGCCAGACACCCCAAGCGTTGTGTCATGTGGTGCTCAACACGACTCCAGAGCACTTTCAACCCCTGATTGACTGGTACTGTGCAGTACTAAACGCGCACGTCACGCACCAAGACAACGTGCTGGCGTTTCTACGGTACGACGAAGAGCACCACCGGATCGCCATCATCAAACGGGGAAATCTAGCCCCGAAACCCAAGGGCGTTATGTACGCTGGGCTCGACCACATTGCATTTGCATACCCTACACTCACGGCTCTGGCGCAGCAATATCTCTCCCTCAAGGCAGATCGGATCCTGCCTTTGTGGACGGTTAACCATGGGCCCACGACGAGCATGTACTACCAGGACCCAGACGGGAACAAGGTTGAGCTTCAGGTGGACAACTTTGACGATCCGGAGGAGGCGAATGAATTCATGTCCGGTGTCAAGTATGATGAAAATCCCATGGGGACGGACTATGACGCGGACGAGTTGGCTCAGTACGTCCTTAGCAAGGCATTGCCGAGTGGTGAGGAAGGGTTGTCGGCGAGTGAGGTCAAGGCCTTGAAGACAAGGAAGGATATTGGTGTGAGAAGGAATCTGCCTGAGGGGTTTTAGTGACTATGATAGTGGTTAGTATTCTGTTTGAGAATCAAGTCCTTTGATCTTGTCGAGCAGCCTGAGCCGTTGTGATCAGTTATTTCGCTTATTCGCCACGATAGTCTGTTCATCTCAGTGGTACCCTGACAGCAAACGAGTGGAATACCTGATAGGCTGATGGTCTGGAGGCGCATCGTATGACTTATCCGTATGTGCCGCTGACGGCAGCTTCTTCTCTGGGCGGTGCTGCGTCACTTCTCATTCGTACCCAACCCTCAATGGTGCAATTCAATAGTGCGGAGTCGATTGCTCGAGCTCACCTTGAGTAGAGGCTTGGTACGACATTGAGCCGTTTCTCGACGCGATTGCGTGTTGATCAGCTGTCTGGGAGACTCCGTGCATTCATATCAGTCTGTGCGCATGAGTGAGGGAAGACATCGTATTGCGAGGTTCATCTGGTACAGATGAATCCTCACCATTGTTTGTCCAAGTCGCCTGTTCATGGGACCTCTTGGTCTTCGATATTTCGAACGCTGCCTGTCCGAATGCTTGTCCGATACTCAATTGAAAGGTCTGGTCGAAGTAGTCGAGTGATGACGCCCATCCAAACTTCGGAAATTGAGAGCAACTGCCGTGGGGTTTTGCCGAAATCCTCATTTCGCACTCCCTTCCAGACTCGCCTCGTAGCCCCAGAAGGGGCTCCTTGCTTAAGTTCAAGTGCCGGCTTTCACCCACCAAGCCCCCCACGGGCAGACCCCGGATGGCAACCAACCAGTGGCATGGTTCGATCTGTGTCAAACCTCCCGCCACCTTATACGACCCGATCGACCGGCAGCAGTTTCGGATAAGTTCCGCTGCACGAGCATATAACTATGTATCCTGGCCACATCCCGTACGTTGATGATGCTCGCGGCGCGTAGAAGTTACTCGACTTTTGACATATCACCATTGCTGAAGCCATGGGTGAAGCACCACGTTCTTGGTTGGACACACGATGCATTGACGACTATCGACCCCTGCGAGTTGTCGTCATCGGTGCCGGCATATCGGGAATATTAGCATCAATTCGACTGCCACAAAGAATACCGAACTTGTCTCTGCAGATATACGAAAAGAATGCCGACATTGGAGGGACATGGTTCGAAAATCGGTACCCGGGTTGTGCATGTGATATCCCTGCCCACACATACCAAGCCACTTTTGAACCGAATCATGAATGGTCTCAATTTTACGCCACGTCCAAGGAGATCCATGGATATTGGAGGAAAGTGGTGGCCAAGTACGATTGTATGAAGCACATCAAGCTCAACCATCAGATTGTCAAGGCCGTTTGGGACGATCGGCAGGGCAAGTGGCAATTGGAGGTCAAGAACCTCCAGGATGGCAGCACAATGACGGATACGGCCGACGTCGTACTATCAGCAACCGGAGCCTTGAATGATTGGAAGTGGCCCAGTATCCCTGGCCTGGAGGACTTCAAGGGAACCATACTTCACAGCGCCAAGTGGGACGAAACGTTCGACTGGACTGGCAAGAAACTCGCTGTCATTGGCAATGGATCCAGTGGGATCCAAATCGTCCCTGCGGTGCTGGCAGGATCTGCGCATATTGACCACTATATCCGAGGGAGGACGTGGTTGTCGCCGACGTTCGCGAGAGAAAAGGTCGATCAAATGGGTAAAGGGCTTGACAACTTCTCTTTTACGCCCGAGGACATTCAACGGTTCAAAACCGACCCAGACTTTTACACAAAGTTCCGGAAGGACATTGAGCTGGAACTCCAGTCTGTTCATGGTGCCACGATCAAGGGCTCACCTGAACAAATAGCCGCTGTGGAAATATTCACGGAGAACATGAAGCGGAGGTTGGCTGGTAAGCCGGACCTGGGAGATACACTATTGCCGTCATTTCCTCCTGTGTGCCGCAGATTGACGCCAGGGCCTGGATACCTTGAGGCGCTAACAGACCAGAAAGTGGACGTCATCACAACGGCGATTGAAAAGGTGGACGCCACAGGGATCATCACCACGGATGGTCAGCATCACCCTGTCGATGCGATCATCTGTGCGACCGGGTTCGACACAAGTTTCTCTCCGCGAATCCCTGTCATTGGCAAAAACGGCACCAACTTGAGCGACAAGTGGACGAAGGTGCCTTCGACGTACCTGTCGCTTGCAACGGATGAGTTTCCAAACTATTTTATTTCGCTGGGGCCCAACTCGGCGCTGGGATCGGGAAATCTGCTGCTACTCATTGAGAGAGTGATTGACTATGTCACAATGTGTCTGGGGAAGATGCAGCGGGATAATATTCGGAGCATGGCACCCCGACCAGAGGCTGTGGAAACATTTGTTAAATTCTGCGACGAGTACTTCCAGACCACGGTCTTCAGTCTGGATTGCAGGAGCTGGTACAAAGGAGGCACGTCGGATGGGAGAGTGAGTGCATTATGGCCTGGTAAGCAAGACATCGTCCCATCTCAAGTTCCCGACTGATTGAAACAGGCTCCTCTTTGCACGCTACACAGGCGCTGGCCAATCCTAGATGGGAGGATTTTGTGTATGAATATGTGGACGATAATGCTGGCGCTTGGATTGGTAATGGCTGGACTGTCAACGAAAGAGAGAAGAAGGTCAATGTGGACTATTTGAACCGGGATCAAATCGATTTTCCTCCAGTGCCTGAATTAGCGGTGTCAGCGGCATTGAAAAGAGAAGACGGAGGAGGCGATGATCGTAGTGTGCGCGTGTCGGCGCCGTGAGGATGGAGAGTGATTTGGATAACTTTATACCCCGATATAACAGGAGGCTGTCTTGTGTTCAATGCCAGGAGTTCGTTCGCTTAGCTGGTGATGGCTGGGCGTACCCGACGCCTATAACGGCAAGAAATCAACCCCGCATTACACACCCACGAGCCGAGGAGTGGAAGCAACAAATAGCAAACTCCGCATTATCCCGCCCATTGTGCACTAAGTTCCCAAACCTGACTAAGGCTGGAGGCTCAGTTCTTCAAACCTCACCTTCCATGCCTCTCTTCTCCCCACATATTGTCGGATCAGATTGAATGCGCATTGCCCAGGCCATGGAGAAATTTCATGACCTCATCCGCAACCAAGCGCTACTCTCAGCGGCTTGTGTGAAGCAATCGACAAGCCCTCCCCTGCCCTCCGTAACCTCGGAGAAACGCCATCGCTGTTCGACGTGTGGGCAGGGTTTTCACCGTGCCGAACACCTCAAACGCCATCAGACTCGACGTGAGTTGGCTGTCTGAGCTTTGATCTTGCAAAGCTGATAGTTTCCATTCAGATACCGGCGCAAAGCCATTCTCGTGTACCTTTTGTGGTCGAGACTTTTCACGCAAGTATGACTTCGCTCCACGCTTTCTACCCGAAGGACTTTCAATTAACTTCTCTTCAAGGGACCGATTGCAGACACACTACAACAGCTGTCAATGGCGAGGAGATCGCGAAGCGCCCAGTTCAGTGCCAAAAGGTCGCCGACCTCACGCGTGCGCAACCGTGGGTTTTCAGTCCCAAGGACTAGGAGCGAACATGGCTAAGAACTACTTCTAGTGCGTCTCGTCAAAAATCCGGTGTGATGGAGGGAATCCTTGCGCACAGTGTAAGAAGAAACAGGTCGAGTGCCAGCAGAAGCCTGCGACGAAGGAGGACACTCCAGGTACGTTAGACCATGTCGAATCTACGTACGAGTCTAACATCACCTTTCCCCGCCAACAGCCGAGAAGCTAGACCCGACGGACGACAGAGTATCCATCAAAGCATTACTCAATGGCGGGACCGATACTTTTACCGAGACCTTCAATCTACCACCTTCTGATCTCAGGGTCAAGAGCCTTCAATTTCATCAGAAGCAAAGGGAAGCGGAGGAGACCAGACCCACGACTCCGGCACTGGCGGACGTCAGTCCACAGTCGATTGATTACACCGGCATGTTCGAATCCTTTATCGACATGAACGAGCAATACTTGGATTTCTGGAATGGTCCATTCGGCCTGATTCCCTCACCAAACTACTCAGACATGCAACTCGAACTATACAATCCGTCCACCAATCTATCTGGGGACTTGCGACATGGGTCGATGGCGTCTGATGGCACACCCAACCAACCATCCGACCAAGCTCAGTACGTTTCGTCCGTCAACATGGCAATCTACAACAAATTGTGGTGTCTTGCGTTGGACGACAAAATTCGGCAAGAATTGACTTCGTGCTTGAATTTCCTCCTCACGCCAGAAAAGATCCCCAAGTTCATCTCCATGTACTTTCGAAACTGGCACTTGAATTGCCCAATGCTGCACAAATTGTCCTTTGATCCATCAAAAGTGCCCATAACACTGGTGATCAGCGTCTTGTTCGTTGGGGCGATGTACTCGAAAGATCAAACGGAAAGACTGGCCGCCAAAAGGCTAGTCGACATCGCGGAACTGGTCGTCTTCGACTCGGAGATATTCTCTTTCGACACGGAAATCGTCAAGTCCATGCAGGACAACTCGACGCAGCAGCCTGCTGGTCCTGTTCCTGACCCATCTCAGGATGCCGACTGGCAGACCTTTCAGGAATTGCAGGCTGGGTTCTTGATGGTTATTGCTCAATACTGGGCAGGCCCGCGGATACCCAAGCGTCGCGCTCTGGAAACTCGACTCGGTGAAGTAATCAAGGTTGTTCGGAAGTACAAATATCACCATGCGCGTCATCAGCGATCTGACCGGATATCGGAGACCTTGTGGCTGCAGAAAGAATCACGCATTCGCACAATTGCAAGCATTGCCCTACTGGACTGTGCAGGGCGGATATATTCGAACTTCCCTTGTCGCATGACACCTGCCGAGTACGATACGGACCTACCGTGCAAAGAAGCCATCTTCAGTTCACGCCATCCCTTCATGCAGGATGACTCCATTTTTGCCCCGAGATTGACCATATCGCAAGCTTTCGCTCAGCTGTTTCAGGGAAAATCCAAGCCCCAGCTATCTTCGTCGATGGCTTTGGTGAGGTCGAGCAGTGTCGCTAGCGAGACAGTGCCATCCATGGATGCTAGTGGCGACTTTACTCCTTTCGACCTTTTCATATTGATCCATTGTGAGTCTCCTTCACCTTTGCCAGTTCTGAAGTCCCACTGACAACTTCCCAGTTCTTTACACGTACATCCATTCATGTATCATGACGCTGTCACATAATTTACCCGCAACCTCGCTTGGTGAGAAGATTGATGGACATAATTCCAATCCAATATTTCAGGACTTGAATGGGGCATTGGAGCGATGGCGCCAATTATGGCAAGCTCTCCGCTCCAAAGAGACGGATGAGTCGATGAAGACGGCAGGGATGTATCGGAATTGTTTTCATTTCTGGCTCGTTTGCCAGCTTATTGTGAGCAAGGAAGAGGCTGTCGATGTGATCACCGGCATGGAGGTGAATTGTGAAGATGCTTTAACGAAGCTCAAGGTTCTTTTTCACAATGACAATGAGCACGACTGAACATGAGATATGATGGGATGATACCGCTGTAGGAGGAGGAGGCGCTGCTCATATGGAATCTTTGAAATGGTCGGGAATACCCCAGAACTCTAGCACCACATCTCCAGATTTCTGATTTCCACCACAATTGGGGAGAAGACCAGGTACTTGACATCGGCAGATTCTTTTCAGGCCATCGTGATCAGATAAGATAAGGATACGAGCCCTCGTACTTCAAGACCCTCGATCTTCGATCTTAGGCCATCCGAGGCACAGCCACGATCCCCCGTGGGACAGGCACGGATGTGCAACGTCAACGGTTCTAGGCCCGTGTGGTCCCTGCAGCGCGCTTACCTGAGAGATTTCTTCGCCACAGACGCTCCTCCTTGTACTCCCAACCTTACAATGCAGCTGTAGGACTGGGTTGATGCAATTGTGAATGATGAACGATTTTGATTGAGAAGAATCTGCAATCCTCGTCTTCTGATTCTGCATTCACTATTGAAATACGAATGGCTGTGTAATTATCAGGAGAAGCAGAAGGTTGAAGCACAGGAAAATTTCCTTCGTATAGACTTTGCACGTGGGGAAAGCTGTGGCGGGTGACGACAAAGGTGACCTCATTGTCGAATAACAAACAGGCAGCACCTTTTAACCCTCCACGTAACCTCAGACTACATACACCTCTCATCTACCTCGTATCCTCTTCTACTCTCCCCATTCTCACATTTCTCATCATTCAATCAATCTTCTCGACAGCCATCAACCATGTCGACCACCACCTACTACGACGAGAAAGCCCCTTTGGTGCTGGAGCAGGAACTCCCTGCGCCTGTGCCAGTCACCATCCGCCAAAAGCGTCCCAATGTCTTCCTTCGCCTCATCAAATTCACCGTTGCCTTCTTCGGTACCCTCCTCGTCCTTGACTTCTTCATGCATGGACCAGCTGCCAGAGGTATCTCTCGAGGCTGCCACGGCATGAGCCCACACCACGGACACCACGGAGACGATGGCCATCAGCACCCCTTCCCTCCCATCGATAACTGGAAGCCTTTCGAGGGAACCACCCACTTCGAATTCGACCCCAAAGTTGCCTCTTCCTTCAGCGTTCAAGGCGCAAAGTCGTTCGGCAAAGTCGTTTTTGAGACATCCAAGCTTTCCGACAAGGTCATCATTGACCTCGACATCAAGACAAACAAGGTTGACAGAGATCACGAAGTTGTCGTGAAGGAAGAAGCCGGTGGTCTCACCATCAGCACTCCCAACACCGGCCACCTCAAGACTCATACCGCAGCCAAGATTCAGATCCCATCAAACATCATCGGAACTTTCGGTATCCCAAGCTTCGAGGTCGATGTCCCACGCCATATGGTCGACTACAGCGAGCTGCCAGAATCTCTTGAGATTGGTGAATTCACCGTTCGCGTTGCCAAAGGCTTTGTCAAGACAGGTCCCGTCTACACCAACACCACCACCATCTCTGTTGCTGAAGGTGCTGTCCGTGGTACTTTGACCCATGCCCGCAACAACACCGACGTCAACGTCGTCAAGGGTAATGCCACTCTCAACATCCCCAAGATCAGCTCAGGCAGCGAAGGTACTACGACCGTCCACCTCGGAAACGGTCACCTTAACGGCTCATTCGCCGTTTACAACTCCACCGCCATTGATGTGGCCAAGGGATCCATCTGGATTGACGTCGATTTCAAGGACTCCGAACACCGTGCCGACTTCTCCACCAAGATTGCCTCGGGCAACAAGCGTGTCATGGTCAACTCCATTGCCTCCGAGCGATTGTTCTCTTCGGCCCACAACTCCATTGCCGGCGATCAGTTGATCACCTACCCTGCCAACTTCCAGGGTACCATTGACGCAAGAGGTGTCGTCGGAAACATCAAGCTCGCTGGTGAGGATCTCGACGTCGAGAAGGTCATCGGTGGCTTGGTTGGCAAGCAGGGCGACAGTGAGAGAAACTACATCACTGTCAAGGCCGTCAAGGGTGCCTTGGACATTCTCGTTGGTGACGAGGATGAAGAGTAAACTATGACTCCGGTCTACATTGACGACTCAAGAGCCTAGTAAGGCTATGTATTATTAGCGAACCAAAATCATATTGCGAGCGGTTGAAGCATTTAATGCTTACCTACAAAATGATAACCTGTACCATTGACATCTTATCTAGTCGTTATCTCCGATCGAAATGTCTGAGCGAACCTGAACGCGAAACAAAGGATTCACCGGAAGCCGCAGTCTGATTCTGGAACGTGTTTGCTCTTGCGCCTGTGAATCCAGTCCACTGCCTGGTATTTCTTTCACTTCACTGCTATGCCTTCACTTTTGCATCACCTTACACTGCTGAACCAGGCAATTAGTTTTCCTGCACTTTCTTTCATTTCGGCCTCACTTGCCTAATGACTGTCTCATCCAGCTTGACTTTCTGATCATCTTGCTAAAGAAGGCTATCTTTCCTGTTGCATAAAGCTGCAACATACCTCCCTCCTTCGCAGCGTCTGATCCTATCTTCACGACCACAACGCTCATTCCACAGGTATCTTCCGGCTCACTTTCCGTCCACTCATTCAACATGTCTCTCATCATACGTTTCACCGAAGCGCCGATCGAGATCCCCGCCCGAACCCAAGGAGATGTTTTCCTCCAGATCGGCAAAGTCAGCAAGGGCCCAGCTCTGCAGGTGTCCAGCAGGGTTCTGGCACGAAGCTTCAAGAGATTCGCGTCGTACAACTTTGAGGGAAGGGCTGCCGAGGAGCCATTCGTCTTTGTGGACGAAACCCATCGTGGAATGGCTCTCTTGATGAGCATTGCACATGGTGGTGAAGAGGTGGACCCTGCAGCAATACCATTCGAGGAGGTCAAGAGAGCCGCTGAATATGCACGCAAGCATGGTTACGAACCAGCCGGTCAATCCCGAAATCCCAAGTGGCTTCCCTTGTACTTGAGAAACCAGCTGCCCCCTGACAAATCCTTCTTCCCGGAACCCATCTTGTGCCGAGATCCCAAGGGCTGCTTTGAGCGGATCATCAACGTCCTTTACATTGCATTCGTCTTCGACTGTTCAGAGGAATTCGCCCGAGCTGGCCGTCAACTTACATGGATCTTGGCGCCGACCGACCTCACCAACTGCATGCTCTTTGGCCTGCCCCATGAGATTCAGAATGACTTCCGACACGCATTTGACAATGCTAACAACGCCTTACGATCGGAACTGATGTCGGAATTGCCACCAGTATTCTACCCCAATCCGCACCGAAATGAGCATGGACCTTGCCTCAAGTGCAACTTGATTCCCCACGAGCAACGTTGGTGTCGTGAGCTCACGCTGCGCAATGCCAGCAGGAAAGACAGACTCGCCGAAGTCCCAAACTGTGACTACTATGATCGTGCGACTGGCAGCCTGTGGACCAATTTCAGTGCAATGATCAAGGACATGGAAGAGGTCTGCAAGGAACAGGCAGAGATTGCGGGACTGCTGCCGTGTGGTCGTTTCCGAGCTCGAGCCTTTCCGCTCAGTCATGGCGAAATTCTGCACAACATCTACTTAAGCATCGGTGGCCCGTGTCTTCGATGCTTTCGTGACGGAGACGGCAGCTTCAAGCATCACTGTGATCACGTGACAGACGAGAATTTCCAGCTCCAGGTCTGGCCAGAGGTGGGAGAGGTCTGATCTTTTGCTGTGTGGTCTGCTTGCCAACATGATTGTCTGAGCTTGTCGAGGGGGTAACCAGAGACCTGTCGTCGTTGAATAAGCCGATGCACTATGAGGAGCAGGGGGGCATATTTTGAGGATTTGCAAAGCTTTCGATCGCATGGTTCGGATTGAGATGCAACGATATGGCATGAGGAGGTCGGCCATTGCTGAAACGTGAACAGCATTTCTACCGATCTCGAGAAAAGCAGCTGGCGGCCGAGGTCATGGTGGTGTCAGGTCTCACACTAGCTAGAGTGTTGAACAACCTGCTGTTTTGTACGAGAATAGTGCAGTCCATAGTTGAGATGCAGCTTTGATAATCCCGTATTGAAATTGAAAGGGAGGTCGATCATGATTTCCAGTTCAAGCAGTGGTGTCCAGCCGGCAAAAGCACGAAGATTTGATCCGTACATCCGCCATAGCCACCGCAAAATCCAATTGCGGCTTGACGATGCGGGCTTCCGCCTTGCGACCAAGTTTCACAAGACACTCGTAATACCCGTGCAGTGCCCAAACATTATTCGGATGCCGCAGAGCTCTAGGTAGTGTATCATCCATCCCTAAATCGGCGCTGTACACGGCCGCAGCCTCTTCCAGATGACCCTGCTCGAGCAAGAGTGCACCGTACGCATGTCTGGAAGGCTGCATCCACCCCCACGGCTCGTCATAAGGCAGTGCATCCTCCAGCGCAATCGCCTTTCGTAGGTTTACGAACGCCGCGTCAAAATTGCCACGACGGTATTCGAGCTCGCCATCGAGCATTGCGCCTGCAATGGTTAGAATATCAAGACACGAGTTGTTAAATAATGTCCTACTTTTCGCAACGCGAGCAACAGCATCCCGAAACACGCCGCGCTGCTCATCGGCTTCGGCGACCTTTTGTGTGGCAGCAAGTGCCACGCCTTTGGCATAGTGTATCAGCGCTGTCGTCACGCAGTACAATTCCTGATCTTCGGGCAATTCTAGAGCCAGGATCTCCGCCCAAAGGCCAAAGCGAATGTACACATGCACGCGCATACCGAGAAACGCTTCCAGCCAGTCTGCCATAGGCGGGGACTTGACGCGCAGCAAGTCCTCCGGTATACTCGACTCGATCCATTCAGCCGTCTCCAACGCGACTTTCGACTGGCCCGCGAACATTGCCGCATACAAACGGAAATGATAATCGTGCGATCGGTAGAGTGTGTAGAACTTCAAGGGTCCTGCTTTCGCGAGGAATCGTTCGTCCGCGCGAATGGCGTCCATGTTGGAGGCGATTGCGCGGCGGTAGTCCCCACACAGGATGTCTAAATGTGTGGGCATGTGGTTCAGGTGTCCTGCGTCCGGGACCAGACCGCGCAGATGGTCTGCAATGGGCATGGCGATTTCAGGGGTGGCAGACATTTCCATGAGATGGATGTACAGATGAAGAAGGCCTGGATGGGAAATGCCGCCTGGTTGGGCTAATGCTTTGTCGAGGACGGATTTGGCTTCGAGTGTCTTTGCACCTGGGGCGGGCTTTCCGGTGGCTAGGTCCCATAATGCCCAGGGCGTGAGGTTCATGAGAGCGTCGGCGTAGAGGGTTGCGACATCAAGATCCTCTGGGAAGCGAGTGTGGACTGAGGCCATGGCATCGGCGTATGGTACGTTCCATATTGAACAATCACTTGTAGGGCTGGATTGGGGATATCTGTATTCGAGGGCAGCGATCAATGCTTGTTCGATAGGCGTTGCGGATTTGGCCTTGGTCCGAGCCTTTTCGACAGCAGAATGGGTATTCGAGACAATCGACTCTAGCTCTTCGCCGTCGAAGAATTCCCATGGTTTATTGTAATTTGGTCCGAGAGCATATGCGAGGCCCCAGTATGCCATGGCGCAGTCCGGGTCGATGGATATGGCTTTCTTGAAACATTCTGCTGATTCTTCGTGGTTGAAGCCATAGCTCCAGATGAGGCCGCGGTCGAACCAGGTTTGAGCTTCTTTGCTGGTAGTGGTCACTGGCCAATGATATGATCCCAGATCGTAGTAGTCGTCCGAGGAGTCGTGCGCGCTCATATCTAGAGCTCACTGACCGATGTGCAAGTACCCTGATCCAAACGATTAGAACAGTCGAATCATTGCGGGAGGATAGCACGAGTCTAACATTGCCGATGCGAAGAGAAGTCGGTCATCTCCATGGCGTTCATGCACCCATTGCTCCGCCATATGTTTTACGGGCAAGCATAAAGGGCTCAGTGGACATCTACAAGCCGATATCCAGGCGAATCTAAGCTTGATCTAGATTTCATCTGCTAGAAAAGGGCTGACTGCCTACAGCGCTTTGAGCATGTCTGAATAGAATGGATGACATTCTGCCAAGATGAGTAAAAAACTGCTCGCGGCGCACCCGCTTTGGGGATCAGAGTGATGCCGCTCTGTGCTTACCAGCGTTTTGCGCGAGGCCGGTGAGCGATTATCCGTGACCTACCTGTGCTGCAGCTCACAAGTGGCAATGTCGAATTTGTGTCTAGGTATAGTAATGTCGTGTCGCTTTGGGTAGCAGTGAGCGAAACCCTTGTCCTGACGTTCGCGTCTTCTCAGGCTACGGTCTAGCCCCCGTGATGACGACCAGATTATCCTGTCTCATCCTATCCTAACAGATTTACAACTGTTTTTCGACATAAGTCTCATTCGGACATCAACCCGCGATTGGACTACCTCCTGCCAAAGGTCTAGCCCGTCGAGATCACTGGCGCGCGAGTACCACAAGAACATTTCCAGCCGGCCCTTCAACACGGTCCAGCTGTGGATGTTTAGTCGTTGCAGAGCGCGGCTGAGGAAGCGAACGTAGCCTTGCTCTTGGCAAGACCCCAAGGACGCAATCGCGCACATGACAACAATCCAAATCATCAGCCATGGTACCTCGGTCCAGTAGCTGTCGACTTGGTCGCTGTCCAACAGCTCCCTGATCCGCATGGCTGCTTCGTGGAACGGCATGGCCTGTACAGGGGCCGGGAAGATCACAATCCAGCTATAGACGATGGCGACCGTGTGGCACATCTCGAACAACGGAGGCACCTTGTCCGAATTCGAGCTTCGACGGGGCGTCAGTGACAACAGACTATGTTGGACAAAGTTGCGCAGGTCTGCAAGTAGGCCAAGGGTGAGCAAGTGTTGGACGTCGACGGCAAAGGATTCCAGTGCCAAAGTATAGGCGGACATATAGCGAAGAACCTTGCTCAGAGGCGCCACTTGCTCGGCGTCGAGGACTCGTTCGAGGTCCGAAAAACCTGTACCGAGCACGGGCAGAGAAGGACACGCAGCGGCGACTCGGAGAAGCTCGTCTGCGGGGCTTCCAAACCGTGACACGAACGGGAACACTGGCCGCGCCATCTCTCGGTTCGCACACATGATATCGAGGCTGGAGGATATATGATACCAGTCAGCCAGAGTTGAGCCAGATACCTGCAGAGCAGAGAGGATGGACTCACTAGCACACTATCTGAGGCAATCCATCAATCTTCAATTTGCCTATTCCGCCTTTCGCCTCCAACATGCTGACCATTGCCCGGAAATGCGACGTGGATGACGATACGGTCCCGCCATAGGAAACCAACATCTGTAAGGTTTGGAATGGACCTTGACGTGGAGACTTGCGGAGTCGCCTGACGACGACGTCTCCATGAAACGCCATGCAGCACACCGTCTGGACGGCCTCGTCGCTGGTTGCGAGCTTGGTGTCCTGGAGCATGCGACTGATCTCCTGTAGTGAAATCTGGTAGCACAGAAGCTCTTCCCGTGTTGGAGCCGAATGGGTTTCAAGCAGCCTGGAGTTGAGGAGGGATGCAAAGAGCGCCGTGTGGAACATTGCACGGTCATGGATCGCGGCTCGGATCCACGAAGCAGTGAAAACTCCCCAGCGTTCATTCCTGTCTTTCGGCCGGAGTGGCGGTAGAAGTCGGCCTGTTTGGTTGATGATGCTCGGCATGAGCCGGTCGATAAACTGATGGGGCAGATTGCTCGGATAGGTCTCGAAGGGGTCCAGAGAGAAGTTTGCGGCGCTGATTGCGGAGAAAATTGGCGGTGGCGTGTGAGGCCGTCGTGGTCGAGATGATCTTCGGAGCCTCTCTTGGTGCTGCAGATTCGCCGCTCCATTTAGGTCGACGGCGATTCTGTCCGTTTCAGGCGCATGAGATTGATAGGATGTCTGTTGCTGCTCTGATTTGGTGATCGCCTGAGCCCAAGAACGCCGGGATACGTGAGCTCGGACAAAAGCCTTGTTGCGGCTCTCCTCGAGTTTGCTGGTCGGTTGTGCGGAGATAAAATGCCACTGCGTTGCTGGCTGGAGACCCTGAGAAAGCTGCGCCTGCTGCTCATATTCGCGACTGCTCCGCTGAGCCAGGTCAGCCGTTCGGGGGTGAGCGGCCATCCGGAGGCCTACAGCTGAGGCTGTCTCATTGCATGTACTCATGCAGTCATTTGCTCCGCGGGTCAATTATTTCTGGACCAAACGGTGCAGGGGACGCAGGTAACAAGTCGATACGGCAAGGAGTCGACGTATCGGACATGGGAGTAAATGAATGAAGGGGAAGTTTCCGCGATGAGGTAATCGCTGCCGCCTGTTTGGCCAAGGACCCCACACTGTTTCCCCCATCTAGATAATGCACTCCCCGCCCCGGAGCCTTGTCTCACGGAGCCTAAATCCGTGCCCTCGACTCAGGCGGCATTCGACACGCTCTCTACAAGTAGAGGCCTCCAAAATCTACGTGAACGACCTTTGTAAGCAACAGGATTTGAAATCCTACGGACTTCGGACTACAGTATGTGGTCGCAACTAGGCAGAAGCATTTCGACGACTCGCCATGTGTGGCAACATGGCTACGACTTATTGTAACGAATGTTTAAGTCGAATCAGCCCCGGCACCTTCAATTGAGTTTATACCACAGGTATATATAGGTGATGGGAGCTCGCTGTTTATATCGTCCCAAATATCCAGTTCATCATCCGTTGATATCAATAAAGTTACAAATTCCACTCAAAGCATTGTACCACGGTCTCAAACCGAACCACGCCCATAGGAATTGGGAACAAAGTCGGCACCCTACCACAGCGCAACAGCATCTTTAATATGCGTGTCCTTGTTATTGGTGGTAATGGACAGACTGGTCGTCTTGTCATCGATGAAGCATTGCAGCGCGGCCATAAGGTTACAGCCTTGATTCGGAATCCCTCGACACTTCCAGCCAAGAAAGGCCTGAACATCATGAAGGGCACACCAGTGGAACCTTCGAACATTGAAAGCGCTTTCAACGCAGTCCAAGGCGACCCCCCTACCGCCGTGATCGTCACGCTTTCGTCCCCAACAGAAAAGGGGACTCGAGTCATGTCTGACGCGCACGAAAACCTCATCGCTGCTATGAAAAGGCATGGCGTTTCCAAAATTGCGACAATGTCTTCGTTTGGAGTGGGGTCTTCTTTCGCGAATATCACTGTGATCATGAGATGGGCAATCTCCAACACTGGACTTAAGCATTCGTTCGCAGACCATAATCAAGTCGAGGAGATACTCAAGAAGAGTGGAATGAAATACGTGTTGTTGAAGCCAGCGAGGTTAACTATGGCAAAAAAAGCGCCCGTTCGGTTCCTTGGTGACGATGGGAAGGGACTTGGTGTTTTCGCGGGCTTGGGGGGCATCTCAAGTGCTAGTGTGGCGGCGTGTCTAGTGGATGCTGTTGAGAAGAGCACTTGGGATCGAAGCACTTTTGTGATATCAAACTAATAGGATGTCGGGGTACAGGTCTTAACGATCTCAAAATCGTAGCGGTGGTGAGGGGGTTACGGCCAAGACAACTATCGGAAAATATCATTTCCTCGGGGCGAACCGGCAGGGATAACTTGAACTCAACTTGAACCTCATATACTGATGATCCAACATTGAGATTCATCTCATGCTGTAAACGTTTGATGGTTTCCAAATTATAACGTCACAGGGTTGCCCCAACCCATCCACTTGAGCGACGACTGAGCCGGATTGACTGACAGTCGGCTTGCCCATGGCCAGCCGATCAAGTTTCGATTTAGCGGACATTCAGGTGGTTGTGTTTGACCTGATGGGAACATGCACAGACTGGAAAACAGCCATAACATCTGCAATGTCCTCATGTCTTCCTCTATGTCAGCTGCTATCATCCAATGAGCGAGCTACTCTGGCGCAACAATGGCGGTTAGGCTTTTTTGCTGAAATCCACGATCGCTTCAGTAAAGGGTTGCCTGGTGAAGACATTGACGTTACCCACCGTCGAGTCTTCGATCAGCTGGTGTTGCAGAACCCCACACTCGATGCGTCGTTACAGGATGAGCATAGAGAACAACTCGTGCGATCATGGCATGGGCAAATTGGTAAGACTTCTCTCAATTCTGCCTGAGTCGATTGATGCATATAGTACTGACGGCGGTTTCGTCTCCAGCCTGGCCAGACAGCATTGAAGCAATCGAACAACTCAAGAAGAGATGCATGGTGTGAGTTCTTGTCGCTTGCTGTCAAGCATCGAAGACTTGGAGTGCTGACCGTAGTGGAATTTCAGTGTTGTCCTAGCAAACGGCACGACAAGGCTACAGCTGGACATCGTCAGATCGAGCGGACTGGGCTTCCACATGCTGTTCTCCTCCCAGCTTCTTGGACTGACTAAAGTACGCTGCCTCATTCTTGACTAATGATCAAGCTAATCGCTACTGCCAGCCATCACCTGACATTTATCTCAAAGCTTTGTCATTATTAGGTGTTGAGCCAGCTCAAAGCCTCATGGTGGCAGCCCACGCCTACGATCTGCGAGCGGCGAAGACAACGTGCGTCCTCGAGTTCTGTGAATGCTGATACAGGGTCTGTCATGCTAATTCAACTGACCACAGTGGAATGAGGACTGCATACATTCGACGACATACGGAAGATGACCACGAGGATATGGCACTGGTAAAGAACGAATTCGACCTTTTTCTTGACGGAGAACGACCTCTACAGAGTCTCACCAACCTATTCCGGCGATGATTCGACACATGCACTACTGAACCGGCGTCGAAGATATAGCTTAGAATCCTAAGTCATGAAATTCCCTCTCGGTCCATTCCCACAGCGCTTTGGCCAGCTCAGGATCTCGACTCAATTTAGATCCAGCCTTCTCCTTACCGACTGGCATATAATACGCACCATTCTTGACCTCGTCTCGTTTCGCCGTTGCTGCCCAAAGCTGCGTCAATGCTCCATCCTGGACACTCAGTACGCCTGACAGTCCATCGGAAACACGCATCAAGCCGTAGGTGAGTGCACTATCCTTCGTCATGACATCGGCTAGCTTGGTTTCGACACGGCCCGGGTGTAGTGAGGTGGAGAGAATCTTCGGATAGCGCCGTGCAAGCTCCCTGGCATGCAGTATATTTGCAAGCTTTGACTGGCCGTATAGACGACTTTTGCTCCACGAAGTCATGCCTGTCTTGACTTCGCTCAAGACAACTCCGTCGCTGGGTGCAAAATTATGAGCGAAGGACGAGACGTTGACAATGCGCACGTCATTGTTCGGCTCACTTGCCGTCTTTTGCATCAGAGGAAGAAGTAGATGGGTCAAGAAAATAGTTGGTGCCAAAATGGATTTCATAGCCTTCCTCGGTCTGTCCTTGGGGATGACCCATGATGCCCGCATTATTGATGAGGATGTCGAGTCGGTCGTTCTTTGAAAGGAAAATCTCCGCAGCTTTCTTGACCGAGGCTAGTGAGGCAAGGTCGAGTTCCAGGTATCTCACGCTGGAATGATTCGTCGTGGCTGCAATCTCTTTGATGGCATTCTGGTATTTTTCTTTCGTCCGTGCTGCGAGATAGATAGATCTCGGTTGGTGCTTAGCAAGCTGCAAAACAGTTTCCCTTCCACATCCCGAGTTTCCCCCGGTGACGATGATGACTTTTCCACCAATGGCGATGTCCTTGTCGGGAATGAAGTTATGGACATTGTCGAATGGGTTCATAAAACCGAGAAGAGGCATTGTTACTCTTTGTCTCGAATGTACACTGGAGTTGTGGTCGGCCAGGAGGAGCGAGGGGATACACCATCAGATATTGGTGTCAAAGGAGGGGACTGAGGTATAGTATAGTTGAAACGACCCGAGTATCAGTGTCCACGCCGAAGTCGTGCGGCTGGCCCGTTCACTCTCTCAAGTTTTCGGTCTCGTTCGTCCGTAAAGGCCAACAATCCCATGTCCAGGTTAGCAAGCAACTGTGGGCCGGATTGCGGGTCTGGGGACGGGATTTGAAGTCCACGCGGAAGATCAGCCGAGCCCATATTGGACCCTAGCCTCACTGGAGTTGGTCTCTCTGTTTTCTTGTACACCAAGTCGACGCAGATTCGGCCGACTCGATTCGTAACACGAAGGCCTGCTGAGCAACGTGGACAACGTAAAGGTTTCCGCTCCGCTAGTGGGGGCTGATCACGCTAGTACGATCCTTGTCGGGACCACTTAGCATCAGGGTAGACTCTTATTGTGGTTGCGGAGCTATGCTCGAGCACGATAATCCGGCTGAAGAGTGCTCAGGACTTCTGAAACGATGACGAAGATATCGTTGAATAGCTAAGCAGCTCAATTCGGGCTTTCGAGTTAATCCGTTCACCGTGGATACTTGGCCCAACCTCCAAGGGACTAGACACCAAGCAACGACACCTACTGTACTGAGTACATATTGTTTCGAGATCCACAAGATGAGTTTTGCCATCAGAAGCCCCCACAAAGTCTGAACAGCAAGATTTGGCCGACCACACCAGATTTCGAAGAACGAAAATGTCAGGAGGTGTTGTTATCATAGGGGTGAGTTAATTTGATCGCTATAAGACCAGCTTCATCGCTGATCCCTCATGCTCAATTATAGGGTAGTGGCCATCTAGGCTCACGAATCGTCCAAAGCTGGCTATCTGAGACCGATATGCCCATCACCATCATCACAAGGGCAGAGTCAGAAGCTTCGTTCACAAATGATGCCCGCATTTCAGTCCACAAAGGCGACTACACGTCCGTCGCCTTCCTGAAGGAAGCCATGACTGGTCAATCAGTGCTTGTTTGTGCGATGGGCTTGACCGCAGCGCCAGAATCCGTCGAGCTTGTGTACAAGACTGCGGCGGCGGCGGGCATGAAGTGGATTATTCCTCAAGGATGGGGTAACGATTGGCAAAATGCACAACTTGCCGCTCGAGTACCTCCCATGTCCGCTGCCAAAGCCTCGAGAAGCATGATCACGGAGTTGGGAATACCTTACACTGGATTCATCACAAATCCATGGCTTGATTGGGTAAGATTTCGATCAACATCTGTGAAACGTTCTGAAGCATACTAATCCTGTCGTACAACCAAAGAATATCAGCTCGGGACTCTTTTCTATCGACGTGGCATCCCGCAAAGCCACGTTATATACAGGTGCGGTGACGCGATTCAATACAACCACCATCGCGCAAGTGGCCCTGGCGGTGGTGCGCTTCGTGCGTCAGCTTCTTCAGCCTGAGCCAAATTTCAGAATTGAAGACTATAGAGACAGAGAGGTATATATAAGGTCGTTCCTACTGACGCAGAAGGAGCTCCTAGAAGCTGTACAGCAGGCAACGAACACCAGTGCCGACGACTGGAAGGTGGAAATGCAAGACGTGCAAGTGTATATCCGTGACGGAGAATCTCTGATGGGCCAGGGGCAGTTCATGAGGGGACTCTTTCAAGTGTTGTTCGGGTGTCTTTACAGTGAAGGGTTCGGGGGCGATTATGAATCAGACAAGGGTGTAGATAATGCTGTGTTGGGCTTACCGCAGGAAGACCTTGACCTAGAGTTGGGGAAAGCCATCAAGGGCTGACGGTCATAGCATAGATAAGACAGGAAGAGTATGATGGAATGAGGGATTGGGGATCGTAAAAACTGATCTGAAAGGATGTATGTTTCAGTGCGAAATATCGACATATTCTCATTTTTGGGAGTCCCGTCCGTGATTGGGTTTATCTACTGCCAGCATGGACACAGTTGAGATGCACGTCCTTCCCTGCGCCCTGAAGACTAAAGAATTATGTCCATGGCAAGTAAGTCCTATCGTTACGGACGAAAATTCCTTCTCCTTCGTCTTCCCTGGAGCAAGCAAGTATCTGTCCGCGTGTCAGGAACATCGATCTTAAAGATGCCCCTTTCCGCTTTTAGACGAAATTGTCTGTTTTAGATTGGCATCGATAACCGATATCAGGTGCTGGGCTACGGGTAAGAGATAGAGACACGTCTGTTGCAACGAATTAATCGTACTCGGTTTGCCAGCGGTATGGACCACGTCAGCGTGCGGGAGAGTGGACTGGGACAGAGCCAGGTCTGCTTGTGCCGACAATGATGAAGGTGATCGAATGATTTTCATCAACAAAACATAGACCGCTGTCAATGACGCTTGGATAGTCAGTCTGTTTGCAGTCGAGTAGATTAGCTAGTGACTCGGGTTTGATGACAGCGTATTTACCTGTTGCAAGCGACATCTCCTATCGGTGCCAGGCCTTGGAGCTTCAGAAACCTTCTGGCTTCTGCCATCAGAAGACAGTCATCTTCTATATCATCGAACTCAGACTTAGCAAAGGCGAGTTGAGCCCGTAGAATCTCTTCCATTTGAGGCCTTGTGGTCAGGTATAGTGCACATAAGGTTTCGAATGCCTTGGCCTCCAGGATGAGGATGTGGACGATATCCGATCGATGCAATGCAGCGTGTATGGCCAGTAGTGTCTCGATATCGGCAAATGATAACCTCCAAGCTCTGTATTCTTGACATAGCAGCTGAAACTCGGAGTCATTGCGAATGTGATTGGGCGAAATTCGTTTTGAAGGCAGAATGTAGTCCATGACTTTGGCCTGCACAAGCGCCAGCTGAACATGGAGTTGCAGTATATTGAAAAAGTACTTGTTGTCCAAGGTGCGAATGATACCTGATTGCTGTCCGAGATCGTCGGACAGAAGAGTGTTATCCAAGTGTTCAAAATTCAGAGTTCGGGGCAACTGTCCTCGTAGAGACATAGATGTATCCATGAAGAAGGCGATCCGACACACGAGTTTCAGCTGACTTGGAGCAGTAGAGGATTGTTTCTCGGTGCGTGGACTCGTGCTTACAAGCTTGACAGCGCATCTTACTGCGGCTGATAGGATCGTAGATGCAGGCTCTGGGTTTTGGGCCCCTTCCATCGCAATAGCGATGCCAATCAAACACTGAACCTGTAGTAAAGATGGTTCTTGCATAATAAGACGAGAGACTCGTAAGCATGCATAGTTGAGATGTGCTGTGGCGTTCAAGTCGTCTTCCTGCTCAGATGCTGGGCTCTGCCCACGCAAGCGATGAGCAATTGCCAGGATGATGTTGGTAGCGATCAGTAAGTTCTCAGGAGTCTCTGCATCACCGCTGTCTTGGCTAAAGACGTTTGTGACCCAGTCTTCGTCGAAGAGTGGTATAGCGCGGTTGAAGTCTTGCAGAAACTCCTGGACCAAGACCCATGTTTTATAAGTCGATGGTATGGCAATGTCCGAATATGTACCAGAGGGTTCTAGTCCCATTGCGACGTCAGGCTCTGTATTACTGTTCTGGTTCCCGTGCATGTCCATGTCGGCTTGAGCCGGGCCCTTTTCAGCATTGTTCAATGGATCGGTGAATGAGGCTGTGTGCCACTCGCTTGGATATAGACTTGCAGCAGTCTCCGGTGGCACATTCGAAGGTTGACTCTCGTGCAATTCAACTGCATGTGCCGGTGTTTGTCGAGGTCTTGTCTCAAGTGTGGTTGCTGGTTCGTGACCTGAATCTGATCGGCCATCGCGTTGATCCCCAATTTCTTTCGCGATGAGCAACTCAAGGTTCAAGATTCGGTGCCTTATATCCTCAATGTGTGTCATAAGACGCTGTCAGTACATTCTTCGCGAATCGACACGTCTTGGAGACATACTTTCGTCGACCAACCTGCTTTTGCTTACGGATATAGGTCGAGGCGCATGGCACGCCGGACTTGCGGCAACCGGAACAAGATGGAGAGTTGGGCTCGCGGTCGCACTTCCGTTTCTTCGAGCGACATAAATCGCACGCTTGGTAGTGTTGTACACTGCTACAGTCATCGATCAGTTAGCATTTAGCCAGATACAGTCATCGATCAGTTAGCATTTTGCTGGCTAGGTATGTAGTATATGGGAGCATGCACCGTTTCTGGGTACGTTGCATATCTGCTTGCTGGTTGTTGATGCTGGATGACCATGCCCAGCTAGTATGGCTCGTGAGGCTTCTGTAGCTTCGAGTGCTATTGTTGCATGGCGAGAGAATGGTATGGAGAGTAGGACTGACTAAACGCCTGTCGTCCGGAGCATGTTGTGCTTCCGCTCCGCATGTCGTGGGCGAGATATGACTAATGGGGCCCACAAAACTTTGGACGGGCGTTCTGCTGTCCACTCCGTGAATGTTGGCATGGTATTTGTGAGATCGGCGAACGGTCAGTCAGCTTGGGAGTATAGAATGCCAATTTACTGTCGGATTCGGAATGTATGGCCTATCCGGTACTCCATGCTATGCTCTCCCTTTCCGGGGAAGGATGATCCGACTTTCACGAATCCGTCAGTCAGAGACTACTATACTGCTGTATTAGTGGAAACATGTATACACTGCTTAAGGGCACACCTCGGCAGCCCAACATACAGTCTATATATTGAGTTTCAGCTCATTCCGACTCTTTATGATCCAGCAGACATAGATCCAAACGACCACTTGTTGCCAAGTCCGTCCTTTATTGGTTAAATCGACCTTGTTGCGACAATGCCAGACCAATCCTTAGACTTTACGCTTCCTGTTCAACTGACCAAAAAGATCTATCGCGACCCTTATGATTACATTCTTCCAGAGAACAACCCCCAAGCCGGCAAGATCATTCTCATCACTGGCGGAGGGTCTGGAATTGGTGCGGTACGTGTATATGATATCCAAGGGCCCCGGATGCTCTGATAACATAAGGCTGCCGCACATGTGTGGGTTCGTGCTGGAGCAGAAGGTGTTGTCATAGCTGGCCGACGTGAGGAAAAGCTGCGCGAAACTATCTCATCTCTACAGGCCATATCAAAGGGGACGAAAGTCCTTGGCGTGAAAGCTGATATCACGGTCGCCGAAGACGTTGAGAATCTCTACTCGAAGATCAAAGCAACATTCGGCAGGACTGCTGATGTCGTCCTGGCTAATGCTGGCTGGGTATCAGGGTTTTTCAAAGCTGGGGAAGATCCAGTCGATAACTGGTGGAAAGTTTATGTGCGTTTCTGGGTTTTCTCTTCCATCGTGGTCCCGTCCAGTCTGGCTAAATCCTTGCCAGGAGATCAACGTCAAAGGCCTCTTTACGACAATCCACTATTTCATCAAAAGTCAAAGTAACCCCGAAAATCCTACCGGGACAATCATTTCCGTTGGTTCAGCAGCTAGTGGCAAAGTATTCCCATCGATTTCATCATATGCAACATCGAAATACGCAGCGCAAAGGGTTCTTGAGTTTGTCGACGCAGGTGAGTTTTCGAGAACTGATGCGCGTCCCGAAAATGCTGATCAATGGTGATAGAATATTCTCAACTTCGTACCTTCACTCTGCTTCCCGGGATCGTCGCGACTGATCTCATTCACGATTTCTACAGACCTTACGCAAAAGATCACCCGGAACTGACGGGCATGGTGTCCCTCTGGCTAGCACAACCGAAGGCTGACTTCCTCACTGGCCAGCTCGTCAGCGTGAATTGGGATTTGCAAGAGATGGAAACTCATGCTAAAGCAATTCTAGAGAAGGGGCTTCTACGGACTCAATGGGTGCCAATTCTGCCAGTGAACGGAGGTGGAGGGTTGCAGTGAAAAACATTCGTTGTCAGCCGAACTGGGGGGTTCTTCCTGGATCCCTCCGCTCCCGGCCATCGTCCACCTAAGTTGAAGCCACTCGTACCTATATTGCACTGTACATAACATAGTATGCTACAGTACTTATAAAAGGGTCAAAATCTTCGAAGTTGCTTGACACAATCGCACAGTCCCCGAACATCCTAGGGAAACCTTACCAGAGTCTAGGTCAGCGTGTCAGCTCTGTCGCAGGCCAATCCTAGCTTAATACTAGTTTGACCTAGTCACCAAGATTCGAGCTGGGTCCTAGGCGACCTAAGCCCCAAGCCCGGTCACGGCTCGAGCTGGGGTCGGGCTCAGCCCGATACTGGCGCGGTACTGGATCGATATAAGCCCAGGCCAGCTCAAAGCTAGATCGGCCTAGACTAGAGCCAGCTCCGAGCTAGCCCGCTTATACGAGACGAGGTAGTCTGTTGCGATAGGTTAGAGCTATATCTTATCCGTGTAGGATATAACTCCGATCCGAATCTAGTACGACCCTGATACGGATTAACACAGCGATCTGTATCACCGATTTAAGGCTAGGGAGAAAGTTCAGATACGTGTCCGATTCCGTGCACAATATGTCTCGAATACGGATTAATATATCTAAGACTATTGTATTATAAGATATATCTATAAGACCTCTAAGTACTAGCATAAGTTTTAAACTAGTATACATAGGCGGGAAGTACTGTATCATTAGAGCGCGCTACTAGGAATGCTGCCGCCACTACACTCCGAGAGGCCGTCGAGCTGGAAGGCAAAGGTAGAAGACTACTACTGTACTCCCGTCATCGAGTGACAAAGAGACGCCGCACCGAGCTAGACGCGGCTCTTGGTGCCCCGCACTTCGCTGCCACTGCTCCTGTAGCATTCCAATAATCATACGACGAGCTGATGTCTCTAAAAGCTACAGTATATGTTAGTATTTGTGCTGCTCGTGCGTCGGTTCCGCGGGATTGAACCTCGTGACGCTCCCAGTGCTGGCCCGCCAGCGGGTAGCCAGTCTACGGTATAATCCTCGCTAACATGCGCGGCTTTTCGAAGAGAGTCTCGCTGGAGCTCGGCATGCCAGATGAAAAAGGTACAGTAGGTCGAGACAATGCGATGTGGTATCCTTTGCCGAAAGAGGGATAGCGCGCTGAGTCGACGATGTCGAAAATGAGGCAGCAGTATTGCGGTATTGGGTTTAGCGTCGATGTGGGTGGGGAAAACGCTGCAGTATGGCATGCGGAGATGGACAGGAACAGCAGCGTCGTCAACGGCGGCATGCATGCCAGCATCAACAATGACAGGGTCATGCTTGTAGATTTCCGAATAGTGGTGCCGGCGTCTGCGCATTTTGAACTTCCTGACGTGTGGCGGCGATGGTGCCTTCTGGCAGCGCCAGACGGTTGCGATCACGATCACTGCTTCCGCCACTGTTGACTGACTGACTGTCCCCAGTGGCACTGCATTTTGAGATTAGGTGGACACTCGCTGTGTAGACCGTACAGCATTTTTGGTTCTGTTGAGAAGCCGACATTATCAGACGCTGCTGCGTTTTGGGGTAGATGGTAGTAATGGTCAAAGGATTCGGACTCGATATGTCGTATATTGGTGTTTAGTTGTGACTTTCAGCATATCTGACAGGTAGAACGATAGACTGCGATCCCGGCTTGGGGGGCGATGATCAGTGGCATTCGTGAATTCGGCCTTCGGTAGAGCAATGTATTGAAGGCAGTCTGGACTTTCTGTGGGAGGACCAAGATCAGGTTTCAGTGATGTTGCAGACACATGAGGACCAACTTGCTGAAAAAGAATAGTACTGTATCCAAAACATGTCAGAGATCGTGGTTCTGAGCTCAAAGGAGCTGTGATGAGCTTAGCTTGGATGATTCACGATTCGTCTCTTGGCTTGCGTTATCTTGAAGTAGTCCCAACTCTTCAAAAAGCTCGCTCTCTGGCCGAATCGTGGTGACGCAAACAGTTGGCACGACTTGAACTTCAAGGTCATACCTTGATGCAGAAGAGAAGAGGGAGGAGGACGAAAAGAACAGGAGGTGACAAGAATACGAAAGATAAGAATTTCGGAAATGATGATGGAGAGATGGACGACACCGAGGTTTTCTGGAAACGCAAGGACCGCAAGGTGCTCGTCCCACAAGACCATGCTGGATCGCACATGGGTCCTGGACACAGAAGGTTTGGTCGGGGACCGTATGAAGCAACAGAAAAATGGTGATGTTGTTGAAATCATCCTTGAATGGGCATCCATGCACACATCCTATAAAGTACAGCAGTACTGTAGATGGGGATAGAAATGAACCACCGCATCAGGGATAGTTTGATTTGAAAGATCAAGGTAGCAGTAACGACATCCAGTGATAAAAGACAGATTGGACTGGACAAGAGAGAGATAGAAAATCCAATGAACAGTGATGTGAATTTAGGAGATGCATGGAATTGTGAGGTCAGAGTAATGTGAACTGCAACTGAACATGGTCGTGCCCCGCGTTAGCGTCACAGGCAAATTCCCAAAACTACTCCAGCGCCGCTTTTACCACGGCCTTGTCAACCTATTCATCCCATGCGAGTTGCGAATGGACGTTGCACGAGTTCGTCTGACTGCATTTTCCTGTCTCTTCTCCAACACGGTCGTCCAAGGGATCTTGCCTGAATCACCAGGGGTTGCAGCCACAGACATAACCTTGATTCGGGTTTCACCACATGACCCAGCTGTGCCTAGAATTTGATCTGCATGCGCAACACAGACGACTTTCCTTGATTACGTGCGTAGCTACATTTGAACCCTTCTCGCCATCATTCGGATTACAGTGCTGCACATTCTTTCAGGCGTGACAATTGCAGACCCACGCGCCATAACAGCCGTCTTGCGGCCCACGCGTACGGGCCGAGCCTCGACTTCTTGGGCTCCCACATCACCGTTGATGTGATTACGCACCCCACCTCCAGCCAACGGCCAACCTAGCTTACGGCACCGATTCACCGGCGAACACTACCTAGTCTGGCGTAGGCGAACAATTAAGCATTCTCAAGTCTTACGAGATACGATACAGTAGTCCTACATTCCTGTCCGCCTATTTTCAGTGCCGTTCAAGCCGTCGAAGGTCGATATTGGCAGAATGCGCCTTTTGGAACTTGGTAGTCGTGGAGAGGTCAAGTCGAGCAAGAATTTTGTGGGCGAGGAGATTCCACGCTACGCGATACTTTCGCATACTTGGGGGCCTGATGATGAGGAGGTCACTTTCAACGATCTACAAAATGGATCTGATAAGAGCAAGGCTGGATATGCCAAAATTCGTTTCTGTGGGGAACAAGCTAGGAGTGACGACCTCCAATACTTCTGGGTGGACACATGCTGCATCGATAAAGCAAACCATACCGAGCTCTCGGAAGCTATTACCTCGATGTTTGCCTGGTATCGTGATGCAACAAAGTGCTACGTATACCTATCAGATGTTTCGGCCCGCACAGGCGATAGTAGCAGCGAGAACCGTCAGCCTTGGGAACCAGCCTTCCGGACGAGTAAACGGTTCACGCGGGGATGGACGCTCCAAGAAATAATTGCCCTAAATCAAGTCGAGTTTTTCTCGCGAGAAGGTGAATTTCTAGGTGACAAGGGGTTACTTGGGCAGCAGATCTTCCAGATAACGAAAGTTCCTATCGCCGCTCTTCGCGGCGCCGCTATGTCTGATTTCACCGTTGAGGAACGTTTGCAATGGGCAGCGAACCGCAAAACCAAAAGAAGAGAGGACAAGGCCTACTGTCTGCTCGGAATTTTCGATGTCTTTCTGCCCCTCATCTATGGTGAGGGAGACAATGCGTACATCAGGCTGAAGAGGGAGATTGCCAAGTCATCAAAGTGTGAGTAACCCAACTCGCTCCAACCGGAATTTTGACCGATGTAATCAGTACACCCACGAATCGAGTCAAGTGAGTACAAAGCAAGAGACAATATCTTACGAAGCCTGTGGTATCCGCGCATGCGGGAACGAGTCGACCAGATACAAGAAGCTCATGGAGTCACTTACAAATGGATGCTTGAGGATGATGTGAAGGATACTAGTACGAGTACTACTAGTATCAGACCTCAGGGTTCCACGGAACCTGCATCTTCTCACTTTACAAACGACTGGGAAAATGCGGTAGAACTTGCCAAATATCTGCGCCGTGTACAAAATATGCCCCATGAAGACATCTGGATGTACATGGAGTTGCATCATTCATTCGAAGCCGACTCAGACGAGTGAGTGAAGCCGTGGTATTAGGGCGGTTCTAATTTCCCTGAAGCTTTGCTAATTCTTATAGCATGGACTGGTTGATAACGATCGTTCGCAAAGAGGAGAAACGTGGTTGGAGGGTCCGTAAGCCAGAGCAGTACGTGGCCCGAAACCACGGCTTCAGGAGGCAAGGCTATGCCAACAAAATGCGTCGGACCTGGGACATCTTCTCGACCTGGTTGAAATCCAAGGATCCACCAAAGAGTATCTATTGGATCAGTGGTAAGGTTGGCAGTGGAAAGAGCACGCTGATGCGATACCTTGATTCCAACATCGACCAGAATGAACACATGGAGCCTTGGGCTGCAGGATTGTGCGTTTTGAAAGCACGATACTTCTTCTGGAACCCTGCTGAAAGCAGCCTGCAGAAGTCATTTGTTGGCCTTTTGCGATCTTTATTGTGTCAGCTCTTGGAGCAGAGCGTGGAATTTACTGATTCCTGTGAGCCGCGCGAAAAGTGGAAACACGCGCAAATCGACGATAAGCCCTTGGAGTGGACTCGAGTGGAGTTGCAAGAGACAATGAAGAAGTTTCTCGACAGTACATACAGATCATCTCGAATCCTCCTTATTATTGACGGTCTGGATGAAGCCGAGGGAAGCAGCGAAGATACAGAGATGCTTATGTTGTTTCTTGAGGAAACTTCGAAACATGACCATGTCAAAGTATGTGTCTCCAGCAGGCCCTGCATTATGTTCCAGGATGCTTTTCAGGGCTGCCCAAAGTTAGAGCTTGAAAAACTCACCTATACCGACATTCAGTCCTATGTACTTGAAACCTTGACATCTCACAGGCGGTTCAGGTATGTGCAGCGTCTTGATCCCTTGGGTTCAGAACACCTTGCAAATCGTATTGTTGAGAAGGCTGAAGGTGTCTTTTTGTGGGCAAAGCTTGTCGTCAAGGAGCTCTTACAGAATCTACGCGATGGTGAAGGGATTAGAGAGCTCATCAGAGTGTTGCATGGAATACCTGCTGATCTTGATGAGCACTTCCGACGGATGGTCGATTCAGTGCCGTCCCTTATCGGAAAGAAGCGTCCATGCTGTTTCAGATTGCTCTTCATCATGAACAACATTTCACCGCAGCGAACCCTCTCAGATTGTTGGATCTCTCCTTTCTGGATGCTGCTGGCACCGATTTCGCTCTGGAATGGCAACCTGAGAGAGGTGGCCTTGACTTCACATATCGAGAAGGCATCTTGTTTCGCTTGGACTCGACCCTCAGAAAATTGAACAGCCGCTGTCTTGGGATACTCGAATGCTTCTACTACCCCGGAGAAGCAGCACGACAGGTGTCTGTGGGCGAGGACCTTTTTGAGCCACCTCTGACTTCCTCAGTCATGCATGCAGAAAGTCTGGACGAGACAGTCTTTCTCCCTATAATCCATGAAGTCGCGAGCATGAGGCAGCACAAGCTCTTTCCATTTGATTTTGGGGTCGATTTTCTCCATCGCTCGCTCCGAGATTATATGATGAGCGATGGACTGCAACGTCTCCGTCAAGGATCGAGTGATGACTTTGACCCCAGGAATTACCTGCGCAACGCGAGGCTTATTCAAGCGCAGCAGATCCAGGCCGCAGGGCTTTGCACCCCACTGGCAACTGGATTCTGCAGCTATGTGCTCAGCACCCTGGGTCTTCCAAAATATCGCAGCTCCACAGCCTCGGCGCAGCTCGCTCAGAGAATATGTAATACTGTCGAAAGTATCCCTGAAAGTGATGATTACTGTCCTAGTTTTTGGTACTTGGACGCCTGCTTGCACATATAGTATGAAGAATGCAGCAGCTTTCTCACGGTTGCCATCGATTTTGGTCTAGAATCCTACATCCAGGGAGGCTACACCCAGGGACGAATTTATCGAGGCTCCATACTGGGAAAGCGTGGACGGCCTATCCTGGACTACATTTTGCGGCCACGATTTGGAGCAGTATATTACCATACCCTCCAGACCGGCTACCATTCCCCGTCAATCGAGCTGATTCAATGTGCCCTTAATGATGGGAGCGACCCAAATGAACAATGGAACGGTCCGTCTGTATGGGCACTCTTTTTGTGCTTCATTGCCACCGTCGTGAAAGACGTCAACTCACCAGAGAAAGAGAGGCAAGACTACTTCGTCGCTCTGGTTGCATTGATCCAGCACGGAGCTTCACGGATGATACCCAAATCATGGCTGTCCGTTGGAGCGTATTTGGAGATGGTCGAACCTCCATGGCCCCTTATCGAGGACACGGCTGGAAAGCGCTTTGAAAGTCGCTGGGGTGCAGTCGGCAATGCCTTGGCTGGAGATGGCAACGACAATCCCTTGTATGATGTGAGAGATCTTGTGGAATGCTTCGTGCATCCACACATATTTGACTTACAGCAGGTCAAGCAACTGCAGCTCCTTGTTGACGAGCAGCAAAGAGACGAAGCAGGCTGTACAACATCCGAACCTCGTCAACACCAATTAAACCTCAAAGAGGGTTCTGATGCCCGACTGGGATTGGGAACAAAATGCTAGACGGAGCGATGTCGCTCATTGGTAGCCCGCACCGCACCGGAATCTCGTAAGCAGCAGTGGTTCTTGAAGTTGAAGGTCTTCACAGGTGATATGCGCCGAATGAACATGCTTATGGTTGTGGTACAGAGCGGAAAGTAAGGAATAGTTTAATTCAGCCTTGCCAAACCCCTTCCCGTTTCCAGGCTTGAGCAAATTGTGCCAAGAAGGTCAATGCTGTAAGCAGCCTGGAGCGATCCCGAGCCACCTGGAAGGCGTCCCTTCTTTGGCGTTTTGCGCCGCGCGAGACAGTGTACACTGCCTCCAGTTCAGTACCGTTACGGCAAATGACATCTTTCTTCTGAGACAGATGGCGACCACAACCGCCTCAGTGGGGAGCGCCAGCTCCTCAAGGGACGCCAAGTATCATTCGTGATCGAGAGGGAATGACGACAACGTACTCGCTCGAAAGCAGCTGATTGGCACGTGGCGTCCAAGTTTGGGCAGTTCGCACGGCTCCAGCTGCGACTCAGGGAGATTATGGCTTGTGAGCCCCCCAGAACATGCAGAGCCTCTAGCGGTATTGTACACGGTAAGGAAGCTGTATCGAACATCCCTGCCAGTCCACATTTGGCACCATCGATTTGCCAATGCACATTCGATCCAATCACATTATTCTGCTTCGCCCATTCCACCCATGGTTCATCAAATGCACATCATCTCATAGAACTACGTGAGGCTGAGTGGCAAGACAGTCTTTGTGTTGCTTTGCCCTTTCAGTCGTTCGGAGGTCGACTCTGCGATGTTGCTCTCTTGACCTTCCGCCCTGTCTACGAGCAGTGGCCATCACACCTGCTCAGTATACACTCTACACACTGCGCATTACCTTTGCGCGGGATTACGCTTGAGATATTGCACCATGCATGCCTCATAACATGGTCGAGTCTACTGCTACCGTGTCCGCTCCTTGCAATTTAGCACCATTGCAGCGAGTGACAAGTATGAGGCTGGCTCCATGGCTGCCAACGATGCAGCAGTGGGACAGAGCCGAGAAGCCCCTGAACCAAAATCGGTAATGCGACGATTCCTGGAGGAGTTCGATACCTTCACATGGCCCGAGGAGCAAAATCAGAAGAACAGGTCATATTTCGAGTTCTGCAAGAATGTGCCGAGTCGCTATCCTACACCAGACCATATCATGGAGAAAGAGGGCCCGCTTGGGGTTCCGAGGTACTACAAAGCGGACCACAGGACACAGAGGGTGCAACGATACCGGATCTTAGATTCTTTACAGGCGAAAATGAGGTTCAAGGAATCGTTCGCCGTCAAAACACTTACACGAGAGCCGGGCAATCGTGGGGACAACATAAAAGAGGCAGTCGCCATGACTGGGCTGCGCCATCCGCACGTTGCGGCCCTGCTGGGCACATTTTTCTTCTGGCAATTGGACCACATCGTCATGTTCCCTGCAGGTGTCACGGATCTCGCTGATTTCCTCTGTTGTGTGTCGCAGAAAATCGAGGCTGAGCAAGCCGGTCATGCAAATGATCCGAGGGCTGCAGCCATTCAACAGACACAACTGGAAAATCAGCCTAACTTCTCTTTGGACGAAAGTCTCCATAGGCAAATGGAGCGACTGCAGGGCTATTTTCTCTGCTTATGTGAAGGATTAAGTTATCTACACAAAGCTAACGTTCGGCACAAAGACATCAAGCCTGAGAATATCGTTATTGACCAAAGTGGAAATGTCGTATTCGTCGACTTTGGTACATCTGTTCGGTATGATCCCAGCCAGAAGACAGCGACTTTGAACCCGGATGCGCTGGTCACGGAGGAATATGCAACGCCGGAGAGGATCAAGGGGAAGACCCGAGACAAGCGATCCGATGTCTGGTGTCTTGGATGTGTCTTTGTAAAAATGGTGACACTGCTTTTCGGCAAAACACTCGAGAGCTTCAAGGACGAGGTAGGCATCCAAAATCCGAAGGCGAAATCTAAGTTATGCATCTTTCAGAAGAGTTTGCCCAAAGTACGTACATGGCTCGGAAAGCTGCAAGATCCAGATCTTCCCTTCAGAGGTACGAAGAACCGAGATAAGGTTCGACACAGCATTCAAACCATACGTAAAATGGTGGCCGAAGAGATGGCTGACCGTATCGACGCCGAAGATCTCTGGCCGGAATTCGACTTTGCTCATTCGCCCTGTCGCGATTGCCATCCGTCGCACAAAACCTGGGGAGGTCCAACGGAAGCTCAACAGCGTGTTTATGACGACGGGATCGAAGCTCGTCGCCAAAGAGCTGATGATGACAAGGAACTAGAGAAGCAAGTAGTCCTATGGGCCACTCCGCTCTATGAAGAGTCGTCGTCTGGTCTTCCGACCTCAACTACCAGTCTACAACTTTCTCCTCCAGCGGAACATCGCTCTGCACACAGAGCTGCCCTTTCCGAGCTGTCAGTTCAGCCAGCATCCCGACAAAGAAGGCAAAGTCAGCCTCGGAAGGTACAGCGCGAAGCAGCGGAGACTCAGTCGCAGGACTTCGCGCCGCCTGGTGGTGAGACTGTTAGCGTGAAGAGGGCAAAATCTCCGTCTCCAACGAGATCGAAAGTCAGACCGTTATCGGAGGCTGAAGTTGGCGGCTGGCAGGTCATCGACAAAACCTCGACAGCCAAACAGAATGCTGCGAAAGAGGTTGGCCGTGTGGATGAACTTGAGACTGGAGACAATAAGGAGAACATCAATGCTTTCGAAATCAATATCTCACCACCACCGTCCCCACAGCGTCAACATCAAAGGCCTAAAAATGCCCAGAAGCCCCCTCCCCCAACCCCAACAACATCACCAAGGACCACCCTTTATGGTCCTCTATCACATGAACAGCGCCCACAATCACGCGACGGCACGCAACTGTCGAAGATGAATGATGCATCGAGGGCACAAGTGGCTGCAAAGTCATCCCAAAGGTCGTTTCGAACCCCTTCGGTTGCTTCTGCTGTAGAGCGCGCCACCAGTCTAGGTAGGGCCTCCCTAACGCCATTTCGGTCGCTCCCAACGATCGTCGAAACCTTGGACCCTCGTGCAGGTATACCCAGCGTTGGTGTGCTCAACCTGAAGCAAGGACAAGCGCCACAACTTAAAGTGGAGGCTGGTCACTGGAAAGAATGGCATGGTAAGCTCTTGTGCTCTGTACGATGGGTCTGTGCGTGCTAACGTGAGATATAGGAAATAAACATTGTCACTTCTTCAAATTGCGCAAAGGTGTGCGGAAGTACGACGTTTTTGGCAGAGGCACATCTGTAGGACAGTTCGATGTCCAGCCCGGGTTCTGGCCCTTGAAGTGGGTTACTTCGATCGTACGACCAGAGCCGGACTACGTGTGCATTCACAACTGGAAAGTCGAGCCCGAGTACATTCAAACTCGCGATCCCCCATTCACACCTATAAATCCGACCACATTTGTGATAGCAGGACCTGAAGAATGATAGCTTTCGACCGCTTCTCGCAGCTCTCTACTCGTACCATAATGCCTACAGAAAAGTGTTTAAATCATGATTCGCTTTCATCAGTCGCTACGCGTTCTACCCTTCATGATCATTGGCTTGATTCGCGGGTCGTCATCAGAGTATTGCTGATCTTTCGTAAGATGCTCTTTGCGAAGATGCCCGGCCATTTGTGCCCAGTCGAATTGCTCGGACTTCTGGGGGCACCCCTCCTCCTTACATCTATAACGTACTCCGAAGGCGAAAGCCTCCCAGCTCGTCGTGCGACTTCGTTGCCTTCGTAGGTCAACGAGAGTTTCGGCGCAATGCTTCAGGCTGTTGCGGACGTGACCCTGCTTCAGGTACGCCTGGGTTTGAGATGTGATTTTCTTTTGCAATATGTCGACTTCTTGCTGCCACGAATGTACGGAATCTTCGGTGTAGAGGTCTAAATTGGCATTCAGACGGACGTATTCCATATTCGACTGGCACTCCAAAAGGTCCTCCATGTACGCATGAACTTCTTCCGAGATCGCGAATAAGGCAGCATTGACTCGATACGTCGTTTTCTGCATCCTGATGTTGTGGTAATTCCAAGGCTTGCTACGTTTCTTGGGCGGCTCCTGTAGCTTTTGATCGTATCCAGAACCAATGCTTAACATCAGACAAGGTGGCAAGCCCCGACCCCATCGTTCAGACAATTCCCTGCACACTTCTCCTGTTGGGTTCGTCCAGCTGAGACCCGCATCGCAAAACTTCCGGGAGCCCAGCTTGACAGGATTGAAGGCGTATGGACTGCATGCTGTGGCTCGCATGACATCAGTAACGGTGTACGCCTCTGACTTGCTCTTCATGCTTTGGACCACTAGATCACCTTCGTAGGAACGAAAAAGGTAGGGAACGCGACTCCCCTTGCGAGACGGCTGCTCGAAGGAGCATAAGAAGGTTTTGCATCGAGTCGCATCCGTATCTCGCCATGGCTTGGTCCCAAAACTGTCGGTCACAAGATTCCTGACCTTGCTTTCCTGAGAATCTTTTGCGGGCAGTATCAGGTGTCTCACCCTTCGTGCAAGTGTTCCATAGCGTACACCATATACTTTCCGGGTCAACTCTTCGAACTCCGAAAGTGTTCGATCAGCCGACATAGACATTCTGCCCAGCATAGTCGCAATGAGGCTGCCAGTGCTGGTTCCGGCGATGTAATCGAAGTAGTGACAAGGCAGAAATTCACAGTTTCCGATGGATTGAGCCATATAATCTTTTCCCTTTGGAATCTGGTCTCTAAGCTCACTCATTGCCTGCTGTACCTCGATCGAACTGAGTTGTTCGCAGTCTCCGCTTGTTTGTGCAAAAGGCCATGTATTCTGCTCGACATCTGCAATCTGCAACATCAACGCCTGTATAATGAGCAGAGTAGAGATGCCACGAATGCCACCTCCGTCTAGAGACAGCACGGTCTGAACGGACCAAGCACCTCCAATCCTCGTAGCCTGTTCGAGGACTTTCCGGCGAGTATCTTCTCGTGGACTGATTTGCCCATCAAGGCTCTGGAACTGCGTCGTGTATACTCGTGCATATTCGCTGCCTTTGGAAGTTTGTCGTGATAAAGTATCTGGGTCCGGTTCCAAAGGGTGTGGCAGAGACGATTCTGGCGACAATGAGTCCGATATATATGTGTCGACATCGGCGAAGGTCACCGTTACAGGACTGGTTGCAGAAGCCATAGATGTTGAGAGACGAAGGTTGAAGCTGCGTGTTTGGACATAGACCTGCTATCCCTTGAAGAATAAATGTTGGTGCTGGGAACAGAGGGCATTGTAAGGTGCACGCGCGATAAGGCTGAGGGAATCTCAGGCTGAGTGCCTCGCGGATTTGGGGGAGGGGGAATTGGTCGCAAAAAAGACCGGACGCGTGCCAGAAAGGCCGCATGGACTCTCCTCATGTTTGCATCAGCAGTCAAAGCACTGCCGCAGTAATCGTTCCGATTCTCCCTTGAGTTGGACATTGGGGCTGGCGCCTCGATACCAGGGTGCATTAGCGGTATTGTCACGCATTAGCCCCCACCACCACACCGAAAATACGAGATGACCGGTCTAATATGTAACGCATATTGTGGCATGAATCACAAGGACTTGCAGGTTCAAGACCGTGACCTCCTCTTTCATTGGGTCATTTGCCACCTATCCGGTCTGGATACGACAAGTGTCTCAGCCCAGGCATGCCCTTCTAATCTCCAAAGGTATTTGGACAATGCAGAAGCAAGCAGCCTGCATGACCTCCTGTGTGACGTTTTCAGCTGAGCCATCAATCAGGCTGGATAGTCTCAGGCTGGCATCGATGGCAGCCTGATGGAGGCATTGTAAGTGTGTCTCGTCGTGCTCGTCAGAAGAGAGTCATAATCGGGTTCACCATCGCTCTTCTATGCAAGCAGGCAGTTCAGCCTTCCCATTCCATAGCTGCATTGACCACTATGGTTGACCCTGTTGGTGCAGTGCTGGGCGGGGTGTCGCTAGCTATCCAATTACTCGATGGCGCTGTGAAAGGTTAGCATACCAATCAGCGGTTATCCTTGCCGGGATTATGTTAGAGGAGCCCAAGTTGTACTCATTGTATCTTGCAGGTTACAACTTCTTCCTAGCAGTAGGAGATTTCCCAGCGAGAACTTTGCACCTGCGTACTCGGCTTGAAATCGAACAGAAGAGTATTCTGGATTTTTCAGAAACCGCTGAAATTCTAGGAATTTTCAAAATCGACAAGGAAGAGAACATCCCTCGTATATTGCGGAAAAATTATCTAGTGCTCGGGTCAGTCTTTAGGCAGATCGAGGCAAAACTCGACACACTCGCCTCATTCACGAGCAGATACAAGGAACTGCGGCATGGGGAAGTTGAGGACGATCAAGAGGTTACCGTGGCAGAGTTGGACAAGAAGGAGCAAACACCGGTATTGGTTAAATGGGAAGGAGCTGCCAAAGAGCGTCAAAACATGCTGGGAACAGAACACATAGTGAAGTACTATCGTATCGGGAGAAGTATCGTCTGCCATCCTAAGAGACTGCGCTGGACTGGAGTTGATGAGAAGAAGTTCAAGGCTGTGCTAGACGAGCTCGCTGGATACAACAACTATCTGAGGAAGCTCCTCGATGGAGAGTACAGCAAGCGTCTGGAGGAGAGGACTGTCAAGACGTACCAGGAAATGGTTCTCGTCAGGAACCAGATCGCTGACCTCACCCAACTGGTCACCAATGCTATCCTTCTCGGCCATTCAGGGCATCAGCTCGAGGTGTTGGCAGATACCAAACGTCGGAGCATTGCCAATGACTCTGTGGGTAAAGATGATTTCGTCGACGAAGACAAGCCCCCACAGTATCACGAGCTGGTGGATGTGAAAAAATTGGTGTACAAGGCCGAGGACCGGATGATCAACATTGTTGACCCACCTGCCATGGAGAAAGCTGCCATCGAACGCGTTCGATCGATCGGCACTTTCCAAAGACCGGGGTCCTTGGAGCCAGAGGTTGCGATCTTCGTTGAATGGAAACGATATACCAGAGGGGTTGACGACAAGACCGAGGAGCCTGGGCCTCTGTCTGACGATACGAAGCGCGCGAAAGGCCTTGTGGCAATCCTTCAGAGTTCCAAGCTCAATGCATTCCACACACCCGAGTGTCTGGGTTATTTCGACCTTCAAGATGGCGAAGACTCTGATGCTTCATCTCCGGCACCCACTCTTTTTGGAATTGTATACAAAATTCCGGGTCCAGTCTCCAAACCAGTTCTACCGACAACCCTGCGTGCTAAACTTGGGATTCGGCCCTTGCCATCGCTGAGCGCTCGCATGAAGCTTGCTCATCAGATCAGTGACTCGCTACTGTATTTTAACTCGGTGCAATGGTACCACAAGTCTCTCAGATCTGATGCAATCCTCTTCCAACCCCACCCTGAGACGGATCTAGCTGATGTGTCAACACCACTCCTTACAGGCTTCGAATATGCTAGACCAGGAGGTGCCACCAGCACCAAGATTCCCCCGGATCCAGCACGTCAGCTGTATGTGCACCCTTTTTATCAAAATGATCCGAATGCATCGTACCAACGCAGCTACGATGTATACGCTCTTGGGATCATCTTGCTTGAGATTGCCTACTGGCAACCAATCAACCTCATACTTGGTCCATTGCTGAAGAACAAAGACGGTCCAACGAGCAGTGAAGCGGAAAATGTTCGTTCCAACCTTCTCGACCCGTCGCCTGAGTCACGTATTTTGCCAGACCTCCGAGGGTTGGTGGGAGATCGCTATCACCTAGCGGCTGATAGTTGCATCCGAGGTCTTGTTGCTGATGATGAGGATGAGGACAACATTGATGTAAGCATGAGGCTTCAAGATGGCTTCGTCAGGAACGTCGTGGACAATCTGGGGACTCTGGTCGATCTCTAGATCTGGCTTCAAACGTTTATCTGTCAAATGCACCATTCACGCTCAATCGCTCTTTATTCTGTCTTTCCCAAGTTGTGATGAAATGTCCAAATCAATGTTTGTCGTACGTTTTGAACTTGGATCTAGCACAATTAGCGATCTCGTTAGACTCTCGGTAGGAGTACCAAGCATACGGACACTATAATCCCCGCGAAAGCCAATACAGGTCGTGTAATTTAGTGTTAAATACGGAGTACGTTAAGCCCAATCCACCTGCCGAGTCAGCGGACCGAGCGCCGGAAATAGGGGGTTCATGTATTCTCACAAAATGTACGCGTGATGTTCCCGAAACTCCAACAACCACCAGGTATTGAGTTCGCGACCTTCAGACCGCGGCATCACCAATGTTTATATTCTCGAGTCGAAATCGCGATGCCCCTGAGGATGACTGAGCCTTCAATCTTCTGTGGCGCGATCCACCGCCGAAGAAGGCCGTGCACGCCTGGACAACCCAACCACCAGACCACACCAGAAATTTTTTCACATCGCGCTAACTTAGCACCATGCCATGCCGTTCCTCATGTCCGAAATAATATGCCTTATTAGCATCTGCTGGTCGGTCCGGGCCCTTGACGGCGACTTGACAGCATGCACCGAACGATGACATCTCGGCGTGGCACCCACTGGGAGGTTGGGAAGTCGAGACGGAAGCATCCACTCGGAAAGGGGATCCAGCAACTTTTAGTATAAAGAGTCTGATGTATTGCCATCATGGTCGCTGGGGCGCATATCAATCTCCCAGCCGTTGCAACGGAATGAGAACGTTGAACAATCAGCCCACCGAACACACCCGACCGAGGCGACACGAGGCAAGGCGTTCAGATGACAAAGCTCACGCTGCTTGCGAATGCTCTCGTAGCAACCTTTCTCTTCGCCTCACCCGGGGCAACAGCTGGCTGCTCAGCCCTGTACGGGCAATGTGGAGGCACCGGCTGGACTGGAGCCACATGTTGTGCCACAGGTTCTAGTTGTCAGTATCAAAACGATGACTACTATCAATGTCTCACATACGTTGGCAACTCTGCCTGCTCTGCAACGTACGGACAGTGTGGAGGGATAGGTTGGACAGGGCCAACCTGTTGTCAGTCTGACTGGAGCTGCGAATATAACAACGATTACTATTTTCAATGTCTTCCACCCACGGACACGTCGGCCCCATCATCAACCAGCACGACGACTACGATCAGTACCACCGCATCATCATCTTGTGCCACGAACTGGGGTCAGTGCGGAGGGATAGGCTGGACCGGTCCTACTTGTTGCAATGATAACTGGCCTTGCGTGTATGGGAACGATTACTACTATCAATGTATATCACCATCAAGTGGTAAGTCAGGACATGAGAACTCTTCAGGAGCACCTTGAGGATTATGACCACTGACAAGCCACAGCAAGCGCTCTTTCTGCCAGCAAGACTACTTCCAGCACAGCCACCGAGACAACAATTTCCAGTAGCACAACCACCAAGTCGGCAACCTCCAGCTCTACCATCTCCACAGCCTCAACACGGTCTACATCTTTCACCACTTCCACCATCGCATCCAGCTCATCAACCTCTAAAACCACCACCTCTTCAAGTCCTTCTTCCACTGGCGATCGTGTCCGCTATGGCGGAGTCAACATCGCGGGCTTCGAGTTCGGCAGCTACGACACTTGCGGCATTCTTACTGCACAGCCATATGTTGATCCCACGAATTTCGTCGCACAGATCAAGCACTTTGTCCATGACGACGGACTCAATGCATTCAGACTTCCAGTTTCATGGCAGTACCTCATCAATCAGTATGATGGGGACTCGTTGGGAACCAACAAACTCGATTCGAGCAATTTTGCAACCTACGATGAGTTGGTTCAAGGGTGTCTCGACGCAGGAGCGTCGCTCTGCATTATCGACATCCACAACTATGCACGATTTAATGGTTACATAATCGGGCAGGATGGTCCATCTGCAGCTCAATTCGCCAGTCTCTGGAGCCAAATTGCAACCAAATATGCTTCCGAGAGCCGCGTTGCATTTGGTCTGATGAACGAACCGCATGACGAGTCATGCAATTCCGCAGATGGAGGTGTCATGAACATCGATATTTGGGCGGCGACGTTGCAGACCGTGGTCAATGCCATCCGGTCAGCAGGTGCCACGTCCCAATCGATCATCATGCCTGGTAAAGGATGGACACATTCCATCACATACCTGGATGCGAGTGGTGACGGGTCCGGACCGGCGTTGATGGGAATCATGGATCCTGCAGGTGGAACGTCGAAGCTGGTGTTTGAAGTCCATGAATACCTCGATTCCAACAACGCCGGAGGAAGCAGTGACTGTGTCACGAATAACATCGACAGCTCTTATGGTCGTGGTGGCCTCCAGAATCTGGCTGATTATCTTCGATCCAATGGCCGAGTTGCGATGATCACGGAGTCTGGTGGGCTCAACAATGCTAATTGTGCGATATATCTGTGCCAGGAGCTGAGTTTCCTTGCCAATAACACGGATGTTTTCCTGGGATACACGACTTGGGCCGCTGGTGGGTTTGATTCGAGTTATGAGCTGACGGAGACACCGACTTTGAGTGGAAGTACTTGGACGGATACGTCGCTTGTGCAGGCATGTGTTGCGAAATGCTTCACGGGATCATGTTGAAAATTTATTATAGTTTATCGACAAAAATGGTGGAATTTGAGAGGCAGGTCAAGTCTTATATGGAGGGTCCCCTGAAGGAGTCGTAGCCTTGCGGCTCGTTGACGCAATAGTTCCCCACAGGCGCTAATTAGTCAGAGTGCAGGTCCTTTTCGGGGCCGTATTCTAACTTAGCCTCCGCAATCAAAAATTTCCTCACTTCTGGATCCTGTACAGATAATTCTCACCTTCATGTCAGTCGATATTTGCAGATGCCGTTCATGTTGTCGGCATTGCGAAAGTCATTCCATGTGCCTGGTGGTATCCGACCTATCCCGGTCAATGTCTCTGGCATCAATCCAAATGCATCTGTTACCATGATCATGAGAACATGAGATATTCCATTCGTTCCGCAGGATCTTATGCTCAGTTAAGATCCTGTCTTTTGCGAACAGCCTTCACTGGCCTTTCGGGATGGTAGAGAAACCTTTTCACATCGATTCTGTATCTACTGTGCTGGACCTCCGGGATTGAAAGCTCAGCTCGTTTTGAATCGTACAAAGTTGGCACTCGCTGTAGTACAGACGTGGCCTTCGGAGTGACTATGGAGCCGAATAGCCTACGAATCCTCCGTATGGGCTACTGGAAGAAGGTGTACACATGCAAGCTTTGGTGTCTGCGTCTCCCGATCGCTAGATTGATCGTTGCTGTATGCGTCAGTATCTGTGGTATTGTCCATCTAATTAGTCACCCATCATGTCAGGGGGGCACAACAGCCGGGTCAATATTAATAATGAACTCGATGTGCCTGGATATGGACTTTTGTTAAGTGGCACGATGTACTCGTATAGGCGCAAGGTGAACTTTCACATGCATTTTACGGCCGTTGCCCAATGATGAAACCCTCCGAAGGTGCATGGGAAAGTGAAACGTGCAGGCGGCATGATAGCAACTAAAGCACCGGCGGCACAGACGGCATCTGGTCCAGACGTCTGAATTGAGTTGTGCAACGCTTCCTTGAGTACCTATATATTTCGTACTGCTAGCTACCGCTTCACATTACGCATAAACACTGATCAAACCAAGCGAGCAGCATAACGACAAAAGAGCACCATTTGTACTCGAATCGAAGCCGTCATCTCACAACATAAAACCACCAAAATGGATCGCGTCGAAATCTTGAAAGCTACGTCGCTTGTCGGCCTCACATCTTCCCTCTGGCTTTCGGGGATCTACTTCGGCAGCTCGCAACTGACTGTGCCACTGCTCTTCGGTCTACCCGTCGACACCAGCGCCAAACTCTTCAAAGACCTCTATTACAGTGGCGCAAAGACAGTTGTCCCGCTCGCTCTGCTAGGCACAGTCTGTACAGGGGTAGCTGGTTACCTTGACCCAGAGAAACGGGTTGGCTATGCAATTGCCGCAACCTCCACCATTGGCACTCTTGCCTGGACGAGAGCGGCTATGATGGGCAACATCAACAGATTGCTTGCGATCGCGGACGACAAAAAGGTGAAGGAAAACGTTCGAACGGAGGAGATGGATCAGCTTTTGAGACAGTGGCAATGGATGAACGCCGTAAGAGCAGTGCTGGCGGGTGTCGGAGGTGTGCTTGGCTTGCTGGTGACGAGCAGAATATTGTAAATGAAGGGGAACTATTATGCGCTGGAAAGGACAAGGGACAGCGTTGATTACGGTGTTAAAGTCAGAGGCCTTGCGAGATTAATATCATACTTCTGTATCAACAACAATCACGCTGTTCATGAACGACGCTGCCTGACCATCATGCTGCCTACGGTGTTACGCCGAGAATGCCTAACCTTGTGGGGCTTCTGGGGGCGGCCTCGGGCCGTTACACATCACTTCCAGGCATGACAAAGCCTCATTAAACCTTGGCGTGATGAAACGCGTTCTAACGCCAAAAACTGCCTTGCACGCGATTTGCTTGACGTATCAACCTGCGACAAACATGAATTCCCAATGACTCCGGTCGCCCTCCACCTGAAGCCCATGGCTATCTTTCCACTACCCTCCTTCAGTCATGTCAAATCCTCCGCCCAAGAAAGGGAAGGTCATATCGGAATACTTCAAACCCTACATCAAAACTAACGTGCCAGCGAAGCGGCCCTCACCATCTATCGACAAAGCAGAGGAAAGCAAGAGCCCAAGGAAAGGTGGTGCATCGACATCGACGCCTAAAACCGTCAGGAGGACAACAGTCGTAAAGGCACGCACGCCAAATGGGCCCACGTTATCACCGTTGTCTGCTCGGGCCTCCAGCGTCCGCTCAATACCGTTCCGCAGTCCACGTCCACAGGAGCCCATAGAGCCGCCGTCGACCTACAAGCGAGCCTCACTTTTCGGTACGGACAGAAAGATAGACCCAGCATCGCCAGCACCAGCCAAATCTTTTGATTTCGCAGACCTACCCACCTCAACTCAAACAGTACCCAAGGGTCATGAAGGGGTGGTGGAGATTCGTGACTCAGACGATGATACTGCATCCGTTGACTCGCTAGAGTCGCTGGGACAGCTTCTCGGCAGAAAAAAGGATGGTAACACAACATCGCTCTCTTCCTCTCCTGACGTGGACGAAGACAAGCTTGAGGCGGAACGAGTCAAGACATTGAGCGCATTCACCAGAGGACGGTCAGATCCATTGGTGGGCAAAGACAAGTTGCGCGCTCTCCATGCAAAACAGAAAGCAACCAATTTCGACCTTTCAAGCATACTTGGTGCACATCTTGACGACCACGCGGTAGAGCAGAAAGTCCAGCAATCACGAGCCGATTATGATGCATCACGGGCGCCATCACCACGAGGGAATCACAGTCTGGACAGAAAGCTACTAGTGGCTGTTGTTGACGCAGAAGATGGCGAAGGCGGAGTCTCAAGGCTCATGGACGCAGTTGAGCGTACAGAGGCTTTGGCGTCAGATCGTGTCTTTCTATTCTTTGGGGCTGATGGTCTGAATGACTGGCACGAAAAGTCTCCTGTGCTGTATAATTACCCGAAGAGTGCAATTCCAGACAACCTCTGGCGTGCAAGGGATAACCACGCGCAGTCGAGGGCCTTCAAGTCAGGCTATATGTTGGAGCTCGCCACCCGAGGACAGATATCTGACGAGGCGCTAAGCTGGAAATTCGACAGCGTCGTCCTTGAACAAGACGACGAGTCGCGGAATGCTTATATTGAGTGTTTGCGGAACGCAAGTTCATCATGGACCAGGAACAATGTCACAGCACAGGACGTGCAGACCGTATTCCAAACCCTAGGAGCAGATGTTGCCAACTTCCAGGATGCAACGCCAATTCAGCCAAAGTATCGGCTGGTAAGCGAACCCGCACGGCGTGATCCAAAGTATCTCCTGACAGCCTTGGACCTCTTCCAGTCCATCGCCCAGGACATGGACTTCATCGCGTTGAGCAAGTTGACCTCAATGCTCTGTCGCCTAGCTATCGACAGCGAACTCATGAGCGACGGTCGAGTGTCTTGCAAAGTCGAGCAGATCCTGGAACACCTCCTCAGCCTGCCCGATCATGATCTGCGCGAGCATGTTTCCGAAAGGATGATCGCGGATGTGGGACAACATCTTCAAGAACCCACGCTGCAAGCACACCTGCTCTCTCACATCCTGCCGACATCGAGCACTGCCTCGCGCGTTCGCACGACCCTTGCACGGATCTTCTTCATGGGATTCAAGAGTTCGGAAGATCCAAAGAACCTCTCTGCTGGAGAAAATCTCGATATACTGACAGAGCACGTTGCAACATCAGAATCTTTCATGCCCAAGCGCCACCGGGATCCTAGAAAAGTCGACTACACTGCTCTACGAGCGCAGGCATATATTCTTGACACCGCTATCGCTGATGGCGGCAGACCTGCGGAGTTTGACTCCCGTGCTGAAGAAGTTGCGTTCAATAAGTCTGTCGACAAACTGGCTGAGACCGTTCGTCTGACTTTCACCTCGATCATCGATACGGGTGCCTCGCATCTGAGCAGAACGGAGGCGAAAGCCGCCCTGCAAACACTCTACTGGCGGTTATTGTACAGTGTGCGAACTGAGGTTCGGCCAAAAAAGAATATCTTCGACGCGAGAACTGGGATGATACGAAGCGACCGGGACTATCAGAGCGAGGAGAAGGGCAAGAATGTGATGAAGCAGTTTCTGGCAAGAAAAGAGCAGAAGAATGCTTTACCGGATCCAGAACCTCAGGGACAGGCATCGCAAGGCGCATCTGATCAGGGCGCAAATGTGAACTCATCTGGATCTTCAGATCCCTCAGAGACCGAGGTGATGATACGACGGCAGTTAGGACTGGGTGAGTGAACGGTAGTGATTGATGAATCTTTGGGTTTCGTGGTGTTTCAACAGTGTGTTACTAGCATGGCGTTGGTGGGCAATAGGTGTTCTAGTCTTAGTGACACTCTTACTTGAGATGCCGGGTCGACATGATCAGAAGTTATGTGTATATACATGGTGCTGCATAACAAACAGTACCGCGTCTTCTGAAGAGTAACCACCTATCCCTGATTAATGGCTGATTTCTGTTCTGAGCGCCATGTTCTATTGAAGCACTGCTGTTTCCCCAAGCATAGTACACCAAGCACCGGCGTGCCTCACAAATGCACACAAACGAGCTCCCCTTCATTGACGGCTCTCAATCATGGAACCTTCTATTCTGGTTCTCACCGAATAGTGTGGCTCGGATGCTGGGAAGAGCGTCGGTTTCGCACATGCGTAGCCTCTCTTCCAGTGTGTTGTTCAATTCGATCTTGCCGCCACCGCCAACGACATAGACACCACCGGCCCTGTAATTATGTCAGTATCACCACCCAGAACAATCCTTCTGTTCAGGACTTACGATTCTTCCGGCAGCCAGTTCTTCTCGTCGATCACGGGCTCGACGTCACTGCCAACCTTCTCCTTGTATTCCTCGGCAGCCTTCTTTGCAGCACTTTCCACCTTCTCCTTATCCGCCTGCTTACATCTGACGGCCACCTTACTCTCGCAAAGCATGTACAGACCCTCCAGTATAAGTCCCTTCAACATCTCCTCGTAGTCCTTGTTTGCAGCTTCAGCCAATTTACCCCGTGCCTCCTCGAATAACTTGTCGAGCAATTCTTGTCGGGAACTGAGGACTTTTATCCGGGTTTTATTGGTCATCGTTGAACGGGTGATCTGCTGCGACATGGATGCCTGCTTGGACTTCTTCTCGTATTCTTTGTCAATGGCTGCTATTTCCTCACGGACAAGTCTGGACTTTTCAATAGCGAACTCCTCGTCTGCTTTTAGCTGGATCTCGCGGGCTTTCTCGAGGGCTTCCTGCCGTATGAAGGCGGTCATTTTCTTCAGCTCGGAAGCGACCTGGTAGCCATATCAGTCACTGTCCAACAAAAGATGAGCCAGGAAACAACGCACCTGGTCGTCCGAGAGAGCGTGAGACGACGACATATTGGCGGCGGGTATGAACCTATTTTACTATGGTACAGGATGTGTTGGAATGTAGCTCTTGATAACGAGCTTCAATGTCGAGGGTGATAGCCTGCGCAGCAGGAGCTGTTTCGAGCTTCTTAGGTGGTCGTAAGCTTGCAAAACAGTCGACCGGTGGGTGCGTGGTGCTGGTCGACACACGATGTAAGTCAAGCGAGTATTGGTTTCTCAAAGGTAGACTCAAGGAAAGCGCATGCAAGGTCAATGCTGAGGAGCAGTGCGTTCGTTCATGGGGAAAGAAGCGACAACCTAAAGCTAAACTAGCGATGCGGATGAAGTCACAGCCAAACACTTTGACAACCCACCCGCGTCTCACATTCAACAAGTCTTCTTCAAGGCACCACTCTTCTGATCTCACACCTCATCACTCCTTTGACAACAGCCTGCGACTCAATCACATCACATTCATGCTTGGTCAATCAAAATGTATGGCTCGACGGAGCTGAACTCACGCATGGATCTTGAGACCTCCGCCTCAGTCATCCACGATTATGGGCCAACTAGGTGACATCTCGCCTGAGGGCAGCATTGCCGTAAGAGATCTCGTTATGGCTTCAAGAAGCCAAAGGCTGACTTGCGGTAGATCGGAATCCTCGTCGGCCTCTTATCCACCTCCATACAGAGTCTAGGCCTTACCCTACAACGAAAGTCGCATCTGATCGAAGATGCCAAAGGCGATGGGGAATCTAGAATACCACCCTATAAGAGACGGAAATGGCAGTTGGGAATGTTCATCTTCGTGATGGCGAACTTGATCGGCAGTACCATCCAGATTACGACCCTACCGTTACCAGTCTTGTCGACTTTACAGGCTTCAGGCTTGGTCTTCAACACGGCGTTTGCCACCCTCCTACTCGGCGAGCCGTTCACCCACTACTCCCTCATTGGGACGATTCTCACATGTGCTGGAGCCGCCTTGATCGCGACGTTCGGAGCCATCGGTGAACCAGCGCATAATTTGCGACAATTACTTGACCTCCTTGGCCAGAGGGATTTCATAATATGGATGGTTGGGACCATGATCGTGGTGGTCGCCACCATACTCTTTGCACACCTTCTCAAGATGTGGTCTTCTCACAAACATATCACGCAAAGCCTGGCTAAAACCGAAAGGCCTCGATCGACGTCCTCGAGTTCATGGCAGCAGGTTTCGCTCAGCCGTTCGTTTACCGCTCAACTTCCACAGGCTATGAAAGTGAGACTTCACCGCCTACGCCTGGTCCGAGGACTTGCATACGCTCTTATATCTGGCATTCTGTCCGCCCACTCACTCCTCGTCGCGAAATCAGCTGTAGAGCTGCTTGTTCGCACCATTGTCGACCACAAAAATCAATTCAACCGATTTCAATCATGGCTTATCCTCCTTGCGCTACTCTTCTTCGCCTTGACGCAACTATACTACTTACATCTCGGTCTACGACTTTGCAGTACGAGCGTATTATACCCATTTGTGTTCTGTATTTACAACATTATTGCCATTTTAGACGGTCTGATATACTTTCAGCAAGGGTCGAGGCTCAGCGCTCTTCATGCTGGACTGGTGGCCTTGGGAACTGTCATATTACTTCTGGGAGTGCTGGCCTTGTCTTGGAGATTAGACGATACAACGCCTTCGGAAGCTGTTCACCCCGTGGCCCCTCCACGAACTCCACTCACGCCAGGTATGGGATTGGTACAATCTCCATCTGATGACCGCAGCCAGTACTTATCCAACGGACGCAGAGGAAGCTCTGGATCTCTCGATAAACGGTCTGTGGACGAAGAGACGCCTCTGTTGGTTGGAGGAAAGCGTCAAGCCCAAGGAAGATCCGGTGGAACGGATGCGGAAGGTATCTGGGCTGAAATTGATGATGAGGCGCCCCAGGACTTCCTCTCTTCTCTGCCGAAGACAAACTCGACTTTTCTGACAAACAACTTCAAAGTCCGCCGGAGAGGAAATTCTGGTTCTTCACAGGCTGTCTCAGATGGAAGTCGACCTAGTTCGTCTGGCTCTAATGCCCGAGATAAGGCCAAGGATGCTTCCACCGAAAGCAACGACGGCGATGGTAAGAGCCAAAGGCGCAACAGTGTGCCCCAGGCCTCGGAATCCGCCCCATCACAGGATCAGAAGCAAGGAAGAAAACGAAGCGCATCTATTCGATTTGCCGAGACTGAATCCGGGCATCGAAATCAGGAGCAAAAGCCCGGTTCGAAAAGGGGAAGTCGGAGTCGCTTCGATAAGGGCACCGAGGAGGACAAGTAAGGCTGTTTCCAAAGCAAGCTATCGAAGTCGGAATGTCATGTAACTCGTGTGGAAGGCCCAGTGATGTGGAATTGCAGATTCATGCACGGGACCCTACACTCTGCGCTTGCGTGCAAAGAGGGCAGAGACGGATGATAAGGTGATTGGAACACAGAATATATCGCAATCGTCAAGACATTATCACGGCATTCTGCTTGCTCCAAACAGAGTAGGATATGGCTAACGGGTATATGTGTACAACGATTTAGGCCGAGACTCCTTTCGACCAGTGATTGCCGGACCAGTGTATCTGCTATGGGCAGGATCGGCCGACTTATGCCAATCCTCTTCTTCATGGCCTCGTCACTTTATATATTTCATTGTATCCACTCAATGCCATACTCTCCAAACTCGTGATGTCGTGACCGTGAAAACGCTCAGGATCCGAAACATTCCTCGTCTCTCCGTAACGGTATCCGTTGCCAAACGACTCAGCACTTCAGTATCATTATACTGCCCCACAAAGGAAGGAACATGTCCCGTTGAGCCCAGTGGTCGAGAGACCGATCAACCAAAATGATGCGTCGCTCCTCAGAGCTCAGATAGGAAGTTGGCCAGAGCTGAGCCTACTATACCGGCTCCAACGATGATGTTGGTATTGGAATCATCGACATAGTGCTTTGTAAGAAGCGTCCGGCAGGGCGTTACGGTCGAGATGGAACTTGCATCGAACATGGCCTGAACAAGACTATGTTAATGTCCTCCATGTACTCGATCAGAGGCCCAGCATGATCAAGTGAAAGGCGTGAGTGAGGGTGGAGTCGTCAAATATGGTGTAGTGGGACAGGCGATAGCCGATGGGAAAGACCTGAGTACGCCGGGGTCCCTCGCAACAAGCAGAAGAGCGATGCTGTCTCTGAGCTCACTTGTGAAGACTCCTGCATGATTTTGATGTGAGGAAAGCCACGAACAGGGAGCACTGTCTCCTGGTGCCGGCACCCATGGGACCTTGACGACTGAGTACTTTGTACAGTGACTTGACTCATTTCGGCTTTGCAGTTCGGATAGGACTGTCCGTCATCCCCGTATGATCGGTGCCAGAACCAGTCTCACTGGCACTTAGGTCATCCTCCGTAGATTCATCCCAAATCTCTCGTGATTCTCTCTCGACCCGACGCATAGCACCAGCCACCTCATCAAGCTTGCTCACCACATCGAGCACGCCACGATTGACCTGCTCAAAGTATCGGTCGTTGGCTTCACGTCGCTTTCTCGCAAGCTGGATATCTCGCTCGGTCTCTTCTTCCAGGTTCTTATTATTGGTGAACGCGCTAGGTTTCCCATCACTGCCCTTGCCTTTCACAGGACTCGCACCCTGATCGATATGCCCAATAGTCGCGCTATCAGGTGTGATATTGGGTTCGGGTTCGTGCAATTCGTCCGCCTCACTCTTCGCCCAGGTTTGGGCTAGCGAGAGTTGCGCCGTTCGTAGGTCTTCTAGTGCTTTGGCATGCGAAGCCCCGAAGACGTGCGACGTGTTCATGGCGGAGACTTCGACGTCGGCAAGCGTTTTCTGCATTTCAACCCATAGGTTCTCTGCGCGGCGATCATCGGCCTCCGCTGCTGGCTGCTTGAGGGATGGACCTGAGAAGGACGCAGCGGCAGGCACTCGCGATGGTCGAGGCGGGCGGAGCGAATAGTCTGTCTCAGCACCAGCTGCGCGGTCACCGCCTGGTAGTGCAAGCGATACATGCGAGGCATTCTTGGACGGTGGGCCCTGGAACAGTGCTGGAGGAGGGAGTCGGTGGGTATTCGTTCTGGTGAGGTGAGGCTTTGGTCGCTCTAATGGCGATGGCGGGACCTCCAGATGAGGTGGCTTTCTTGTTACAGGCACTGAAGACGCCATGATTTCAAGGCAGAGAGCGGTGCTCTCGCCCGCGCACTGTTATATCATAGAGATGTCTGAGTGAGGGACATCGCCAGTACCACGGACGAAGTAATGTCCGTCCATGGGATGGAGTCAGACCATATGCTGCGCCGTAGACAGATTCTGCCATCCTTTACCGCCTTTGCACAATCTTGGCATTGCCCACTGAAATCCCAGAGCGAACATCAAATTCGAGACCGCACCGTCGACAACGAGCTTTCAGCGCCGTCAACCTTTTTTTCACACAACATCTGCTTGTCACAGTCGCCAGTACGTATACTCCGTGTCTACTTCAGCATCAACGCCATCCCATCACCGCTCGATCATCTCATTGTTGCGCCTGCGCCCCAGATCTCAATTCGCTTCAACATCGAAAATTCCGTCCTGATCACAACTAACTCGCTGCGTGATAGAAATGACAAACAGAGGAAAGCCCCGCGGTCTCAACGCCGCCCGCAAACTCGTCGCCGCCCGTAAGGAAGGTCGATGGGCCGATCTGCACTACAAGAAGCGACTCCTCGGAACCGCGTACAAGTCCTCCCCCTTCGGTGGCTCTTCGCACGCCAAGGGTATCGTGTTGGAAAAAGTCGGTGTCGAAGCCAAACAGCCCAACTCCGCCATCCGAAAATGTGTCAGAGTTCAATTGATTAAGAACGGAAAGAAGGTCACTGCTTTCGGTATGTTACACACACACACCAGAGATCCAAGCAAAAAGAAGAACGAAGTACTAACGGGCCAAAACAGTCCCTAACGACGGTTGCTTGAACTTTGTGGATGAGAACGACGAGGTCCTGCTCGCTGGTTTCGGTCGAAAGGGTAAAGCCAAGGGTGATATTCCCGGTGTGCGATTCAAGGTCGTCAAGGTTTCCGGTGTCGGTTTGAGCGCTCTGTGGAAGGAGAAGAAGGAAAAGCCTCGATCATAAACGCATCAACCTCGGAAAAGGGAGATTGGCAATGATGGAGCAGGTCCGGCAAACAAAGAATCGAAGGCTGGATGGAGCATTGTGATATCAAAATATCATATCCATGTTCAATCACAGGTTCGATTTCAGAAATGAAGACCTGGAGTGGTGTTGCACGCACGGCGAAAGTGGCATGGTACGAAAGCCTTGCTGCTCAAAACTTGCCTGGTGAAGGCGGGTGTTGCCTGTGCATCTGATGCCGGGTCATAGACATGAAAATGAAATACCAACATCAATTTCTGCAATCCGTTGGCATCTCCTCACAAGAATAGAGCCTGTGATTGACAGTCTCATATGAGGTTCTTCCGGTTACTAACGCAACAAGTATGGCCATTCGCAGCCTATAATGCGTGCTCCAACGTTTTGCCATGAGACTCGAAATCTTGGATGGCAGTGCTAATGATGGAACAAGGCCATTTCGTATTGGGTGCTTTTGTAACTCGCCTGCTGAACCAACAGCGACCTCTTAAAACATACAAGTGAATAGAATGATTACATAGAGCGAGCGAATGTCGTGTGCCCCGATCGCGTCCAGCGATGCTGGGGACCTGTCAGTGAGTGACATCCATAGTCTCTTCTTCCTCATTCTCATCCTCCTCCTCATCCTCATCCTCATCTTCATCCTCGTTTGACACCACCTGGCTTTTCCTGCCACGAACAACAGAAGATGTCTCCAATCCAAGGCCGATATCACCATCCTTGCTGACAGGGCTTCTAGTCTCATCATCTTCACTTCCTGAGGGACTAGGAGGTTGGCTGTCACGAAGGGAACGTTTGCCTCCCATCATCTGGATCACACGTTAGTCGCGTCACAATACCATATTTGCCAGTAAACTCACCCAAGACTTAACACCACCAATCAAACCCAAGCTGTAACCTGCCGCAAAATCTTCGCTTCGACTGAATCTACCAGGCGAGTCGCTCCGTCTCTCGGCAGACCCAGGAACCTCCAGATGCTTCAAGTGCTCGACGGCACGAGCTGTTGTGGGACTCTTAAGACCATCACTGGGTTGCCTGTTGTAGGGAGCCGGGCTCGCAGGTCTTGAACTGGCGTTCTGCCACAGTTGCCGAAGGTCCCGACTGATTTCACCTCCGGCGGTCATCCAGTTGGCTTTGATGTTATCTCTCAGTTCTTGGACGTGCCGCTTCAAGTCAAGTTCATTTTTCTTGAGCCAGCTGACGTTCAGCTCTTGACGACTGGTTCCTCTCTTGAACTGTCTGGCGATGTATTTCTCGTAGTCGCGAACGATCTTGGTGATGATACCCGTGGTAGAGACTCCTTCAGTGCGGTGCGTCACAAGAAACTTTCCCTCTTTCTTGATAGGAGCATAGATATCGTCCCCTTCAGCCGCACCATAGGGCTCGTCGTCGTGGGCGACATAGTCGATCTCGTGCTTGGCCAGAAATTCTGGCGTCACGATCCAAGGGCAGTTGGGAATCACCTCGTCTACCCATCTGCAATGGCGGACAGTTTCTGCTCTCTCTGCACCTGTGAGAACTGTCAGGCCTTTGCGCTTGTGCGTCTCTGCGTCTCCAGTAACTCCAACTATGAGATACGTGTTTGGAAAAGCTGTCTTGGCTTGCTCCAGTTGCCGCATGTGTCTGCATGCAGTCAGCATATCAGAACTACGGATATTGCGAGGGATACCTACCCAAGATGGAAGAGGTCAAAGACTCCATCAGCGTAGATCCTGACAGGCCGGCCCACGGGAGGGGGGTTCGTCTTGTAACCTCCTACAGGATCTCTCGAGCCTGCCTTCGGTGGCTCTGACATGGCTCCTTCTTCTCCGCTGATGACGGCCTTGGTGATGGAACTGGGAACTCGCTGGGTCTTCTTGCCCTTTTCCTCGACCTCGTCATCCTCATCCTCATCTGCATCTGAAGCTTCAGGGTCCTCATCTTCGCCGTTCGGTTCGACCGACTTCGCGCCGGACCGAGTACGTGCTCGCTTACTAGGCGGCACGGTGTTTTCCATGGAAATGCTAGTGGCATGTTTCCGGGTCCGCAAGTTATGCACGGGAGAATCTGCTAACTCTTCACCGGAAGCGTCGCGTGAGGACGGTTGCTGGAGGTCGACCGCGGTGGACTTGAGTCGATCCGAAGCAGTCGTTCGCTTTCGCTTGCCGGATGTTGTAGAGGATGGAGAGGACATGGTGAACGACTACTACGTCCAACGAGTACTAGGAAATGTGGACTAGGGACATGCAAGAATGATAGCAGTTAGGAGGATGCTCTGAGAGTAAGAGCGGTTGTGCCAAGCTCAATAAAGACAATTTCCAGAAGATGGGCAAGCGAGGCCCTAAATTAAAAGGCTGTCCATGGTAATATTGTGGAACGGCAGCACCATCAGCAGGGAACTTTTCTGGTTAATCAAGCTGTTAACGTGTCAACACCGGGATGATGGAAATCGTGCTGCAGTTTCTCATGCCGTCACGCTCCGTTTACAACGTTCAATCATGCCCATTCATTCTCCCTTCGAAAGCCACTTTTCCTTGTGGCGGAGCTGCAGCTCGACGTCATGCCGTGTGGAACAAACGTGCGTGCATCAACTTGGCAGTCGACGTAAACAAGGTCTATGCATTGCCTCGCAGCCTTGATAAGACGCCCAATGCTTGCACGAGTTACAGCGTCGGAAGAGAACAGCGTAAGAAAGCAGCAAAGCCAAATCAGTAATGGGAACACCAACCCTCTTCCTTTAACAGCGCCATACGTGAATGAAGTCCAACAGAGCCTATTCTGTCCTCTGCTGTAAATTTGACGATTTGGAAACAAAGTCAAAGAAACTCCAACAAACCGGCCAGTTTCATGTTGTGGCTCTAGACAGTCATGCATGTAAAGATATCCTTCATCAACGTATTGAGGTTAAAGGGGTATCTTGAGTCGTGATGATCTGGATCTGCCTGCTCAAACCACCCATGAATACAAAAAGGGCTAAGTAGCTTTGCCAGTAGGTTCGTCCACCACTCCTTTGATTTGCATTTCCGATCCTTGTGAAGCGTCTTTGTGACTAGATTTATCGCTGGCTGATTGTGGTGCTGGTGTTCCTTCCCGCTCGTTTCGTGCCGAGTCGTCGTCAGAGGTTGCTGGAGTTGATTTCTTAACTTGGTTCGCCGAATCTTTTTCTTCTTCGCTTTGATCGAACATTTCAGTGTCATCTGAATCCGTCAGAACCTCAGTTCCATCACCAAGCAGGATAATCCTGCCTCCACGGCCGCCAAACCCTCTTGATCGATGCTCCATATCCAGTTCATACTCATCGGGACTATCGTGGTCGAACTGATGCCTAACACCAGGACCGCGGAATTCAGCTGCTATAGAGTTAGATCAGACATTTGTTCCAAGGACAAAGGATTGGACTTGCCGTACTCAGGTGGCGCACATGGCCCATCTCCGTCTGCCACACGTTTGCCAATCGTGTCATACCATTCCTCTTTGGATTTCCCGTTCAACAGACCAATCACTATCATCGTCATATTGTCACAGCCAACACCACCAGTCTCGCTGTTGGAGGCCAAGCAGTTGTCCATCATGTTCTCGCAGATGAGGTGGAGTTCTTGTTTTGCGGCTATACCTCTGCGTACAAACTCGACGACCGCTTGCGAAGACTGGCAGTCCCAGATACCTAATCAAAGTCAGTCTTTATCCTGGCAGAAGGCGTTCGATTCGTGGTCATACCGTCACAAGCGATAACCAAGAACTCGTCGTCACTCGAGACCTCATGTGTGATCACATCAGGAAAGGCTGTCACGATCTGTTGCTCTGGCGAGAGGTCGGCGCTCTTCTTGAATTCAAAGTCGCCAATGGCACGTGACAAGGCCAGGTTGCCATTTACTCGTCCAAAGTCGACGAAACCACCGGCAGCACTTATACGAGCCTTCTCGCCTGTATTTGGGTTAATTGTATCCTGTTAGGACAGTAGCTTGTCGTCATACCTTCGTTTTGTGGTTTGTGGTCAAACGATAGAGGCTTCGCCCTGCCCTTGACACCGAGTACGGATCGCGAGTCTCCGGCATTGGCCTAAGCAGGTGAGCGTATATCACAAAGAGGGCTCAATGATATTCTTACCACCCAGATCTTCTCCCTTGATATGATGCCGACAGATGCCGTACATCCAGATACTTCGTCTTCGTACCGTGAATCTGCAATGGTTTAGCAAGATAGCATAAGTTTGTGTCAGGACCGGTCTACCGTTTAGGATCGCGCGATCTGTCGCAAGGAACCCATCTTTCAGAGCTTGTTCGATATCACCTTTAGAGAAGGCGTCTTGTTTTGCCACAATCTTGTGCACGTTTTCCCCTGCAAACTGCGCGACTTTTTCACCTCCATGTCCGTCATAGACACCAAAGTATGATAATCGCTCGTCTGGTCCATGTGGTTTGTGTGTTTTGCCATCGACCTCAGTTTGTAGATCAAGTATTGCGGCATGCGCGTCTTCCATACTTATACGCCACCCTTGCATGGCCGAAAGGCCATATATCACACAGTCATCGGCCCCGCTATCGGAGATCTATTGGTACCTCAGGTCAGCTTTGAATCCGGAGATGCCATAGAAGTGCAGGCAGGACAGAACTCTGCGTCACTTGCTGATGCACAGTGGCAGGTACTTTGTTTCAAGAGTCATGGACTGAGCGCACCTTTTCGACCACGGGTTCGGACAGAGTCTGCCCCATGCTTGTAGTTTTTGAAGTTGTGACGCGGATGAATTTTGCTGGTGTTCATGTACACTTTGCACACGATGTCATAAGCCGCCTTCGGAGGTGGGTAACAAATCGTGCAGGGTCAGGACGGGAGACGTGGGATTTAGGATCGTACGAATATGCTGGAATGATGCATACACCGATTGACAATAGGTGTAGGAGACGTAGAAGGGAGGTGGGTTTGCTGGACAATACAGAAGGTGTCGCGTGCAGGGATTAGAGATGTCGGATTGAACAAGGTCGTTCGAAGGTGCAAAGATGCAGGATTGTTGCTAGGAAGCCCCAGTGCGATAAATGACGAACTCGGTTGTAAAACGAGGACTGCACCTTACTAACAGCCGACCACGCCAAGCAAAAGCCCAATGGCCAGCCCTCCAACGTCACTACTACGGTACAATACCAGGCATCTGGATTCCAGGTACCTGTACTGCCTGCAAATACAATGCATTTTGTTCTTCTGCTATCTATCATCGAGGCTGTCATTCTATATAAAACGAAAACTCCCATGATGACTTGCCTTCGACCTGGTGAGTCCTCCTTCTCCTACACTGGTGTGCCGTTTCCTAGCATCGGAGATTCGTGCATGCCTAGCATAGCCAGCAGAATTCTCATTTTCCTTGCCTTCTGATTCGAATGGTAGGCGTGGTGAACTCGTTGAACTCTCCCCTGCCTCCCATCGCCTGGCCCCATTTGCTGTCTCCTTGACAACAACATCTTCATCTTCCCATTGACTTTCAGAAGAAGTCACAGACTCAAATTGTCCGCTGCTTGCGAGGCTCATGTTTGTCCTTGCATTTGGAAGACTCTCCAGGACCGAGTTCAGTGGGCTTCCGGCTCTCAGCGAGTCATGTGCTGCTGGTCCAATGGCCGACCAGTCTGACCACGTACGCTGCCTAGATGCTGGTCTATTCTTGGGCCTTTCAGCATCCTGAACTGCTGTCGGGGCTGTGGAACGGTCGTCTCCTCTCGACCTTCCTGTCCTGTGCTCGCGTGGTGAGGACATCAATCGTGAAGCACCCGCGTTCGAGAACCGTGCTGCCCCTTCCAACCGAGCTCGAGCACGTTCGGTGTGCCATTTCTGGCGCCGCGCCTCAAAAGACAAAGCTCCGATACTGTCTCGTATCAAAGGAGTAGTAGATCCGGCCGTCGGCACAGCCTTGTCTCGTTTGGACCCTGGGCTTGTTGGAGGATTGGGAAATGATTCCAGCATGACAGTGGACCTTTTGCTATCCCTGACAGGTTTGGAAGTCCATGTATCCCGCCACGATCTTCTGGCAGCCTCGGAATAAGAACGAAGCAAAATCCCAGATCCGTGTCCTGCACCACTTCTTCGATCTGGAAGACCTACGGTAGGTTGTGACACACGAGCCTGTTCTTGCAGGCGATTCTCGTTTTCAGCCATGCGTTGATCGACGGTACCACTTTGTCGAGTGAGGGGCCCCCTATACATATGAGACTGCCGCGATAAGGGTCCATCCCCGCGAGACACTCTCGACGTGCGATCATTCCCCGAAGTCGCTATCCCTGATAATCTGTATCTGGAGTGTGCCAGCGAGTCATTCGACCACGTTAAATCGATCCTGGGAGGTCTAGTCAAGGGTCTGCTGGGAGCAGTCAAAGGACGTGCCTGGTGTGGCGATACGCCAGGGCTATGATCGATGGTGTTCGCCTGCATGGAGTCCAAGTTGGCCGATTCGGTATTCGCCAACCTCTTGCGCCGTCTTCGTAACGCCCAAAGCAGTATGAGACAAATAATGATCAATACTGCCAGCACCGAAAGCACTATTGCTAGTATCATCCGGGTCGACGACCATTTGGAAGTTTTTTCTGAGGTGGGTGAGCTGTTCTGTGGATTGCTTGTCTGGCTTGCCTGAGGTAGGGCTCGTGACTGCACGATGCTGGCAGTAGCCATGCCGTTAGGCTGATCCGGCATGAGATAGAGGTTCACCGTTGCAGTTACATTAGTGGTAGCGTTTGTGAATGCTATTGTAACGGGTATCATGTCTTCGGGCAAACTTAAAGGTGGCTGTCCTGATAGCACCCGATTCGAGGAGTTGAAATGGAGCCACCCGTACGCGCTTCCAAGACTCGCAGAGATAGACCCAGAGTCTGTGAATGTCGAATTGCTCAATGTGTAGGAGAAGCTCTTCCCCAGAGTCACGTTGACGCCGCCAATGGTGCCTAATGAGACGACATGCAGACTATCAGCTTGCAAGAATACTGTAGTATTGGCGACATCGTTGTAAATATCTGTCACACTAATCGTAACAAGTGTATTAGCTGCAGTCTGTGGTGTGCCGCTCAACGAGATTCGGCTTTTGTCCAGTTCAACCCAGTCCGGCCCGTCAACAACTATGCTCGCAATCTGCCCATCCGCACAGACATTGCCGTTCAACGTCAACAAAGTGCGGAGTGGCGCTGTCTGAAATGGCAGACCACTGGAGATGCCGACCGTTTGGGAGACATTTGCAAATGCGAAGACATTGTAGCCGACCACAATATCGAAAGGGACTGTAGCTTCTGCGAATCCGATGACGTCCGACGCAATCAGAAGGAAACCGTACGTTTGAGGAGGAGTGGACAAGGAGACTAATGGCGGACCCGTGCCGGAGAAGGAGAGTTGTGAAGAGTCGAACTGTACCCAGGGAGGTAAAGGAGAACGATTATCCGAGATCGCATAGTAGATTGTCATGGACCCGATGCCGGTGAATGTGTCATGAGCAAAAGTTACCTCGAAAGGTTGCAGGGGACGTAATAGTAGGGAGTCAGGCGCAGATGAACTTCCAGCTTGTTGAAGTTGAGGAAGGATTGACGCGCCTGAACCCAGCTGCGTGGAACCAAGTACAATCAAGGTAATGCTGTCTGATACTTCTCCCGTCGAGTCTGAGGCACTCAGCTGAACTATGTTGGCTCCCAAATCGCTTTGCGCGGGCGTCCCTGTGAAGGAGCGATTTGACGTGTCGAGATGGAGCCACTCAGGCCCGTCGGCTATCGTATAGGAGAGCTGGCTTTCGTTCGAGCCAAAAGTCGTCGCAGAGAACGTGAACGCGTATTGCTGCGAGACATACGCGACGGGCGGTACCTGGGAATTGACGGGGAAGTATAGCTTGGGTACAGCCCTAGCAAGTGTCACCAACGATGCAAAGACGAGCGCCAACGAAGGCTTCCTCGCTTCAACGAGATGCATTCATGTGTTGCCGTTGAGGAGGATATGTCTGTGAACAAAGACGGGAACATTCAGTCGCGTGGACGTGACGGTCGAGCGCAGCTGCAAGCACTTATGTCGCCCTTGCGGGGCTGGTCGTCATCTGGAGTCCTCAGATGCTGTAAGGGATAGCCTTACAAGAGAATGTGCCACCAGCACGACAGAAGCACGTGCATCAAGACTGCAAAGTAAGAGACATTTTCATACCATTTCGACACTGAGCATAATAGTCCACTACCGTCTCTTGCCAGACAAAGTTATGCTTCAAATAGAGGGACCTGGCTGGATGATTGTTCTCGTCCACCCAGAGGTCAATGCGTCTACAGGACCAGCGACGGGCTCGGACAATGATTTCCTGCATGATGCGACTGCCTACACCTGTCCGTCGGTAAGCTGGTGTCACGCAGATTTTGTGTAAAAGAAGTTGGTGATTCCATCTCACGCCGACTGCATAGGCGATCAAGTCAAGCTCTGCGTGGTTTGATATGCCAACAAGGACGAAGGTGTTCTGTTTTTTCAATATGCCATCATCGAATGGGAATACCTCAATGGAAGCGAAACATTTTCGCTCCAAATTCTTTAAATCATGCAAGGTTTTTGGTATGCTGGAGCGAGGAAGTTGTCGGACCTCACTGAATTTCAGCTGCTCAACTTGGGAACTTGAGTTGCTGCCAGCCACTGGCTTCATCTCATAGTCGCCGGACTCGACAGCCGGAATCCTGTCTTTCAGCTGACCTTTCTGGCCGTACGATCGTTATGCACGAGATAGGTTGATGGAGGTGAAGATTTGTTAGTGGAGAAGACACAACGGGAAGTGTTTAGGCGCGATCTTGCCGCCGCTTTTGCCCACGGACGCGTCTGACTGCCACTCCTGGCAACGTTCACAACACCCATTCAACACCCATCCATCCTTGATACTCAATTTCGTCAATCAAATTGTTACTGTACCCGGATCACAGTCGTCACGCGCAGTACCAGCACGTTCCTGTCAAGTCGAAGAAATGCCGTCAACGGACTCGAAACGTGAAAAGGCTAGAGAAGTCGTCGACATTCTAGAAGAGATATCAGTGTTGCTGGTTAGGCGAAGCCAGACCTCCAAAGCTATATGGACTGACACGTGAACAGAATACTCAATTGGACAGGACACAGTTGTCTCTATGTGTCTCCTTGATCGAGAATGGCGTGAACCCAGAAGCTCTCGCTGTAGGTCATGGTTGGAAGATTGAAGGTCAAGATACTGACTTGATCAAAAGACTGCAATCAAGGAATTACGACGAGAAACGCAAGACTTACAGCACCAGGATGCTGCTATCTCCGAGTGATCTTGTGATCTGATGCCCAAGCGTTCTGTCTGCGCGCCAACATGATGTGCGAGCTCCGATTCCAACGGGAGCCGTATGCCCTTTACCTGGCAATGCTACCTGACCTACCACAACGCAAGTCAAATCCTCGGGATAAATCTGACACGAGACGGAAACTCAAGCATGCTGCAGAAGAGGACCCGTTTAGCGATACCTCGGACCCCAACTACTTGCGACGTCGATCATACGGCTTTGCCAGTGTATCGGGCCAGGCACCACGAACAAAGTTCACAACCCATACCACTTGCTGGTTGCTCAGGGCGGACAGTTCGTATGCAGGCAATGCAACGAACCAAGACGAGTGGCTAAGAGAAGAAAGCACTCATTAAAACCCGCGAAAGGCACTATTGTTGACCGCCCACCAGCAGAGCATCGTACGCCAGTAGCAGAGTGGTCATCGTTCCCAGACTTCCCACGAGGAGCGACGCACAATATGTTCCAGTGCTAACAGGGTCTCGAAAGCAGGAGCCTTGCTATTGACGCAGTATGTTAGCTGAATGGATAAATCCAACTGGCCTCTGTCTCGGACTTCTTGGACAGATCCTTGTTCCAAAGACTACGCGGCTTTGTCCTCTGGACCAGAACAAATGGAGATGAGCATGTAGCTGAAGAATATCCGCCAGGTCTTGGAGCGCCTGGGAGAGACGATTGTTAGGATATTGTCGAGACCTCGCTGCCATCCGCTTTCTTTGATCTTGCAGGTGGATCTTTCATCTTGAACAGAAGAAACCGTCAAGACCCGTGTCAATGGGACCTAGCAACGTGGGGGCAGCATTTCAATGACGTGTGAAACATCCCAAGACGTGGCTGAGAAATGTCCGCTCATGGCCAATAATGCGCAGGCGCCTCAAGTCATCCACACAGGCGCCTAGGACCGCCTAACCGATCCTAGAGCACCGGCGAATCAGGTACAAGTTTGGCCAACTTTGGGTGACGCGACACCCCAGCCACGGCGGAATTACAGGGGCCTTGTTTTGCTTGACCAAACAACATCTGCAAACGCTCTTGTTATGACAGGTTTTGAAGCAGGCCAACACCCAGCCTGATCGACGAGGGATTCGCATCGTTGGAAGCACAATAATAAGCCATGCCCACCAACGGTGTATCCTCCTTTTTTCAATGTCACTTGATCGATCACAAGGCAGTCTTGCACTCCACGAAAGTGAAAGCAGTCTTCCAGATTGTCGCTAATTCCGCCCTTCGATAACGAGAGATCTTTCTACCATAATCCTAATTCAGGCGACGTCTACAGCGATGCGATTCTCGTCTCTATTGACGCTGGCCTGTGCCATAGCGGCGTTTATCCTCTCTTTACTATGTCTCTTTGCAGGTTCCAGCAAGTCATTCATCCAAGATGGAGATCTACTGACCGTAAGCAACTGCATTGTACCACCCAAAGACGGTTACTAACACGGATTACAGCTGAATCTCTCTCGAATTGGTCATACCAGCCTATTCAACACGTCAAGCAGCAGTGGTGACTCGCTTGGAGGCCTACTAAGTAGCCTCGAAGGGGATCTTAACAGCCTCTTGAGCGATGTAGCCACTGATATTGCAACTGCGCTGAATCTCCCCGACTTTCTCAACGTCCATCTCATGGACTACTGTGAAGGGACTTATGAGCCCAATGCGACGGTCAAACATGCCAGCGAGAACATTACTCTATGCTCCAACCGGACTTTGGGCTTCCACTTCCAACCTACCAAGTTTGTTCAAGATCATCTCCCAAGTGGTATCACACTGGACGATATCCATTGGCCGCAGGAGGTAGAGGATGCAGAAAGAGATATCAAAGTGGCAAGCATCGCAATGATCGTACTATATGTTATCGGCATCTCATTTGCTGGTATTGCCATTTTGACCGCTCTCTGGGGAATTTTCACCGATGGTCGCCTGTCTGCTTTCGTCAACTTTCTCATCGATCTGGTAAGTAATCCTTCGAAGAGACCCTTAGTACCTGCATCTGCTGATACGGCTCGTGACTAGCTTGCATTCCTGAGCATCGGCATAGCATCGGCCATCGCAACCGCAATTATCGTCAAGGCTGTCGACGCCGCGAACAAGTATGGGAACGACATTGGGATTGCGGCATACAAAGGAGCAAAATTCCTCGGAATGACCTGGGGGGCCACTGCAGTCATGCTGTTGGCGTGTGTCATGTCCATTGCTCAGTGCTGCGTCGGGAGGTCCAGGAAACAGCAACATGGTAGAAAAGAAGTATACTGAAAGTTTCTTGGGTGGAACTGGGGTCCTCATGCACACGAGAGGATGCCTGCTCTTCTCCATGTTTGTACGATACCTGGGTATCTGTGTGGATGCTTGAGCGTTTGAGCGCAGTTTTTCCATGCTTCTATATGAACAATCATCTAATGTAACAATAATCCAACATTATTTTTGTTTCGAAGCACTTGGATCCTCCTGGCTTGCCGGCCTTGTGCTCACGATATGACGTAGTATATCTGTCTCTTTGTTTGTGTTCGGGCGGCACGGCAGGGCTTGAGGCGGGGTTTTGGCGTGCTCGTGTCACTTTAGGTATCCTTTTACAGGGGTGGCCAGCCTTGGGACCTTCACAAGATCCATTATTACGCTTACTCGTGGTTGATAGCGCCTGTGGCGTCCACCTGCACGGTGACGTTAATCTTAGCGCGGGGTATGCTGACTTCCCTTTCACTCAACCTTCACCGATTGATCACAGCCGAGAGCAAGCAAGTTTAGGGCTTTGAAGTGACAGCGAATCGTTAATATAGCCATTATTTTCATTCACCGAGTCACTGTCACTTTGTTGACCGCACTTCACTTTTTCCTCCAGCTGCCCATAAATACTTCCTTCTCAACCTTCCACACAAACAAAGAACACATCCAAATAATCCAACACAATCGAACCTGCCCTCTTTGTCCAGCAAAGTACTTTAAGTCAAGCTCCTTCTTCAGGCAAGAACACTGTCAGTAGCGATGATCCTCACACCTTCTCATTCCATGTTATAGAATTAGACTAACAATGGGTCGGACGCAGTCAAACCTTCACTCAATCCTCACCCAACCGTTACGATGCCTGGAACAGCTGTCCATTTCGGCGGCGGCAACATCGGTCGTGGCTTCATCGCCGAGCTCCTCCATGAATCGGGTTTCGACGTCGTCTTTGTTGATGTGGTTGACGACCTCATCAACAAAATCAGCTCAACCAAGTCATACAAGATTACCGAAGTCGGTCCGGAGGGAGAGAGCAGCAAAACCATCACAAACTACCGTGCTCTCAACTCCAAGCACAGCATGCCAGAGGTGGTCGACACCATCGCTAATGCTGATGTGGTGACCTGTGCCGTTGGCCCCAATGTTCTCAAGTTCATCGCAAAGCCCATTGCAGACGGCATCGCAGCGAGAACAAAATCCAAGCCACTTGCTGTCATTGCTTGCGAGAACATGATCAATGCCACCGACGCCTTGAGAGAGCATATCATCGATCCAAAGAACATGAAAGAAGAGGTGCTCAAGGAACTGCCAAAGAAGGCAGAGTTCGGCAATTCCGCTATTGACAGAATTGTCCCAACTCAACCTGCCGATGCCGGTCTCGATGTTGTCATCGAGAGCTTCTACGAGTGGTGTGTCGAAACCACCGGCTTCAAGTCTGGCCACCCTGAGATCAAGGGCATTCACTGGGTCGACGACCTTGAGCCTTACATCGAGCGTAAGCTCTACACTGTCAACACCAGCCACGCTACCGCCGCCTACTTCGGATACAACAAGGGTATCGCCACCATTCATGAAGCTATGGCCGATCCTGAGATCAAGAAGGAAGTACATGAGGCTTTGGAGGAGACTGCCCACCTGATCAGCGGCAAACATGGTATCACAAAGGAGGAGCAACAGAAATACGTTGACACCATTATCTCACGTATCTCCAACCCTCATCTTGAGGATGTCCCTGTTCGTGTTGGACGCGCTCCCCTTCGAAAGCTCGGTAGAAACGAGCGTTTCATCGGACCTGCAGCTCAACTCGCCGAACAGGGTTACGATGTCACTGCTCTTGTTCGTGGCGTCGAAATGGCTCTTCGGTTCCAGAATGTGGAAGGTGACGAGGAGAGTAAAGAGTTGGCGAAGATCATGAGCAGCACGTCCCCAGAGGAGGCCACCACCAAGCTCACTGGACTTGAGAAGAACCACCCTCTCTATCCCAAAATCTTGGACGCAGTCAAGCTTGTCCAGGGCGAGAAGAAATAGGGGGAGACGCAATTGCTACCAGCGGATATGACTGACGAGCTTTTTCGGGAGTTTCATGGATCACTGAGGAGTTGAGGCTGGAAAATACATTGTCGAGCGGTCTTGCTCCCTTTCTGCACAGCATGTGTGCTTCGTGATAGCAGACTTGGTACACAAGTGCCATTGACATGAGCATCAGAGTAATGACTCAATCCAATCAGGTTCTCTGCTTCCACAGATCAATTTAGCACGAGTCTAGTAGTACATCCTCGTCTGCCGATGTCGTCGACTCCATCGGTTAATGACCTCCGACTTGAAGATCAACGGGAAGTAGCCGTGTTCCCTTGAGAACTCCGTCCCCACGTAGAAATCTAGCCGAATCGAGCATTGACCTCGGTATCTACCGTGTCGAAAGATGACAAGGTTCAATGCTCTATGCGCCCGTACCGATGTACCTCACATCTCACAGAGGTTTCTGATTACTCTTCGACCATGAGCCTTCACGAAGACACATAGAGCAAAGCGGACGTCTAGGCACGCAACTCAAATAAAGATTCCTTAAAGCTGAACTGCGACAGTACACCGAGCTGCAACCGATTTATGGACCACCGCCAGCCAGACCATCAACACCATAGTTCAACCTGATTTGACCACCCACACTGCTGCGATACCCTCACTCCTATCAAAATGTCTCCATCACCTCCATCGACCCTCAAAACCCCTCCTCCCAGCACTCTCAACACCCTCACACTCTTCCCAACACCATCCACCTTGCTCATCATCCTCAACAACCCCAAGGGTCTAAACTGCATATCCACCTCTCAACACTGGGCCCTCGACGCCCTTCTCCAATGGTACGACAATGAACCCTCCCTCCGCTGCGCCGTCATCACAGGTTCAGGCCGCGCATTCTGCGCCGGCGCCGACCTCAAAGAATGGAACGAATCCAACGCCGCCGCTAAGAAAGGCGGCACTGGCCACCGGTCAATGCCACCCCCAGGTTTTGGCGCAGTATCTCGACGTATGGGCAAGAAACCTGTCATCGGGGCCATTAACGGTCTAGCGTTCGGTGGTGGAATGGAAATGGTCGCCAACATGGATCTCGTGGTCGCTGCCAAGTCGGCGCTATTCTCACTCCCTGAAGTTAAGCGTGGAATATATGCCATGGCCGGCGCACTCCCGCGACTTGTGCGCACTGTCGGCAAACCGAGGGCCATGGAGATGGCACTTACAGGACGGACGGTTAGTGCGGGAGAAGCACTGACCTGGGGGATCTTGAACGCTGTGACTGATGATGCTCCTGCTGATGCCGATGTCTTGAGCAGACCGGTCGTGAAGAAAGCGCTCGAGTACGCTGAGCAGATCTCCAGTAACAGCCCGGACAGCGTCATCATTAGTAGAGCTGGAGTAGCCTCTGGATGGGAGGGTAAGTTGGTCAGTAATTGACGTCAATACAGCCTAGCTAACGTGTTACAGATGGCAGCGCCGAACATGCGACTCAAGCCGTCATCGACGTATATCAGAAAAGGTTGAATGAGGGAGAAAACTTTCACGAAGGCATCAAAGCTTTTGTCGAGAAAAGATCCCCGCAATGGGTGGGCAGCAAACTGTAAAGAGGAGAAGAGAATCGAGAGATTGATTGAATTTTGGATTAAGTGTGCTGTCTCTTAGACAGACGCCAATCCCAACTCGTATCATGGATGATGAGTACGCTTTGGGGTTCTTTTGGCTGTTCTTGGGCAGGCTGCTCCTGTTAAACAGCTCGACTTGGCCTATTCTGCCGCTCTTCCAAGTTCTCATTCTTGCATGAGAAAGCTGAGGATATCTGAGCCTGAATGGATTTCAAAAAGAGCAAATCGTTCCTTTCCAGCTCCCCTCCCTGAATTTGACTTGTGAATTCGATAAACGCCGTACTACCAGACAAGTGTTGCAGCTTTTCGTATGCCGGTCACTCACGTGCCTCCATGGACAACAGCGACGATAGCCAGGAGAGATGCGGACTGTATGAAAGCTGACGAGCCACTTTGTGGGTATCATTATGTCAGAGGTAATCGTCATTTATGCGCGTTGGTGTTGAGGCATCTGAGGCATGCCAGCATATTGACCACTCTGGTTCTGTTGCTGGAGTTGTTGATAGTACATGGCTTGCTGTTGTTGTTCTTGAGTCATGTATCCACCATGGGTAGGAGGTCGAGCCATGCCAGTGGCCGCAGGGGGCATGGCAGGAACATCGTCAGGCGATGCGACATCATCGGCGGCATCGACACCGTTCTCGTTTCCGGAGGGTTCTGGCGCATTTAAGCATGCCTAAGCTTGGTTAGACAGGAGACTTGAATGATTGAGTGAGAAGTAGCATACCTGAATGAGATTCTTGCCTTCGGCCTTCGTGACCAGAGGTTGAAGTTTAGGAGTGGTGAAGGTGTAGACAAGACCAGTTTCGGAGACGACGAGCAGAAGGACTTGAGTCCCGGTAAGAACAGAGAGTTCGTATGCCTGTAACCAGAGTCAATATGTTTGGGTCTGAATTGATATGTTTGCGCTGACCTTCTTCATGATACCAGCCTTTCTCTTTGAGAATGTGATGTGACGACGCGACTTGTCTTGAATGAACTTGATCTCGATCTTTCTACGTTCACGTCCACCCTTCTCATCATCATCGTCATCATCGTCTCCTGCCATTGATGTTCTTGGACGCTTGGTGCCTCGAGAGTCAACGCCGTTGCCGGTAAGGTCGTCGCCTGGGGAAGGTTGGTCAAGACCAGCGGTGGGATCGGTAATGTCAGCCATGATGGTTGATCGAGTTTGAGGAAGTCTGCCCAAAGAAGTAAAGTGTCAATAGACGAAAGAGGAAATGGATGGATCGAGTCTAGGTTGTACCTTTTAGATGGTAGAAGCAAGATTTAGAAGATCTTTCGTGTATCGGCGAGATGACCTAATCTGAGGTGACGAGTCAGCAAATGTACCAATTAATAACAACAGTAAAGTCATGGCAGTGAACCGCAGTCGAGGCAATGAGATTAACTGGATCGAGCGAGCGGAGTTGTCACGGACACGTACACGGCCAAGTGCAGAGGATGGTCGCAGGTGCAGGTGCAGGTGCAGGCGCAGTCTTCAACCGAATCCGGGGAAAGACAGTTCCAATTTGAAGGTGAGAGCAGCACAAGCTTTGTGGATGAAAGTGATGTGCAACAGTCAAACTGCAAAAGGATAGAAGTGGGTTTCTGGAGAGGTCAAGGGAAGGAAGTAACCACTTTCTGTATGGACTGACAGTGGATGGAGAGGATCTGGGAAGGTCCGGGGCATAGAATTTCAAAAGGGTTTGGTTTGAGGGGGGAGGGAAGAGTGACTGGGCGGCGGTGTTCGGCAGTGAATTCGTAAGACTCCAGGCAGTTCTGATTTAGGTGGGTTGCAGTGAAGATTCAGTGGTCAGTGCCAGGTCCGAGGCGGTGGCTGGATAATCATTGGCCTTTGGGGCTTGGCGAGGGGCAACTTCTGCCGGTTGGGCCTTTGGTCTTTTGGTCTTTCGACTCCTCGGTCGCTCACTTCCGTAGGGAACTTCGTGGCCAGAGTGGACCAACATTGGAAAACAGAACAATCCAGGCTCATGGATTCGGACGTTTCAGGAGGCGACAGGATCGAGTCTCCGGTTGTTCAAGTTTCTGGCGAGTCCTGGACGTCGTTTCTTTGCGCGTCTGAAAGCTGTCGCTCAATGGGGGAAGGTTGCAAAATGTGATGAAAGAGGAAAAGGCCATGAGAACAAAAACTTCGGAACTGACATACGTACCGTTTGAGACTGGAAAGGGCAGATTGTTGTCTTTCTCAAACAGTCAATGATTGTTACGCAAAGGTTCGAAAGACCTTGGGATTGCCCAGGCAAGGAACCCGTGGCACGAGGTGGGCGGATTGTTTCTTCTCTGAGTTGAGGAAGGAAATGAATGGGATGGACGAGAGAGGAAATGGAATCGGAAAGGGCATAGCGGCAGCTGGCCTGCCTTTTGTAGATTCACAGCCTGTGGGAAACCCACTCACTGGCACTGGCGGCATCAGCTGGCTTGATCGTTAATTGGTTCACTCGTAGGGCGGATCATTCCATCCCCGACTGTCCGGACGCTGGTCAGTGGTTCAATCAATCATTGCAATAAAAATCTGATCCACGCCTGCTAGTCTGCGCCAGTGCCCACTGCTAGTTTACCCTTATCCATCCAATCCATCCTCGGGTCCTATCTTTTGGTTGAGCAAGCTTCAATTACCAAAGATATTCTGGCCATCTATCCCAGCTGAAAGAGACTCTCTCAAAGGGAATATCTTTATCAGACCACTCGAAGGATTGACAAGGATGCTCAGGGCCATCACTGCTTCGCCTTGGACTCGACTCCTCCCTCAGTCCACCACCAACGACCACTGCATTGCTAGTGCAGGTTTCGAGGTTACTAGCCCCCAACTAGCAAGGTCCGCTATTGCTGATTCATCAAAGCCACCAATTACATGCCGATACGCATCTTCCCCAGCTTCCACCCCTATCCGGATGACCATTGGGATGTCTGGGATACAAAAAGCATATGGGCAGTAAGCTTGCATGTCAGGAACATTATCCCACTTTCAAATGGACATTCACGAGATATCTTGCCACCGGAGCGTTACGGCTTCAATTTGTGTGTCTCCCTCAAGCTTCACTAACGTCCAAGCTATCCCGCACCATATCTTCACCTCGTTTGTTCGTGTCGAGCCCATGTGATGGGTGACTCGAAACTGCGACAGCCTTATCACTATCCCTCTGACTAAGCCCCGAAAGGTGGGCCACTAATGCAACACTTGCATTTATGGGGGGATCTCTTTGCCTGCCCAATCCCAACATCTCCCCCGACTGTCCTCATCCAGGCCTTTCACAACTTCAACAAGTTTTTCTGCAGCAAAGTCTGGACTAAACAGCTTCTCTTTTGGAGTGTTGTTCCAGAATTCTTTGCTGAGATCTGTTTGAACAGTTCCAGGATGCAATCCCACACACATGGCGTTGGGTCCGCTTTGCATTTTCAGATGAATGTCCGTTGATCTAGTGAGCTGGTTGACTCCCGCTTTCGAGCTTCGATAACTGTACCATCCACCTAGACGGTTGTCATTGATTGACCCTACTCTCGCGCTCATCAGTGCCAGCACTGCTGATCGAGGGAGGCCATCGACCTCCTCGAGCTTGCTCGACTTTCGAGGGGCAAAGCCCGAGAAGTGTTTGACCAACATCATTGGTGCTAAAAGATTCAGCTTCAGTGTGTCCAATGCCGAGTCATACTCGATTTTGTCCGGCGCCCTCTCTGGCATCAACATGCCAGGAATCATGAACGCCAACCGTAGATGTGCTGCCTTGTTCTGACTTCTATCATTGTACCGATCCTTGCAATACGCAGCCAGATTTGAGATGGAAGACTCCGAAAGAACATCACATTCTTGCAGATCGAGTCGAGATGACTGTGACTCTGACAGATCCAAAGATGAAAGGAGCCTCTCCTTCGTGCCAGGCAAGTCAGAACGGGCTGTCGCAACAACAGGAATTCCTGGTGGTATGGTTCGGAGGAGGTGACGGGTTACTGCAAACCCAATGCCTCTGGAGGATGGTGTCACAAGCGTCCAAGCCATTGACGATGGTTCTTATGGCTGCCTTGAAATCGTCTCTCCAGTTCGTAAAAGACCTCGTTCGACAGATCTTTGAGACGCGGAGTTCGGAGCGACGATAGCTTCTGCCTGGCTTGATTGCGACTTTTGTGGAAATTGGGACGAGGTTGTAAGAATGGAGGAACGTCTTGTTGCTGTGATGGCCGTCCTGGTAGAAGCGCTACGGCTTGTCGTCTCTGCACCTCTTCAGAGACGTCGCTGCTCATTTCGTAAAACTGGACAAGAGAGAGTCGTAACAGCTTATCACGGGGCTTAGGGCGAGATAGAACATCGTGCCATCCTTTTATGTATTCTTTTAGTACAATACAGTGTTGCAATAACTGCGCCTCCATGCATTAATGCTTTCTGCTGTTCTTGTTAGAGATTGCGCTGACTATAACATCGCATTCTTTAGGTGTCCATTCGACGATTGTTGCTGCGCGCGAGATTCGCCCCAATGACTTTAACTTCACGTATCGCTCTTCCTCAAGCCGAAAGACTATGTCAATTCAGACCCAAACACTGCATTACCCTGAAGAAGATAAAATGGTAAGAGAAATCATAGTATCTCTGGTACATGCAAAATGCCGTCACCACTTGTGTATACCTTCAAGATCGTAAAGCCCTGACCATGTGGCGCCTGGCGCTGAGTTGTGGAAAGCTTAGGACAGCGATGATGCCAACAATCTCTAAATTTCGAACCGCTGATCCCTAAGCGCAACGCCGCAAAACCGCAAAACTACGGGAGATCTACGCCCAGCAAGCCAAAAGCCCCAATGCACACCATCGTCATCTGTGGCTTTTTAGCATTCTGCCACAAATGAGCAACAGTGAGCCATGGCTTTTATCTGGAAATTATCAATTTGGCAGATGAGCTGCAGACGATCAATCGATAAACTCGTTGTGACAGAAATGAGGTTTACGGATCACTAGGAAACAGGACGTGATTCGGTGCGATAGCTTCCGCCCGAACTCGAGGCTCTGATTGCAATACTGTGGTACAGCACTCATACCAACTAGGTGGGATCAATTGCAGCTTTTTTGTGAATGTGATGGACAATGGTCATATCTATCTATCGTAACCGTAACCTGCCTGCTAAGATGTCCCTGATCTACAGTGTTGCTCCAAACGCTCCTGAGACTCGCCAGAACACGCAGTGACATGAAATCGCTCAGAAATCGCTGATATACGACAAGGTTCTCATACTCGTAGATTGGGGTTTCAACCATGTTCCTCCCATACACATAGTCTTCACCATCGTCACCCGTTCAGCTTGAGAAATGCAAGGCCGAACAAGAGGCCCGCTCAAATCGAACCCCACTCCCTCTTCTCGTCGATAAGCTTGTAGCGTTTCTTTTCCTTGCGATCCTTGACCAAGCACAGAGCCGACAACAAGAGCATCATGTCGACAGCCACGAAGCCGAAGAAAGTGGTGAACACAATGTCCAAGAATCGGTTCGCATACACACCGAACGGCGTGGAGCACGGTCCCAGGTTCGCGGCGGTCGCTGCATTGACGCATGTCGAATCCTTGACGAACAGAGCTGGGTTATTGTACCCGCAGCACTGGAACTTCTGTTGAAGTAGGGACTCGATCGCCGGCGTCTGCGCGTTCCACACCGGTAGAAGGTTCTTGTGCATTTCGAGCGTGGAGAACCAGATCACCACGCCGATCGCCAGGGTCAAGAGAGCGGCAATGATCACACCGGCAATATGCAGGTGCAAGAAAACGCGGTTGCGCTTCATGAAGATTGCCGGAATGGATAGCAGAAATGTTGCGAACATGATGATTGCATTGATTTCGCTGACTAGAATCACAATTAGCCTGGAGTTCAGCAGGAAGGGTCGTAACGCGTACCTGTGAGTGGGCAATGGTCGAGTAGCAGATTCGAGGCGACATTGCTGACATTGCTCGTGGGAACGCTGGCTCTGGTGTATATTGGGATGAGCAAGTGCAGAACCGCACAGAGGAGGAAGGCGATGTCGAAGCCGACGAAGACTAGCAGGATCTTGTTCATTTTCGCGGACGGGACGTAGCTGAGAGGGATTTCTCGGATAGTTCGAAGCAGGATATATGTGCTTAAAGAGTGTGTCTTTCGTGGAAAATCCTGGTAAAAGAACGTTGGGCGAGTCCTGCTCGATGATAGACGGTGTCGTCTGTGGCGGCCGAGCGCGCGATAACGAGAGTTAAAAGATCAGCAAGAGAAGTGAACGTAATGACAGTGATGCAGAAGAGAGAGGAAGATCGAAATGAAACGCACGGATCAGTGAAAGGGAAAAAGGACGGGCTCAAGAGAGATCTGAGCGCTTGTGTCAGGAGGTGCACGGTCTCTGGTTTGAGGTGTTTGGAAATTTAGGGTCAAGGGGCGCGTCCATTGTCTGGGGACTCGTTTCAGGATCCTGCTCCACTGAGGGTACGTATCCAATGTACTCGCTCACCTGATAGAAACTCTTCTAGGAGGATGTCGAGATTCCATTCCTGTATCCTAGCAAACAGAAAGAAAGCAAAAACTCCTTCATGGAGAGAAAATCATGGTCGCTGTATCATGTAATCATCAGGCTGCCCTTATTCAGGGTCTTGATTGAGAGCACAGAGCCACAGATGCAACTCTGGGATTTGACAGCAGCCGCTGACGGCCTTTGATGGGTGAAAATTGGTCACATGTGTCTCCTGGTTGGACCGAGGCGGTATCGGTGGCTTATTCCTCCCTTCACTTATTTTTGTCTGCCAACTCCCTGGCGCTTTCTGCGGACGAACTTCAAGCCCCTGATGAAGTGGTTGCAGTGGTGCGAACTTTGCAGACTGTCAGACGCGAACTTGGCTCTCAAATCACGACCTCTCGATCCCTTGGGCATGCACTCAGGCCACGCAATTGTTTGACCATCGAGCCATCCACGTGACACTCTCGCCAACAGCAAAGTCTGCTTGGGTATTGGTTCGCCAAAAACCTGCCTGAAACAGAACAGAACAGAGCCTTGCGTCCACGTCAACGTCCACGTCCACGTGCGCCAGGGGTTGTAATCCTCTATTCCGTTCTCCTGCGTTCTGGACCGTTGGAGTTTCCCATCACGGAATCGTGCGACAATTCTGTGAAAAGACGCGTGCTTCGTGCGTGGCTAGCAGAAGCTCCCAATTGCAGATTTTCCGAAATATACATATGACCATTGGGGCCGGTAAATAATGAGCATGCCTCGACACCAGGCTCCAGACAGAACAAACCAAAACGCAGTCCCCCTATTCCTACAAGCGCGTCCTGGTGGACATGGCCCACACTATAAGTCCGTCCTGTTGTACAGCCTCATACCCTCATTCATCATCATTTGAGGCCATTGTAAGTGTTCTTGCCAGATTTCTGGTACAGACTCTGTGACCGTTTCGAGCATATATCTGGCCCATCCACTAACAAACCAAGTGTCTTGATCTTTGCTTTCGCCCCAGTATATTAATACACAATAGTGTGCCAAAACGACCATCGCTTCCGGTTGTTTCTCGCTCAGGAGATCCAGAAATTTGGGCGGCAAATTGATCGGCCAAACAAAAGTCGTCAAAATCGTTCCGTCATTACGAGCCTTCAGCAAGGAAGCTTGAATGAAAGTGCTGAGCAGTGAGTGAATGGCCAGATCAAGAGCTTGGGCGGTCTCTTTGTCATGCTCACTTGATGCGCAAAGACGAAAGAGCTTGGTAATTTGATCTGTGTCGGGTAGTGTGTAGGCCGCCGTATTCTCAATGTGGCCCATCTCATCGAGCAACGGCTTCAGAAAGCTAGCTTTGATGGTCTCGGAATGTAGATTGAGCACACTGTTTGCGCCTCTCAATAAATAAAACCAATGTAATACGTCGCTATTGAAGTCTCTTGGCTTGTCTTTGGTACTGGAGGCAAAGGCAAGCACAATCAGCAAGCATGAGAACGCGAACAGAGCGTGGCAATTGCTCTCGTCGACGTGGCCGAGCGTCTCTTGAAAATCGGCCAAGCCTATGCTCTGATGCGTCGTTCCAATGAGGTCGTACTCGGCTTTCTGTTCAGGGTGAAGATAGGCCCAGTGAAAAGCTGCAACGGCGAGGATGCCTCTGAGGAGAAAATGATGCTTGAACCCCAGCTTGACGGCATGCACTTGCCATAATGCCAGCGCCTCGGCAGTTTGGGAATTGGCCAGGTTCAGTGCCACGACACTGGTGAAGTGGTGCATCAGTTGGAGATCTGTAATATCTAGCTCCGTAGTCTTCTTGGTGCTGATCAGGTCGGGTAACTGGAAAGGATCGATCACATGCTGTGATGGTGTCCGCTTCTCTGCCTTGAGCGACGCAATCTGACCACTCTGCCGCCGGGCATCGGCGGGATTGCTGGGAGATTTGCTAGCATCGGGAGATAGGGAAAAGTCGCAGACAATCTGGCGACGTTCACAATTTGAACATTGCGGATGCGTTTCGTTGCACTGTGGCTCATGTAAGCATTCCGGAGTGAGATGGAAAATCGTTCATAATAGCCAACCTTTATGCGCCTGACTTTGCACTGACTACAGCCGTTCTTGGATTTCGTATGCGACCGCCGCTGGTTCTTTGGCGGCATGGGAAGATGGAGATATCGCAAGTAATTAGAAGTAAAGCCCCGTGATGATTCGCATGACAGTGGTAGGGATGTCTGGGTGCAGTTGATCGTATTTCGTATATAGCTGCACGATCCGAACTGTACTCGACAAACATATACTTGAAAGAGGTGCGAGATACGAGAAAATTCCACACTTATGCTAGAAAACGAAGAAAAATTTAGCAATCAACAGGATCCTTGGGTAGCATTGAAAGAACCAAGAGTGTTGACTTTGGCAACATTGGGAAAGGAAGCATGGGATCAGGCTGCCGCGTTCTAAAATCTCCAAAGAGCTGGGGCCAGAACGCTGACTCAAGACTTTGTATCTAGAGAAGTGATCATTTTCATCCACGCTCACAATGGTGTCATGTTTCACACAACAGTCTTAATTGATAAGAGAAATCTGAAGACGTTTCTGAAGCGAGACATTCATTGCTTTTTCTAACTTGCTTTCTCGGATCCGCGCTAAGTTACCAATTCCTGGGCCGTCGTGCCTTGTTCTCGCGTTGCCTTTTCTCTTTCAACACAGTCCGCCGTCTCAACTTCCACGCCCTATTGTTATCGCCACGGTTCTCCCAGAACTTTTTCTCAAAGTCGCTCTGCTGCCGTGATGGTGTTTGATTGGGCTCCTGGCGCATATTGTCCTGTCCGTTTGGAGTGGCCTCTTCATCGTCGGCTTCCATTTCCTCGTCGCCTAGCAGCCCTGAACTGCCGAAGCTGTTGAATCGGCTTGGATGCGCCGTATCAGGAGTGGGAGCTGCACTTCGTAGACTCCTGGATCGATTGTCCTGCGAGCTGAACGGTGTCCCTGGCATGCTAGTCTCTTCCTCAATATCATCTTCATTGCCAGATTCAAAAAATGTGAATGACGTTGTTACCTCCAGCGATGGTTTCGCAACGTCAGACGCGGTAGGTTTGGTAGGCTTCTTGAACAGCGCCTCAAGTGGGTGGACCTCTGCAGCCTCCTTTACTTCAGTGGACGCTGGTGTTGCAGAGGATGCTTTGTCTGTATCAACTGCAGACCGTTCCGATTCGATGTCTGTGTCGGACTCCGACGAAGAGCCCGAACTGCTCGTCTCATCATCGAACTGATTCACTGGACGCTCCTCTTCTTCATCTTCATCCTCACTTGGACTGTCTTCGTTAGACTCTGGACTTTCACTCCCTGAGGCCGGTTCAACTTGCCCCGTCCCCTTCCCATCCTTCTTAGCGGAAGGTTTGATGGCACGACGTGACCTTGCAACACGCTCGGTCTCTTCCTCGACTACCTGCCCGCTCTCATCGACCCATCCCTGTCCTTCAACATATTCCAAATTGACCTTAGAACGCTGACCAACATCTTGTCTGAGGAAAGATGGTTGCGCTGTGGACTTTTCAAATTCGTGCACCACACTCTCGCCAGGCCCCTTCTTTGACTTGCCCTTCTCCTTCTCCCGTGCTGTCGCGTCTGTCCTGTTGGGTGGTAGGTTGGTGCGAAACAGTACCTCATCTTTATCGGAGTATTTCGATGGCGCAGACGAAGATTTCCCTTTGTCTTTCTTATTCGACTTGGAAGGCTTCGCTTCAGTCCAGCCGCGCTTTATCTTGCGATCTGAAGGCAGCTCATGTCCAGGGATCACATTAGATTCCTTTTTCGCTCTCTTAGCCGCCTTCACTGCTTTGGTCTCGGGATGTTCCTCCTCCGTCTCTTCAATACGCCTGCGTTTCGTGGGTCGGGCTTCCTCGATTTTAATCTTCTTGCCTTTCAAAATGGCACCATTGAGCTTCTTCTTTATCCTGTCTGCCTCCATCGTGGGGATATCCAAATAGCCGTAACTGTTTTCCGGAAATGTCTGGATCGTGTGATAGGATACGTTGGAGATTGAATCAAGCAGTTTTGGCCCGACCACGGCATGGAGCAGGTCGGGAGTTAGAGGAGTTATATGGAGTCGTATCGAATCGACCGTCATCGGGAATGCATGCGAGGGTTGCACAGTCGAATGGCAAGCGCTCTTACAGTCGGCGGCTGTTTGTTTGCGTCTACAAGCGTGCCGGCGATATGTTTGACGCTTGACTGTCAAAGTTCACCGTCATTTTTTCCAGGCCCAGTTTAGGTAGGGCATCCGACATCATTAGTGGGAAAGATGGGTGTGGGTTGGTCACCGAACAGCCGGTGCGGGGCACCGAGTCCAACAGTCATGGCCCACCATCCCAGGCCTTTGTAGGCATGCACGCCTATAGCTCTCGTATCTGCGTTATCGTCGTCTCCCACTCGGATGACAATAATCATGAGCAATGACCGTCGATTTATCCGGCGTCCTTCCATCTCACTTATCCGCTAGCACCTGGCTACAACGGGCAACCTGCATCTATTAACTTTGTGGCCGGTGCAGCAAACTTGGCGGAAGGCTGCGGACTGACCTTGTTTCTTAATGGGAGTATTGCATTGATCTGAACATACGTACCTTCATTCACATGGTCGTTATGTGAGCATCACCCCACAATATTTCACATCATTTACTCTCATCTCCGGACCTGAACGCCATCCAACTCGAGCTTCGAGGGGTCGCTCACTCATCAAGCTCTTAGTCAACGCAAACGAGGCCTACAGATCCAGGCACATCTTACCAACGATCTCGAACCCTGAACTAAGCGATCCTTTCACGGTCCCGCCTTCGAAACCAGAGGGCATGCGGAAAATGTCGCGATGATTGCCTCCGATTGGTATTGCTAAGTAGCAGGAGGTCACCTCGTTATCAGAAGGTGGGCGAAGATGGGAAACTCTCAGACAAAAGAAGCACGTGGGCAGCGTTCGTCTACGTCGCGGGGCAGTGACAGCACAAGCATAGGCCCTCGACAAGATGGTCAAGCAAATGCCGCCGAACCCTCCCTTCGACCTGTATACTCCTCTCGCGGCCAGCGAAGAGGGAGTCGGCACGATTTTTCATTCCTCGGCATTGGCGGAAATAGTGACCAAGATGCCTCTTCCGTCGAAGCAAGAAGGGAGACCAAAGTTGAGAGGGAAGCAAGAAAAGCAGAGAAAGAGAGAGCTGCAAGGCTCAAAGAGCGCGAGCGTAGTATGAAGGAGGAGAACGTTGACGGAGGCTATCTTGTCACACAAGGTGTCTATGTTGGGACTGAAGATTTCAATAAAACCATTGTTCGACAGCTTACGGTAAGTTATGGTCTGGTCATGGACACAGCATGTTACTCACGCGGTCGCAGATTGAGCGCAGACTTGCCCCCTTTTGGACAGGGCTGAATGATTTCTCGGATTCATGGGCAGAACACCAGCTTATGGCTGCTGCCAGAGGTATGCCTATTCCTCCAGCAGATGAAGTACCTCCCGAACTCGAATATCAACTTGCAAAGAGGATCACATCCGACAGAAACAATCAATCAGCATTGAAGAATCTCACAATTCCAATAGGAGGGAGATCACAATCCTTTCAATCGGATAAATCAGCCCCTCTCTCACCTGCTATGAACTCTTTACCACTCCCATCTCCGCCAGCATCCGGCTCGCCCAGTGGCAACATTTTCAGGACTCGGGCGAAAACGCTGGCATCACTGACCACATCATCACGAGCCAACTCTCAGACAGACATGACTCCACGGGAATTTCAACTACCCCCAGATCCTTTCGTGAACGGCCAACCTATAGAGGTATATCTGTACAAGGATGCGTCAGAATGCCCGATTTGCTTCTTATATTACCCTCCATATCTCAACACCACCAGATGTTGCGAACAACCGATATGTTCAGAATGTTTCGTCCAAATAAAAAGGCCGGATCCACACCCTCCGGAACATGAACAGCCAGATCCCAACGCGCCGCCCGTATCTGAAGCCGAAAGAGAAGCACAAGCTGAGGAGTTGCTGGTATCAGAGATAGCGACATGCCCATACTGCAAAACTCCTGATTTCGGAATCACATATACACCACCACCATTTCGTCGAGGTCTTACATACGGGGTCGGATCACAACCATATCAGGTCATGTCAGCAATGTCTTCGCAAACTTCCATCTCTTCAGGCGGCTTGTCCCCTGGTCTTGGTCGAAGACGGGGCACTTCTCTGTCGGCTAATGCTCCAGAAGTAATTACCACGGATAAGATTCGCCCGGATTGGGCGAACAAGCTTGCGACTGCTCGAGCTCATGCAGCCCGACGATCGGCAGCAGCTACCGCATTACACACTGCCGCGTATCTGATGAATGGTCAGACTCCTGATTCTCGGGCGTTTGCTGGATTCGGCCGACGAAACGTGCTCCGACGATCTACCATGGATAGTCCGGATATCGGTCCTAGTCCTCATCTAGGCGCCCTTGCTCTTCTCGCTGAGCGGCATGCTGCACGACAACAAGAAGCTGGCTCTACAGAAGGACGATCCAATCCCTTTGTACCTCCCACGAGAGGAAGCAGCTCCCGACGGAGTCGTATGGACGATTTGGAGGACATGATGATGATGGAAGCCATCAGATTGAGCCTGGCGTCAGAGGAGGAACGTCGAAAGAAGGAAGAAAAGGAAGCACGCAAGGATGCCAAAAAGAAGGAAAAGGAAGCCAAGAAGGCGGAAAAGGCCGGCCGGAAGAACAGCCTATTCACACTCAATTCCAATACCAGCTACGGTGATGGATCCAGCAGCCTCTTGGAAAGATCGAGAAGCAATCTATCTTTACTTCCAGATGATGATTCGATCTCGGGCAAAGGTAAGGCTGTGGAACGAAATGGCTCTCCTCAACAGGAAGTGACCACGATCGAAGAAGAAGCGCCTCGACCATCCTATGTTCCTACTCTGTCGCTGTCCGGCACGAGCCAAGAATCTGTGGCATCATCAATCCCCATTCCTACCGCAGCTGAGCCGTTTCGACGATCGCACCTTCGACAAATGTCGAATGCATCATCAGCATCCTCGTCATTCGTCGACTCAGGAACGCCCGCCGCATTTTCCGGCTCTGGAACTCCTCCACCCGGAAGCTTGGAACCCATGTTCAACTTTAGGAGTCTCGCAGCAATGATTGGTGAAGAAGAGAAGGCAGAAAACAGTGCCCATGTCGAACACGCTGACGAAGAACCTTCACCAACCGCACTCCTGAATGGGAGAGACGAGTATCCATTGGGCAGGAATGGAGAGCGTGAGGGATCTCGTGGCCTGGGTCCTCATTACCCCTCAGACTCGAAAGCTCCAGAGCTGACGGAGGAGGACTCGGGCCTGAAGAAAGCAAAGCCTGTTATTGAGACATCAGCAGCTATGTCTGATATGTAGAAGGCGGCGAACTCACGCATGATTATGATTACGAGCAGGGATCAGGATATATGAAAAAGCTATATCCTGCAACACGATTGACATGGCTGAATGGGTGAAGGATGAATGTAACAGTTTACTTGGGATCATCTGCAGCATAGATTGTTGGTATGCTCAAACGATGTACATGCGCATTCCATGCCGGTTTATGTCCTCTTGGGTTCAAATTGCCCCAAGTAGCTGGGGGGAAAAGCACTTCGCTGGGATCAATCTCAGCAGAAAGATTGAAAGGACGATTTCAAAATATAGACACCTCCTGCTTCGCCAGTATGTCAATCTAGCATCTCACCTATTCGTATTCAGTCTGCGCTGGTGACCTGGGAATATGATAGAGGAAATGCCTGGATTGCGAGCCGTGATTGGCGGATTACGACGCGGGCACTTCATTTCCCGAAGGACTGCACCAATATGGCTTGTACTGTAGTTGTGGTCGACACGCAGCCAACCCTCGTCTCATTGTAATTAGAACAATATCTTGGACGAGTCTGGCCGCCCATTTCATCCTATGCATTCATACAGAATACAACTTAACAGTGACTGCAACGTTCACGATCACACGATGGCTTGCTTCTAAAGACATTGACCTCCTCCTTCCCTATCCTTGGACGTTCACCGCACCTACCCTTCACCTTTCCACCCGCGTCTCACTGAATATGGCTCCCGACTTGAATACCGTCCCAAGATCTCCTCGTACTGGAGCAAACACTCAAACCTCACTGCCCGCTGTTCCTCTCCCTTCCTCACAGGCCGCCTCTAGACGGACATCAACCCAAATGCTACCCCCTCCTTTGCCCCGTTACGACAGTCTTCCCAGCTCGCCTCGACCAGCGCAAGCCTCAATGATGGACAATTCTGGCGTCGGAATAGGTCCAGGTATGTTGATACCCCTCGTGGCTCTACGGTCTATTCTGACTGTCAAGCATCAGGGCCGATTAGGCATCCAAGGCCTCTCACGGCTGCTGAATTGCACCTGGAGTTAGAGAAGGAGCAAGAGAGTATTGTAAGCCAGTCTGGTCCATAACCATCTCATCTCGGCTAACACCAAGTTCAAGGTCAATCGACTCACACGAGAATTGTCCGCACTGCGTGCGCAGACCGCGTCCGTGGCCTCAACAACCTCATCTACATCCGACCACTTCTTCTCCGCAAGCGACCCGTACACATCTACGACTGGTACCGGTACAACCATCATCCCCAACACCACGCGCCGTCACCGATCCTCGTCGAACCTGTCGACCCGCTCTGCACGATCAATTAGAGACAATCTCGCCAACGCCACTAACACGAGCGTCTCAGGAGTTGCGGCACCACGGGACCAGAGTGTTGTCGCAAGCAGCAGGCCTAGCATGGAACTTACTCGGCCAGATATGAGCAGACAGAATTCTACATCTGCCATGGGCTTCCGCTCGAGCTCGATCACTTCGTCACCCCACATGTCGCAGAGCGCTTACGCATATCCGCATCGAAGTTCTGTATCGTCCAACGCACCAAACATGAGCGATTCTGCCCAAAGCTATGGGTTCCCTCGAAGTCCCGGCTCCAACGCCGCTGCTTCGGCACTGAGGTACGAGGAGGCTGCGCAGCAGCGTGCCGAGTTGGAAGCGGTCAAGCGTGAAAATGAGATCCTCAGAGCCAGGGTCAAGGAGTTGGAGAAAAACATTCAGAAGGCAAACGAGGTGACCGAGCCTGTTTAATACCTTCTGCATCGCAAGGCTGGTCTGCGTGCGGAGTTACAAGTTCAGACCGAGCTCGTAGTTTTGCAAGGCTACACATGACACTGGCTGAGCGAGTTCTGCCACGATACGACGATGATGATCAATGATGGATGTCTTCTATGACAAGGAGAGTCAGTTATCTCTGTCTATGGTCATGAGAATGGGAAGGAATTGGAATAGCATGCATGGTGTTCTAGGAGTCTTTCCAGCTGAACAAAATTTGTGTAAAGACTGGCAGGCAGTGGAATCCAACAATTGGAATTGAATTGTGATTTAGAAGACAGCCAGACAACATCTTCTGGCCCATACCACGGGCGAGCAGCCCAACAAAGTTCCCACAACCGCCTCAGCCGAGCAACGCCTCTCTAGCCTGATATCAGATCTGCTCATTAGGCGCAAAGATTTTGTCTTACAGAGCTTCGCTTGAGTCAAATCGTTGCAATCGCTTTAGAGGCCTGTCCAGAAGTCCCCCATCAACAATGCCGTGCTTCAAGGTCTCGCAACTAGTCCACCAGAAAATGCCGCCGTAAGATCCCTTGCTTGCTGGTGAATCCTGAGTTGGCGCCATGACAGCATGTCCGGCATTCAGATATTCATACTGCCAGCCCAACATCCCACTTGCGGCGGTAGTCCATGATTAGATGCCGGCAAGGAAACAGCAGGCACCTTTGTCGTTTGACGGGCCGAGAGTGTTCGGTACGCCTTGGCTAACGGGCGCAGAACCTCGATGTCGTGTGCTTGACGTTCAGGACTGATGCAACCCACCAGACGAGGTGTCGCTACCGAGGCGTCATCTTGGGAGTGCTGCGCTCCTCGAGTCGAGATTCTGTGGCTGACAAGTCGACGAAAAGACCAATCCCAATCAAGATAACATAAAGTCGAAACATCTCATTTCAATTCCAGTAACCTGGGTTCTCTCCCCGTCGCTTTGTCCGCAACGTCTTTTGTCGTAGCCTTCGCCTTGTCCGTGGCTTCAGCGATAGTCTTCTTCGCCTTGTCCGCCCCTTCAGCAATATTCTCCCTCACCTTCTGGCCGACTTCCTTGGCCTTATTGGTGGCAAATACCGAAGCTTTCTCCGCCTCTGTCTTCACAGTATCCTGCACTCTTTGGCTCGTCTCCTTCGCCGACGTAATGGCCCGCTGCGTACCATCTCTCGCAGCATCCACAACTTGTTGCTCAACCTCTTTGGCTTTCGTTTCGAGTTGCTGCGCAGACTGCGTTGAGCGTAGTCTAGCCCAGGCGGCGGATATCCTGGCCTCCCAGATCTCGCGCTGCTCGTCCCAGTCGGTGGTCTGGACTTTGCGGACGAGATGCTCGATTTCGCTGTTCCAGTGGTCTTTGAGTTCCTCGACTAGACCGGCCTTGCGAACTTCGTAGGCCGGTGGATCGGGTATCGGTGGCAAGGGCTCGACGACTGAGTTTAAGAGCGTGGCTTGTTGTGAGAGGAGGGTTTTCTGGACGTTGCGATTCGCGCGGTGGACGTATAATGAGATGTATAGGAGGGAGTATGTTAGTGTAGCCCCGCCAAGCTGTGATCAGGTTAGACGGTGCAGGTGTTGAGACAGAGGAGAAGGCTTACGAAGCCTGTTGTGAAGCCCATTCTGTTCCTCGCGACAAGCGGTGCTCGTCTTTTGGCGAAGCTGTTCTCGTTGTGCAGACGAAGTGGGCGCGCGCCGATTTGGTGTTGTCAATGTTAAAAGGCCGGACACCTGGTGATAGCTTGTGGTACTCGATCACCCCGGGGTGACAGCCGGAGGAAAATGTGGTGTCTAGGGTCTAGTGGTGTTAGGGAACTGATATGAGGTAGTCCTGCTCGCCGACATTGAGCTCCGAAGCATCAAAAGTTCATGGAAGGTTTATGAGGGAGAATGCTTTACCGGAGGATTACGGCGAAGCTGTCAGACACGCTGGCAACACACAGGGCGAGGCTGAGTGCAAGCCTTGCCTTGGCGATGGAGTCGGCGATTGGAGAAGAAAGTTGAATCCCAGCTTTCGCTTTCAGCGTGCCCGTTCATCAAGCCCCGGAGCAGACACAGCACTCTATCATAACACTCATCTGTTTCTCCGAGAGCTCCTTTGACCAGAGCTCCCACTGAAGTCTCTTCGCATTTGGCAACTCATCCTGTCCCGACCAATCCTGCTTTGCCAGGCGTGCAGAAGGAGAGCAATCAAGTCCTAGCCTTTTTGCTGCCCTTGGATCTTCCACAACCCATACATCGACATCATGTCGAGCATAAAATACCGACATCTGAGCCGCGACTCTGCGCATCGTCGAGCCCTCCTCCGCAACCTGGTCACATCTCTCATCGCCAATGAATCAATATCTACAACCTACGCCAAAGCCAAAGAAGCACAACGTCTAGCCGAAAAGCTGATTACGTTGGGCAAGAAGAACACCAACGCAGCCAGACAACGAGCCAAGTCTATATTCTTCGTACGTCCACTACAGCATCTTCGCTCCACGTTGTAACTAATGAGGTCTTAGGAACCCGAACAACCACAGCATATGGGAAAGCTGTTCGAAACACTCCGTCTACGCTACGAACACCGACCTGGCGGATACACACGAGTCCTCCGACAGGAACCCATTCGTGACGACCAGGCGGAATCAGCCATATTATCGTTGGTCGACGGCCCGCGAGACATGCGCTTCAGCATGACGGCTAAAGCGCTGGTGCGCCAGCGCAAGGATAATCTACCCATGCATGAAATGACGGCTGTGAATGTGCGGAAAGTGACGAGGTTCCGGGACGGAGGCGAGGAAGCGTTAGAAGAGGAGGTCAAACGACTAGAAGAGCAGATGGAGGCACAGGAACTTGAGGAGAAGGAGGATTTCGAGGCCGATGGGACGACGTACGAGTGGGTAAGAGGCGAGAAGGACAGGCGGACGTCGGCGAAGGGGAAGGAGAAGAACGGTCCCGGAAGACTGAGGAGGCAGAGAGCTGGCGAGGACGAGGAGACTCGATTTGGATAATTCTCGATCCGGTAGAGCGACATTTATGGTTGTAAAAACATTGTCTGGAACATTTCTCATACCTCCGCTTCTTCCTACAGTATCTTGCAAGGTACTTTTGCTCTGGGCGCCCTCTCTCGCACACAAATAGTTTGCACGCGGAGATGGCTGTCATCATAATTCCAAATCTTCATCATGGTACTGTTCCCGGACGACTCTGTACAGATATCCCGTGCTCACAACGGCGGGTACCTGGTTGGTGACAAACAAATCGACATCTCCGGCCTCGACAAAATCGTACAGCGGGTTCCTGACACCATTCGTCAAGCCTTCCCGTAACTCACCCTCTTGCACCGGCACCACTTTGCTCGCGTCACCATACTCGATCAAGGTGTATGGGTCGTAGGGGTACGTTGGTGAGAGCTTATATGTCGCAGCCAATACCACTACAGGGACCCGGTGGAAGCGGGCAGCTTTGATCACAGCCTTGCTTCCAGCGGCGGCGACGAGCGAACCGTTTGTGAGCACAACATGAGCGTCTAGGACAACTTTGGTCGCGCGTGACATGACGGCGAAGATGGCGGAATCTGGAACCATAACGACGGTGACGCCAGCTGAGGTCAGCGGTTTTGAAAAGGACTCGTTGGGCAACATGTCTTCGTCGTCGGCTTCTTCTTGTGTGGAGCCAGTCAATAAAGCGTGGGTCTTTTGATGGTTGTTCGGATATGATTCTGCGTGAATGACAGTAAATTTCCGTTTCGACGCTGCCTTTAGCAAAAATCTCTGTACTGTCAGAGAGGACGAATATGTGAATATCGTTTCTTGGGGATGAACTTGTTCGAGGGCTGCGGCAGAGATTTCATCGTCGGCTTCGTTGATCTCGTCGAGAATCTCTTTGATTTGTTTGATAACCTCCGCCCGCAGATTTGAGAGCGTCCCGGATAGGCTCATCCTTGGAGTGACAGTACCGCTACCACTGCCTTGGCCTGGTGAGTCCTGGCCCGACCTTCTCATGGTCGGATGGGCTATAATGCTGAACATCGATGTCATCGGAGGACGAGCGCCGGCAGGTGCGCCAGTGTGTGAGGACATCAGGGGAGGCCGAGCGGGCCCTCGTTGTGGTGACGGACTGACGTTGGCGATGGCCCTTCCGAAAGGACCATTAGGTGCGCCGAACGGCGTCCGTGGTGACATTACTCGTTCGATCGGTGTAGCACAGATTGGACTATCATCGCCTTCTGGAGTCCAATCCCCATCGCTCTCCTTACCCGCTGCTTCATCCTCATCTTCATCACGAATACTGCCGAGGACTCTTCGTACTATGTTTCCCACTGCAGGCTCATGTGGTGCAGCGGTTATCAACTTCTTTCCAACCTCAGAAACTCTTTGCAGTAGTCTGTCACAGTCGGGCTGTTTAGTGAGTTCGACGGTTCGGAGGAGAAGAAGTGTAGTTGCAGCGGCGCATCGCTTAGAGCCTTTGAGTTGTCGTCTCTTCAAGAGTCTGACTTTCTATTAGCCTTGGACCAGCAACAGTCTGGGATATGGCACTCACGAAACAAGGTATGTAGTAGAGGAGTCCAGAGGCTCTGTGGACAAGACGCGCTGGAAGCTGGCAAACCCAGGCGTCAAAGGTGCTGCCATGGGCGCCATAGTGGCAGCCCTTGAATATTAGTTTAAGGTGACTTGACGACGTTTGACTCTGCTGACGACCTGGTCTTCTGTGGTAGATGTGGGTGGAGAATATGGCCAAAATCTGTAAAGCAAAGTGCAGAGATCGTGTGTTGTATCCCTTGAGCTGTGAATGATCTTGTGTGTGGTGTATGTTGTAGTGATTTGGTGATGAGTCTTGTGCTTGTAGGACCTGAAAAAAGTTGTGGAGAGCCGTCGGTGCATGACTCGCGTGGTCCTCGTTAAACTGATATTCCACTACTCCAATTTTGGCACTATACGATCACCTGCGCCAGCCACCTAAACGGGCATTACATTCCCCCACTGCGCCGCACCTCGTTTCTGGATCTGTTTCATTGTGACCTTGTCCCTGTCATCTCAATCACAGCATCCCATTCTCAGCCTTGTATTCTCATAAGCTGCATTCCGCTCGCCACAGCGCTTCTGAAGAGTTGTTGGAGCGCTATACCGTGCGAATAGAACCTCTTGTGCCCACAGCGCGCCGCATCCCCCACCTCTCTCCGTTCCGAGATGCCTTCGTCATAACACGGTTTGGAAGACTTTCCCGCCTGGAACCGGGAGCCGAAGCTGTCCGCAAGGTGATCGCATTCTCTCGCGTCATTGCCCGGTCGCGCGAGTCTCGCGCAGGAAATGAACTCACTCAACCTGATCTCCTCCCGAGTTATCGGACAAAGCCACTCAGCTTCACGACCGCGATCGCGATCTCAAGGCGATCTGTGGCATCAGGAACAGGAAGAAGAGTCCACGAGAGGGAGATCGTATAGCGACGAGGATACTGTTGAGATCAAAAAGGAGACAGACGCAGACTCTCCTAGCCCTGCGCAGGCAGCAGCGACATCTCAAGGTGGAAATGACGAGCTTAAAGATGAAGATGAGGACGAAACGGACCCACTACTAGGGTATGATGAGAAGCAGGGCATCGCTCCCGAAATAACAGGATGGCATGCTTTCGTGAAGAAGGTAGCAAATGCTCTCACGGCAATGTTGGCAGCCATTGGCGCTCCGGTCGTTTACTTGGTGAAGTGGCTTAGGGATGGCAAGTTCTCATCTGTTCCAGGGTGGTCGCGCCGGGAAAGGATACCCAGTACTGGCTCCGCCAGCGGTGCACTCCTCCCAAACGGCGTCGGGGATAGCAAGAAACTGACGAATCGTGTCCTCCATGAAACCAAGCTACGACATTCTTACTCAAGTGAGTCTATGGAAACATTAACGTCTGACTCTGAGGCGGAGCTACGCAAGGCGGAGAAAGCACAAGCCAAATCGAAGCGAGAAAAGAGCGGGCGGGACGAGGTCGAGACAAGAAGGTCGTCGATTCGAATCAAGGAACAGACCGACCCGGCACTCAAACGACGAAGACAAAAGAAAGCTGCTAGCCCGCTGAGTGATGGAAGTCCATTGACGGTCGACAATATTAAATCACCCACCTCTCCATCTACATCGTTAAAAATCACCAGATATCCACATGCACCTCAACCCCCACGACCGTTGATTCCGCGAAGACAGCCTTCATACGCCAATTTAGGCCCTCGATCGCCGACTCGGGGTCTGGGATCTCTTCAGCAGAAGACGCTGGTGCTCGATCTGGACGAGACTCTGATTCATTCTCTGGCAAAGGGAGGTCGAATGTCTTCCGGGCACATGGTGGAAGTCAAATTGAATATGCCCGTAGCTGTGAGCTCACCTCAACCTGGGCAAGCTACATCTATGCTTGGACCACAACATCCCATTCTATATTATGTTCACAAACGACCGCATTGTGACGAATTCCTGCGAAAGATTTCGAAGTGGTATAAGTTGGTTGTTTTCACTGCGTCGGTACAAGAGTATGCCGATCCGGTAATTGACTGGCTGGAACAAGAACGAAAGTACTTTGCCGGCAGATACTATCGACAGCACTGCACGTTCCGAAATGGAGCATACATCAAGGATCTGAGCAGCATTGAGCCTGACTTGAGCAAAGTCATGATTTTGGACAACAGCCCCGTGAGCTACATTTTCCATGAAGGTGAGTGAAATCCACGACAGTCAATGCGGCTGAGAATGCTAACCTGGATGCATAGACAATGCGATACCGATTGAAGGATGGATCAACGATCCGACGGATAACGATTTGCTTCACTTGATACCCATGTTAGAAGCTTTACAGTATGTGACGGATGTGAGGGCACTGCTGGCCCTTCGCAGAGGCGAGGCTGAGGTAGCCACATAGCATTCATCGTGTTATCATTAATTCGGGTTCCTGTTATATCCTTCATCTCGTTATGAAGCAGAGCCAGGCACTCTCATCATCACGACATCTGCAAGCCTTGTGACAGGTGAGAGATGAGTGGCTGGAGGCCTTGCTGAACGAGATCCGCCTCTCCGCATATGAGACCTGCTTGGGCGGCATGGACCATCCAATAGATGCCCGAAATTAAGGGTGACATACAATCCTTCGATTATTGTACCACTCGATTGTTTCCCACGACGTCAAGAGACCGGTCTTCGCCTCCGGAAGTACAGGCGCTGCGCCTTTTGACCCCAGAGTCTTCCACATCCTTGTGTCTTCTCTCATTGTCATCTTCTCATCTTCTGGCATTCTTGCGTCTTTACTCGGCATTCTGCACATATCTCGCCTACTCGGTACGGCTTTTCTCTTTCTATATATACAGACTTCTGCTGTCTCATTTTCAGTCCCGGCAGCATAGACAGCAGACTTTCTTTTCCGGGCAACCCCCGTCATCTTAGACCTTGTCACCTCTTTACATCTGGAATGGCTTCCGGAATAAGTATACCATGTCGATGAACCAGTCTCATATCTTAAGTGAACCAGTACTTCCTTCATTGAACTATTCCACCGCTGAATCTTCCCCTTCGTCTTCCTCCTCGTCATCAACGCCGAGACCAGCGGCTCCACAACTGTCCCCGTCCGAGTTGAGACAACCCTACCTCGACGTCCCGTCGAACAATCGCCCCTCGAGGCCATCGCTGGACAGCACATACTCTGAACTATCCGAACTCTCATTCCGTTCGAATGAGCTGCAAAACCGCCGACCACTGGTCCGCAGCATCTCTCAGGATGCTTCCCCGCCCCAATCACGATGGGCACGCATTGTCGCAGCGTTGCGTCTTTTCTACCTCATCAACTATGGTGCCATGCTAGTCCTGCTCGCCCAATTCTTCGGCGTCGGGATGAATGTGAGTACAAGGTTACTCGAGACAGAAGGCTCCCATGGCGCACCAATGCATCCTTTCCAGATCCTCTTCGTCCGTCAGTCCATCACCGCCTCCCTCTGTACCGCCTATGGTGTCTACACCAAGTCAGTGCCTGACTTCCCCCTCGGACCCCGCGACACCCGCTGGCTACTAGTCGCTCGAGGCATTTTCGGCTTCATGGGAGTATTCGGCATGTACTTCAGCTTGCTGTACTTGCCCTTGAGCGAGGCAACGGTTCTGACGTTCCTCTCTCCGATAATAAGCTGTTATCTCTGCAGCTTCATCATCCCCGGCGAGACATTTACTGGGCAACAGCAACTGGCCGGCTTGGTCAGCTTGTTGGGCGTCATCTTCATCGCCCAGCCGGCCTCGCTGTTCTCCTCAGGCTCGTCGAATGCCACGGACAACCCTGCGCTCCAACCAGATGTGCAACCTGCTGATCCTTCACAAAGCCCGGCTGCAGATAAACATCTCCTTGCCATTGGCATCGCTATGATCGGTGTGATTGGGTCTACTGGTGCCTATACCGCCATCCGAGCGATTGGTACTCGCGCGCATGCCTTCATTAGCATTAACTATTTCAGCGTCTGGTGCACCATCGTCTCTTTATTCTGCCTCATCGTCTTTCCAGACGTCACATTTCGCCTCCCTGGTAATGGGACCGAGTGGACACTGCTCGTCAGCCTCGGTGTCTGTGGATTTATCATGCAGTTCCTCCTGACAGCTGGTCTGGCATATGGTGGACCGTCGACACAATCGCACAATGAACACAAAAGAGCGGCCAAAGTTAGGGATCTCGAAATCGACGAGTCTTCTGCGATCGAGCATAGTGACGAGCAAGTCTCGAGCGCCAATGACACACAGAGTGGCCATCCTACTTCAGTAGCCAGAGGTTCCGGCACAAGAGCGACGAGTATGGTCTACACCCAGATGCTTTTCGCACTGGCCGGCGACAAGTGGGTCTTTGGCATCACTCCAACTACTGTGAGCTGGATCGGGAGTGTGTTGATCCTGGCGGGTGCAGTCTGGGTTGCTGCCGCAAGAGACACCGCGTCAAAGAGCAGTACTGCCACCCAGAGTAGTGGAGCTCTAGTCACCAGCGTGGCCAGGACAGCGCAGGGCAAGAACGAAGGGACCACGGAGGAAGTTGTCGGGCTCATGCAGAGCCACGAAGCGGGAGAACTGGAACCAGACGAAAGTCTCGAGATGAACGAGCTCCGGCGCCTTAGCAGTAACTGAGTCGTGATACACGCCGTGCTTCTTCACTTCACTTCTTCGGCGATTTCGTGTATCATTGTTCTGTTTCATGGCGTTGGACGATTTTCATGGGAGCCATAAAGTGGGGACATGATAAAGCTATACAGGGCATACATTGGCAGATTTATATAGGCGCCTCTGGTTTACGAAGATAGATATCAAAGGTCTAGGGCCTGGTGACGAAGTGAGAGTTTCTTCCAATGCATTTTTGACTATCCAGATCTCGTGCTGCTGAGTGAAGCACCTACCGCTCACCGGTGTTGCAGCCGACGCTTCCAGCTGCTCGTAATACACTCACAGTACGATGGTAAGCGACTCGTACATGGGTTCTTGCGCCTGATGCCTTTCGAAGAGGTCTTTGGTGATGATTATGCGCCTCTTTTCCTTTCTCCCCGGTCCACCATACAATGCAGCCGGATCATGCCATTCATGTCATGCTCGACCCCCTTGTGACATGCCTTCCGGTTATTTTTCCAGCTCAGTTGTCCTAAACCATCTCGACTTTTTGATAACGCCTTGTAAAACTCCGTATTCCGTCCTGCCTTTTTTCTCCGTGGTCAAGTCATGCCAACTAAAACGCCGGTGCTCGAATCGAATCTGGGTATGTTTGTGCTGGAATTATGAGGACGAACCGCCAGTAGCAGCGTTACCGGAGGTATTCACCGGGAAAGCTCCAGCGCCACTGCTGAGAGTCTCCACATCGTAGGAAGAAGGATACTGTGATGGTGGAGGCTTTTTTGGAAGATGAGCTGGAGCGCCATACTTTTGCTGCAGCGAATCTTCTCTGGGCACGAAGTTCGCCCCAGATGCTGATAAACCAGCCATACTCGAGGCATCCGGTCCGAAGGACCTCGGACCGTTGTTGTTGGCTCGATTTTGGCTGGACGAGGGTGATGGTCTCTTCCTACCATTGCGTCCGCCATTGCGGCTTGTGGCGTTACTTGGGACAAATGACCGCGTCTGTGGGTTGAACAAGGACCTCGAAAGGTCGCCCGGACCCTGCTGTGGCGCATTGTACGGGGTGTTTGAGTTGTAGCCCTGTCCGCTGACTTGCCCGTACCCGAAAGATGCTCCATTAGCAATGCCTGGGTTAGGCTGATAGCCTGACCAGCCATTCATATGTGGACCGCCTGGACCCGAGAGCTGCTGATAAGGTGCCTGAAACTGATTATTCATCCAAGGCTGCGATTGTTGCACCCCTGGATGTGGCTGTTGCATGTATTGATTGTTCATCTGTGTCATCATTGGCGGTACGTTCTGCTGGTAATTTGGGGGCGACGCAGAATAGTTTGGATAGCCGTTAGTAGAAGGAGTCTGCACCGAGGACCAAGAATCTGCTGGACTGTACGGCTGATTATTGTTGGGTCCGTAACCCATGCCGTTGTTGTTGTTGTTGTAGGGATTGGGTGGCTCGAAGTTCGGATAAGCTTGCGTGGGTGTGCTACCATAGTTCATGCTGTTGCCATATCCGTGGCTGGGACCCTGATAAGGTGGTTGATACATCTGATCTGGAAACTGAGGCTGATACTGGTGTTGTGGGGTCGGTATGGCCATAGGTGCGTAACTGGGAATGAACGCCGATCGTGCCTCGAAGCTATCGTCTTTGGGGGTCTTGTGTTTCCGGGTCTTTCTCTTTCCACTCGAGGAACTTGACCGTGACATGCTGGCGGAGTTCTCCCCAGTCGAGGCATTTTCACTCGCCACGGACTCCTGGAAATCACCAAAGATTCGTTCTCTAGCAGCTTTGTACTGCGCTTCTCGTTCTTCTCTTGTAAGTTTGGACTTGTCCTTGTTCGGTGTGCCCTCGACAGCATAGAAGATTCCTTCCTCACTGGTTGTCTCCAGACCGGTTTCCGAGTTTGCCTTTGACGGATCCGAGGAACTGGCAGTCGTGCTGAATCCAGCAGATCCTTGCCTAGGACCCAAACCCCCTCTACGCATAATCTTCATAGCCATGGCTGAAGGCGGTTGCGATGGTCCAGCAGGAATGGACTGCGCAAGAATGTGTAGCGGAGTTGGACTGCATCAATGTTAGCAAGCGAGGATAGAATAATGAGGTCCAATACCTACAGTGATGCAGACGATGGTCTGAAGACTCGGATTGAAGTGCCATCTTCATTGATATGATGGGCCAGCGAATAGTAATCGGCGAGTTTGTGCGCAAGCAGCCGTGCATATCCATTTTGCGGAGGCAGGTCAAAAAACTCGCCCCTTCTTCATGTCAGCAGATTGTTTCTGGTGGAAACCATGGTACTTACTCAGACTTGGCAATAAAACCGAGGAAGATCTCTTCCAGCTGCAACAAGGGCAAGCGATCTTTTGGATTTGCTAACGCATCAAGCAACTTCTCGTCTGGAGCCACCGGCAGTAACGATGCTCGCTCATGCGCCCCGGATTGTTGAGATACTGTACTATCCGCTTGAGTTGATTCCTCATGTTCCTCTCGGACCATTGGAGTAACAGGAAGGTCTCCAAAGCGTGGTGGGTTAGTCAGTGTCAAGGTATGATAACGGCGAGCAGCAATGGTGACACCGGACGTGTTAGGTTTGACATTGGAACGAGCCATGGCGAGAGGCTCATTATCACGAGTGAAACTCAGCTCTCTGCCCGGTGCAATGGAGGTCTCGTCGTCATCGGCAGCCCGGACACTGGCGCTATCATCCGGACGAATGCTCTCTTTCTCGTCCATCGCAAATGTTGTAACAGATGCCATGCTTTTCGTATCGAAACTTTGCTGTTTGGTTGAGGAGTTGGAAAGATTTGATTGATCGTCTGCCAGAGACTCTCCGCTTTCTGCACTTTGAGGTCCAGCTGCTGTAACATTGGTGCTGTTGACCAGCGACAAATTCTGGATTGCATTGGTCACATAGTCTGATTGTGTGCGTTCTTCGACGTTCGCCAACTGTGGTTCACCTGCTCTATGTGGTGAAATAGGAGGTATGTAGGTGCCAGACGGCTCTGATTTGCGCACATTGACTCCATCGTTGGACCGGAGCTTTTTGTCTTCGACGGCATTTGAGCTTGCAACCGGCTTAGCAGGTGCACGCATTGCTGCAACCTGGCGCTAGAATTAGTACATGTATAATGTGAGACTGACAAAGACCTGCGAACCTTTGCAAATGAAAGTTTCGGCGGAGCCGATCCAACTTGAGGAAATGCCATTGTTCCCAAGGAGATGCGTCACGTCGTATCCAACAACGTTCAGTAAAGATGCCAAACCGAGGATCGGAGGTTGAATGTGGCGTGTATGAGCGAAAAACGAAGCTTCAGTGTCCCTAATCCCCCTTTTCACACAATCTCTCGCCCAAGATACGAGCCTGTACAGCGCAACGTGAAAGGCTCCATGGATTCGGAACGGGGATTTCTTCGGTCAGGGTTTTGAATGTAAAGTGATTGCCGTCCGGGTTCTGCTCAGATGTCGGGATACAGGACTCGGTGGTGAACTTTGGACTTTGTCTTCCACTATGACGAAGGGCGATCGCAGGTAGGTCGAGGTCAGAAATCAGTTGAAGTCCAACGGCGGCCACAAGGCAGATGAAGGAACGTCAAGTTGTCCAAGACGTGAGACTGCCAACGATGGTTGAAATAGAACTTTTTGTTGTCGTCACGCTTGCCGATGTCCAACAAGATTGTGTCTCAGTCCATTTTGACCGCAAGGCTCGACTTCACAGATGTCGCAGCAATGAGATATAAGGCTCAAGGCTGCAGCACCATGAAGATGTCCAAAATGCGTGGTTTCATGGTCGCCAAGCGCTGCGAACCGAATATCACGCTGCTGTGCTCGAAATCATCGCTGCTTTAACAAGAATGGGAAGAACCCAATATCGACTTTGCCGTCTCGTATTCGTACAGTCTCAAAAGTTTCGGTTAGAGGGTGCCTACCTTGACTACCAACTTCACCTGGATCAGCCTCATTTTGGACAGTATCGTGATATTGGTCCATGCAGTGTACACTGCTGTTAAGGCTTTCACGTCGTCAGCATTGTCATTGTCATTGTATCATTCATTAGTTGTGGCTGTTCCCGGTGTCTTTGCTGACAGACTTTGCGTACCACGTGAGGACGTTTTTGCGCCAGTCTGATTGATCTGGCTCAGTCGCGCATCGGCGGAAGGGTCGTCTCGTATGATCCTAGAAGAGGCTCTTTCATGATGAACCGCTACCGTACCATTCCCGGACTGGGCCCCCAGAAGGCCTCGGCATCTACCGTCTGCCAGAAATGCTTGAAGAAAGATATGTCTCCCATACCCATCACCATGTACCCACACTAACAGTCGCTGCAAGCCACTACAGTTACGAATGCAAATCAAGCGCTCAGGAACGTCCATACATTTCAAGACCTTCAAGAACGCAACAACTACTCAATCCCAAGCTCAAACCAAAATTGACCAGCGATAAACCAAACGAACTGCTGAAGAGGTAAAGACCCTTTCCCCCTTGGCCCCCAAAAACCGTCTTCTGACAATGGTTCAGTCAGGGCGTAGCAGACCAACAACTAGCCGAGGCAGAAGCCAGGCGTAATGAAACCTCAGCGTTGGAGTCCGAAAGTCGAGGACGCTCGTTGAGCCCACGCGCAAAGTCTCGGTCTCGGTCTCGATCTTTAGACTCTTCAAGCTCTGTGTCCACTATTTCAACGGCCAAATCTCGATCTCGGTCTCGGTCGCGTTTGACCGATGAGAGACTCACCAGTGGTCGAGCCGGTCAAGCTCGGTCGAGAACACCGCCACGAAAGCGCAAACACCGTTCCGATTCGAGCTCATATTCACGTTCACCCGGCTCGCCAGAGAGGAAAGTCGGTTCACATCATAAGAGTCGCCGTCACCGAAGTAAAAGCCCAAGTGACCGTGGCCGGCCGAACTCGATGCGCCGGGGAAGTCATCGCAGTCGGACTGGCAGTCCAAGCGTGGACCAAAGTCGGATCACCAAACACAGAAGATCACTGGACTCGCGAGATGGCTATAGAGATCAGGAGAGACCCCATGGCCGCGAAAATAGACCCCAAAGGAATGGTGACGGGCGTTCTGCCACCAATTTCGGGTCGTCTGGTGCGCAAGGGAGGGGATCGCGGAGAGAACGAAGTCTCAGCCCATACAGTAAAAGACTGGCTTTGACGCAGGCTATGAATTTGTGATTCCCATGTCTGGTTTTGGGTAACAAGAAGTACTATTGATACCCTACATCGGTGGACACTCCTCTATGTACTTTAGTTTGCAAGGCGCTGGAGGCTCCATCCAATTTTAATGATATTCGAATTACCTCCTCCTTGACTCAGAGAGCCACGGCCACATGATTTTCCATGCCTCGCCCTCAAGAGAGCCGCACTAAGCTCGGCACGGCGAAGGAGCCATCGACTGATCGACGTGGTGATTGAGCATTTCGGGCATGGGAGCATCGGCGGCTCTGCGCATCTGTCGAGGATCACCTTGTTGTTGGTCCGGCTCAGTATGGCGAATAAGAATATGGCCGCATGACCCGTCGATGGTCTTTTGCTTCCGACCTGTTCCTCGAATGTGAGAAAACTGTGGAAGAGCACTGGGGCATGCTTTTCAGGTCGCCACTCCAGTAAGACAGTCGCGCCAGATTGTCTCCGAACGGCAGCAATTGTGGCCTCCCCGTTGATCAAGAAAGGTGCTGCATATCGTAGAGCTGTAATGTGTTAAGAGAGATGCACTTCTCGACATAGACTGCGTCTTATGTTGCTCACTGGTCATGGCGATTAGCGTAAGAGTCGCAACTGGGCACACAAGTGCAGATCGTTATCCTATCGTGACGCTTTGTGTCGAGACATATACCGCCAAAAGTAAATCGTCTCATGAAATGTCGGCCTCTTCCTCTTCCAATTGAGCTTCCCTCTCCTCCTCTTGTTCCCGAAGATGAATACCCTCGACCAACGTACTTCCCTCCATACCAACCTCTTCCCCTTGGTCACCGTTTGCACTCGCTTGTGGCGCCTTGCCTGAAGTCGCTGCCTCCTTCTTAGCGTTTTCGATCCGCTCTCTCACTAGCCTGGCTATTGCATTTTGCGTTCGGACGTCTAAGATCTTCATCTTCTCTGCCAGGTCTCTTTTCAAATCCCAGTTCGGCTTCTTTGGCTGCAACTTGAATAAGTCTGTCCCTTTCTCTGCCTCTACCTCGTCCTTGGCTGCTTGTTCAGCGGCCTCGGTGGCGATGCGTTTTGCATGTTGTTCCAAAGTCTCAGCATCCGCGACGGGGACACTTTCAAAGCCTAGTTTCGCGTTCTTGCTTGCGATATCATAGTTCCTTCCCGAGAGATATTTATCTGTGGATGTCGACTCGTCCGGTCGCTGTTCTTCTTCCTCTTGTACGGTTGGCGCAGTGACATCGGAGCCAGGCTGTTTGCGTTTGAGAGAAGCAAGTTTCGCAAGACGTGCTTTCCGGTCAACCGCCGCAGCGTCCAGGGTGGTGTGTGTTGAGGCCATCCTCTCACTTGACGCGAATCTTCTGTGAATAGGTTTGAAAAGAGGCTGGCTCCGGGTCAACAGAATGTGAGCGCAAATAATGGTATGAAGCGAATTTCGCTGCGCGTTCGGCAAATCATCGGATAAATTTCTTTTCCCATTCTGCTTTGCCTGCTGCATGCGCTTCTTTTCTCCAAGTCTTTTTAACCACATTTGCTATTCGCGAATCCCCACGAGCTACCTTTCTCACAGCTGGCACGCAGGAAGCCAAATGAGCCGGCTTCTGAATGTTCGGCGAGTTGCTGTGCGCGCTATCAAGATGTCAACGCTTTAGCAGAACGAGATATCACCCTGGGCGCATTTTCTCACGGCCCTCGAGCGGATACCCTCGCCCGTTTCTAGAGACCGACAATGTCGATTCGAAGCCCACATCCTCAACCCAGCGTCTGCCACCTACGCCTTTTCGGAGGAAGGAATTGATCAAGAAGGTTCGTCTGTTGGAATCTGTCGATGCCGATAAGACCACCAGAGCGTTCAAAGAACACCCCTCTGAGCCGACTGCAGCGGTCGGGGAACAACCTGCTAAGCCGATCGAAGCAGTCGCGGAAAAGCCCTTTCAACGCAGGGTCCCCTTGAAGACAAATGTTGCCTCTTTTAACCCTTGTATCGAGCGGTCTCCAGAGTTCGACGCCATTGACGGCCACCAGCGCAATAGCTGCCACGAGCCATTTCCAGATACTGACGAGATTGGACTGACGCCTATACGCTCAGTTCAGAGCCTGCCATCTCATCCGAAGTTAATCAAGAGAGTTCGTCTGCTGGAATTGGTCGATGCCGATAATTCGACTGAAGCAGTAGAGGAACAACCCTCTCAACCTGGGCTGCCTGTGGACACTGGCGCTGTCGCTTCCAGCCCTCGTACGGAGCAATCTCGAGACTTCAACGCCTCTGACAGCCATCAGCTGATTCCAGTTCAGCTATGGGGCGCTGGTCCTGTTGTGACCGTTCGCTCTTGTGCTGGGGTGCCCAGAGTACGTAAGGAAACTCGATCCCGATACGTAACATTTCCGGAGAGATGGATAAAATTGCACAAAAAGTTGATCTTTCCCGAGGACGGGGATCTGGTCAGGGCACGAGAGCGCGGAAAAATCCATCGACAAAGAGCGATGAGCTTTGTTAGCTCTCACGATGTCGAGACTTTACGTGCAGCCTGGAAGGACATGGCTGTGGCTGAGAGAAGCAAGCTACTTCCATCTATACTCGCAGGCTGTCTCGCCATTTCTGCCCGAAAGACCCTCATGATGCTCACGGTGCTCAAAGGCAACCCACGCGAATGGAGAACGCGCTGCGAGTGCTTATGTTACCTCGACCTGATACACTCCGTGGAGGTCCATGGTGATTCAGATCTGCAAGCCCTGTTTGCGAGACAGATCAAGTTGGTGTCAACAGTGACAGCATGGCCCAAGAAGTTCTCGATGCCACGTGCGTTTCTCGTACTGTTACTCCGCCATAATGATGTCCAAAAATGCGACAACATCATCGACACAGTCTTTGAGGCCTACGACGAGGTCCCAGTGCGACTCATCCTGGTTATGGCGGATCATTTCACAAGAAAAGGTGATCCGGATCGAGCAATTGACGTGCTTTGGCGCATCCCGCAGAGGCGGCGAGAATATCACAGAAGGGAAATCCTCGACCGGTTCAGAAACCTCATCAGACTGGACACGATCGAAGAAGCTGGTGCTGTGCGGAATTTTAGAGTGCTGCCGAGGCTGACGGAGTTTGAACTACCAATGGACGAGAGGATCCATAACGCCATCATCGACCGAGCCATCACTCTAGGAAGACCGAATGTCGCGTGGGAGTTGTACCGGTATATGGAAGTCGAAAACATCAACGTCGATGCCCGAAGTCACCTTGTCTTACTCCGCGACAGTTTCGATCGCAATGACCACGAACGTCTCGACAAAATCATGTCAGCCATTCATCAACGTGAAGATCTGTACAAGAATCCTTATCTTGTCGCGTACATGATGCACATTATCAGAGTGGTCTGTTGCATCGATCGCAAGCTATTACCCGAAAGTTCGTTTTCTCATATTCTTGCCATATATGACAGAGCCTACGATAGGAGTCCACTAATCAAGCTGGGCCTGGTTGATGCTCTTCTCGATGAGGCAAGCTCCCAGCGCGAACTGCCTGAGCCGCCGCCAGCAATTCTTGGGTTTACCATATGGGCATATGTCCTTTGTCAACAGAAGGAAGGGCCGGTGTGGAAGTTGTGGCACTGGATAGTGCATATGATCAAACAACACGATGTATCCATTTGTAAAGCTGCTGAACACGATGTGCTGTATAACGGCTTCATCCACTTCTTCAGTCGCGACCCGACGACCATCGACCGGGCACTTGTGGTTGTTCAGGAAATGATCGAACTGCAACTCTGTCCACCTACGAAACGCACCTGGAGTGAGGTCTTATGTGGCTTCTTACAATATGGCGACGATGAGACAGCGGAAAAGATCTGGCGCGGGATGCTCACGAATGAGATGCGCTCCGGAAAAGAGGGGTGGGAGTATTTGCTAACCAAGTTCGATAAGTCGCGTGTGGCACTGGAGATCAGCGATATACTTGATGAAAGACGGATGCCAGAAGATATAGCGGCCAGCCTAGGCGATGATGCCGAGGATCCCATCACGGAAGACGCAACTCAAGAAGTCCAGCAGATGGGTGGTGGCTGATCAGTTCGTGTCTTTTCCACCACTCCCTGTATTATTATGTCTTGAAAATCTGTACAATATCGAGTCAGGCAGTCTCTCTTGAACGGCGTCTATATACAGGACAATAGTACCTAATGTGGGCTGGTGGCGCGCTTGAAGCAATGGAATGTGCTGGCCCCTCCTCTTACTTTGTACTTGGGCGGGCCCTGTTGAGAAATATAACCAGTCGCGTTGTAGGAGGAGGAAATTCCGAGCAGTAGCGTGCTTGGAAGTGCACCCACAACGTTGCCTATAAGAGCCTATCAGGTGCATTAAGTTTGCCCCTCCTAATCCCCAATTGAAGCCATCCCGCTCCGTTCTTGTTTTCCCGCCAACCTCGCTCGTCCCTCTCCCACCATATCATTCTCCAAACTTTGTCTTACAAATACCACTTGCATACCTCTTGTGTATTCGGTCTTTGCTTCACCATCGCGCATTATACAGTCGACATTTGAGCAATCGCAGGCTGTATTGTCGCGTCTGTATCGGAATCCTGCAATTATCCACCTATCTCCGGCCCCCTGAAGTGACACCGGAGTGTCTGGACCAGCTGCTCGAAAGGATTGGTCTGTCACCAATATAGACGCAACATCCGACAAGTATAAGCCATCACATATCAGTGACTCGGCGAGGAGGTTGACACAGATGGATTGAACCACTCAATGAAGATGAGGCTTGACTGGTGTGTCGCACAAGATCCGTCTCATACGGCCATTACCCGGGGCATGCATGTAAGTCTTTTCTCCCATTGTCTGTTGCTGCATTTGCGCCGACACAACAATAAATGTACTGCTTCGAAGATGAGTCACTGGTAAAAGGTCTGATTGGAATGAAAAAATCACTTGTGGTAGCGTGGATTGGGCCTTTCTTCGTCTACTTCAAAGAGCTGGTGGCCTTCAAGGGACATCTACTATCATCAGCACCCGCAGACTGCACGACTAATGTCCATGAGTGCAAAATATGCAAGAATGGTGTTCTGTGAGCAATCAGTTCTGCCTCATTGGAAATTTTGTGCATATTGAATTTCTACACCGCAAATATGGGGCTCTCTTTCTTAGTGTGGTGATTGCAAGAGTCAATGGCGCCGGCGTACACTTTTCTACGACTGATCAGGGACTAAGAGTGTCTGTGTTGTCTGCTGGGAGCTCGTGTCTGTGTTGTCTGCTGGGAGCTCGTGTCTGTGTTGTCTGCTGGGAGCTCGTG
>JAVRRU010000017.1:444670-632848 GCA_035928005.1 Exophiala sp. CCFEE 6388
TCTGGTTGATCAACCTGGCGTCTGGTTTCTTTGTTGGGATTGAGATTCTGCCTGACCCGCAACGCAACCCAAGTGATCTAAAGTGAAGACTGAAAAAAAACTGAAAAGACCTGACGAAAGCGATTTGCTTGTGTTTTATTACTTCACTGCCACTGTTTGTTGTTCAACAAAGCTAATCTGCTTCTTCTCCAGTACCCTCTATCTCTACTACTCTACTATACCATTGCTCAGCTGGAAATGAGACGAGAGTGGTTGTTGCGAATTCCGCGAGCCGTAACGGCCGCTTAGAATTGTCCTACTCCGAGACCTCTTGCATCTCTATCACCAATCATGGCTGACCAAAATTCTCCAAAATCTGACGGCTTTGAATCGACATTCAAAGTGCGACCACCAACAGCACCACGATCGATGAGGCGCCAGATTACACCGCCGCCACTGAAGAGATCGGATAGTTATAGGCCATCTGACCACCAGGAACGCCGCGCACAACATGACCTCTATAGGCCCGCCCAATCACGTCCTAGCGAACCAAGTCATTCCGAAAGCAGGCTCGCCGCATCCGACTGCTATAGACCCTCTACGCAATACAAGAGTGACCACTCACGTGACAATGAAAAAGTCAAGTCGGTTTCAAGAGGAGGAACAACTGAATCTAAGGATCAATCTACAGGCAACAAGCCTGACGCTATGAGCGAAAAACAGAAGCCTAGTGAAACTTCGCCACAAGGTGCAAGCTTCAACCAGAGCCCTAGCTTTACGGCACGGTTAGCCTCGATGTTTCAAGTTTCAGAGCAGAGACTTAATGAGTCCGCTCATGATCTATCCGCTGCTTTTAGGAAGTACAAGTTTGCACAGCTACAGAAGACGGCCAAGACGAACCGAAGCAGCGTACCTGTTGCACAAGACGAGGTTGTCGGCTCCGATATTTGTGCAGATGTCCATTCTAAGGAAAGAACGAGTCTTGGCTTGGCGAACAATATGAACCTCACCACTCCTTCAACATCTTCCACTCTTCCACGATTTGGTGGACCGCAGCCACCGGCCAGTCCTCCTCTGACACTTGATTACAATGAGGACGATGCGATGTGTTCCGCTGGTGTAGGTAAAGAAGATGTTGTCGAGACAGCAGACGAAGCCTCATATCTGAAGACTCACCTAGACTTACCTAGTAGGGGACCGTCACGGTCCTCCAAGGATGAGACTGCATCGACGACCTCTACGACTGCTTCTCGAAACAAGACTACTTGCAAGAGCTGTGGCGCGCCCGGCAGCCAAGTCACACCCTTGGTGCCTTGCAATCGTTGTAGGAGACGATATCACGATCGCTGCGGCAATCCAAAACCACAGGAGAGGTAATAGAGACTTTAAACTCAATATGTTTTATGCTAACAAGACTCAGCAAAACTCTGGACGAATTCGTCTGCGGACGATGCTTACAAAAAGAACGGGAAACGAAGAGCAGGAACAATTCTGAAAGAAACAGCGTAGATCGCAGCATCGACGTTACCACGACCAAGGCTATACCTCTTAATGATTCTCACGAAACTGCGCACCCCACTCTTGACAACGTTGCAGCATCAACGAATACTGCACGGTTGCAGTGCCAAAGCAGTATTGCGACAAATAAACATACTGTTACAGAGAGCGCACCTGAGCCAACATCGGGCACAGCCCAAGTCCAATCACCCAAGACAAACAATCCTTTTGCGCCTAATAACACAGCATTACAAGGAACGCTTTACAAAGATATTACATGTCCTAGATGGCGGTTTGGCGGCTGCGTCTTTGACGAAGCCCATTGTGAATTTGCTCACAGCGATACTGGTCGACACGCGCCATCGGATGTAGGCCCAGCAAAAGATTTCACCTGTCCAAAATGGTTGAGCGGCACATGTCCCAAAAGCGAGGCTGACTGTCTTTTGGCCCATACGAATACCCTACTACATGTGGGACCTGATAATAGAGCATGCAGGAAGCATATTACATGTTACTTCTGGAAGACGAACGGTTTTTGCAGGCATGACGAAGAGCAATGCCCTTATGCGCATAGAGATACTGGGATTGTCGCCTGGCAGCCTTCTAAGGATGGGTACACCAGGTCAGGAAAGTATTCTTTGAAAGTCTACACCTGTCCCAGATGGGCGCGGAAAGAAGAGTGCAAATGGATGGGCCACAGCTGTCCGTATACTCATGCTGCTTCTGGCATGTCTTGTCCCAGCATGATTCAATCTCCAGTTACTCGGCAGGCAGACACACCAGCGAAGGCTGGAGGGACGAATCACGTACGTGAGCCTGACCAGTCCGACACAACGAAAAGATCCCCCTATGGCGAGGGAAATTCTCAAAGCCGACTTTTTGATCAGTTTCCCGTTCCGTTCTGGGCAATGCGCACACGGCCTAGTGAAATCACGATTCTGCATGCAGCTGTGTTAGCTCAGCATTTTGCTCGCACAAATGAACATCAACAACGAAAACTTGCTGAGCAAAACGCAAAGGCACAAACAGCAAGCCCAGTAAAACACATGGCAAAGCGTAGCATTTTCCTAGTCGACCCACGAAAGCGAAGAATGCAGGTGGCCTCAGGCGAGACTCCTCCAGCTGTTGCTTCAGTGGCTGAACAGAGCCTCCCAAATCGGGCTCAAGAAGATTCGACGGTCTCCGAGGGCGGCGTGGTAGCTTCTACTCCGACTAATGCTGATGCTAACCAAAATCCTACGACCAAAAAGTTTTGCGAGTCATGCCAGAAGCCTATCTTGGGGAAAGCTTCTCGTTGCCACAGATGCAGCGAAGGACTACCGAAGGAACAAGCCATTGACATAGCTGGTATCGATGCTGGTCAAAGCCAAACGCCATCCAGGTCGTCCAATCTGGCCCCGGACACGGATCCCTTGCGCGTTCTTGAGAGCGACCAGGGTTTGGTTCCATACCATTCGGAAATCCCGGATGCTGTCCTTCAGCAAGCCCTTGCAGGTAATAAGTTGAAAAGATCCGCGCCAGAAGAGGTGCTCTTTGTTGCTAAGAAGAAGGCGAAACTTACGAACATGTCCGTGCATGAAGTGGCATTGTCTTTACGGCAAGATCAGCGGAAAGGCGAGCTAGAAGCTGGTGGGCTTGATGTTCCTTCTACTCTGTCCATAGAGAGAAGAAGTTCATTAGCAGAGTTGACGAGACGAGCCCTGATCAACAATACAAAGCCAAGCCCCGCAACTCACCAGGCGCTGAAACACATTGGCCAGGCAGCACCAGATGCACTGGCTTTTCGCCATGATCAAGATTTACTCACTCGTGGGGCAATAGCTACCACTGGTAGTAAAGGAGAAGATCGACCTCAATCCGCAAATCGATTGGCGACAGACAGTGCAATCCAAGCACAAACCTCCGGGTACAGAAAATCTGAGACTGGTGAATCGAGCGCTGGCGGAACCCCTCTTCTCAACATAGGCGATTTCACGCAGGCAGAGCATACTGCATTCGTACTCCAGTACGATATCTCGTGTGGAGATTTTGACGCAATCGCACGAAATTTGCCAGGCCGGACGCCGCAGGACTGCATCAAATACTATGATGCCACGAAAGATCTATTCGACTATAGCGCTCTCCTGAAATTCAGTAAGGCAATCTACGATCCGGAGTGTGAGACTGAACGATTCTCGAGTGCGTTGAAGAAAGCCTCTTTGATAAGAAAGTTCCAAGCACTTTGGGGGTCAACAGGCAGGGGCGTGCAATCCACACAAAAGAACCTGACGGCTTTATCCACGGAGCGTCGGCGAGAACCCAACGACGGACTTGCCGCCGCGACGACTAAATCGACTGCAGCATCGAATCCGTTGGAATCGAGAGAACATCACTCACAGTCTTCGAAACCATTGGGAACTTCTGCACCTACAGCCAAGAACCCCAACCCGATACAACCTAGCTCGTCCCTTGGCCGTGCTTGTGCATGCAGCAGAGGACACAAAAGATGTTTCCATGACAAAGAAGGTGCCATGGACCGAGAAAAGTGCATGCGATACGTCGAGGAACAGAACAATCAATTCCCAGGGCGACAAAGAATGTCAATTCGTGAATGGGAAAGTATTGTCGAAACGGCTCGTGGACCAGCTCTGGGAGAACCGGCACACCCAGCAGCAAACGAACAGCGTACGGCTCGACCCGGCATCCGCGATCATTTACCCGGAACGATTGGCGCAACAGGCCTAGGGGCTGGCAGTATGCAGCCCCCTGTATCAATGGGTCTTCTGAGTGCTGGACCGATGGATCTTGATCAGCCGCACGACCGTTTGTCCTTGGACGATGATCCAGATGATGATATTCCACTCATCCAAGCACGGGGTTCGTATCAACAACATGGCAGAAGATACCAAGAGCTATCTCTATCAACGGCCGATCCGGAAGATGAGTATGAGCATGTCGTGCAACTAAAGCGCCTGAAATCGTCAGATGCCACGAAGAATACCAAAACACCGGACACAGCCCCCACTTCACCATCTGTTACCCACGAGAAGCATAACGGTATGATCTCTCCTGTGCAGTCCACCCGAGCGTTGGAGGAATTTAACTTTAATGGACTGAGTCGAGAGGCGACCGCAACGCAGCAACGACGCTGGACCAAAACCGATGAGCAGAGAGCTACCAGGAAATTGAGAGAACGCGGTGTGTTGTTCGAGACAGAGTCAGAGTCTGACCAGGGCCTGAATGACGAAGTAACGTCCCGGGAATCCGAAGAACATGGAGCACCATTCCAGGGGCCACACGTCTTGAGGAATGTCTACGGCATTCGTCCACTACATGTTGGGAACTATCTTGGTGAGGATTATGCGCAGCCATCGTCATGGCCGCATCAACAAGCTCGACCCTCTAAAAAGCAGATGATCGGCAACCTGCTCAAATACCAATGTCGAGAGCGCAGAAGAAAATTCGGGAATCCTCACAAAGAGACTGATCGGCACGTACCGGACGTGAAAGTCCAGGCCGTGCTACAGCGAGACCTTCGAGAGGGAGATCCTCTTGCAGTGCCAGAGCTAGTGACGGAAAAGGTGACAATGAGCTTCAGAGAATTTATCGGCATGCCAGAGAAGCCTGTAATCGTGCCAGGGAAGAGCAGGGACGAGCTGGCTTACTTTGAGGCAAAGAGTGATCGGGCAAATGCATTTGGGATTTCGCGAGTTAGAAGAGTCAAGGACGACGACAAGTTTCCCTTTGTGTACACCAGAAGACTTTGAGGTAGCTGTAAGATTTGTGTCAGCAGTTTTGAGCTAGCAGAGCTCGCGAGAGGAATTCTAATGACATTTTCATGGTTGACAAGATCTCCTAGATCCTACTCAACATGCGCATGTGCTCTCGGTCACCGGGATCATCTCCAAAGAACGCCGCCAACGCCATGCCTATGTACACTTGCCAAGTGTCGATGCACTAGCAATCAATCCCTTTCAGTAGCCCAGTATCATCGAACACTATTATCTCGGTCAGTAAGCATGTCTCAAAAGTGATCTTATGCTGGCATCGGGAACAAGTGCCAGCATTAATCTGGGAAGTAGTGGAGATGGCAGAGAGGTACTTACAGCCATGGCGATACAAAATATACTGACGTACGGACTTAGTCGTTCGCCTATACGTGCGCATTTCCAGAATATGCCCATAAGTCTGGTTGAGATGGTTAGTCGAGACTGGCGCGAGTGATGAAGACCAGGGGAGGTGCCGGAGTACGTACCCATCCTTATTCCGGTCCAGGATGCTGGGAAACAAATCGTGGACATATGTCGATGTGCAGATTATGAGGAGGATGACTAGGAGAAGAGATTGGAAGTTGAAGATGGCTGTCTACAAGGGGACTGGTTAGAATTTGGTTTCGAAGTATTCCAGAGAAATCGTGAGTAGGATGAGGATTTGGGGTAGTGCGTACCATGGTTCAGATGTGAGGAGAGTATTTTGCGGGTATCAAGAAGCGCGCATGAACGGCCGGACGGTTTGCGGCAGATCTTGTCGTCGGTGCGATGGCTTTTGTTGGACGCTCGTGAATTGCAGTGATGTTGAAGATGTGGAAAGGTGGTTTCGTGGAAAGAGGAAATGAGGAAATGAGGAAAGAGCGACTGAGGTTCGTGATATCTGGCCCAGTGTCCTTTTTGGCGCTTTGCCTAACGTGATGAAACGCCGATGCTGCTTTTAATGCGGCTAACGAATTGTCCTCACACGAGAACGTTCCCCACGTTGTGGCAGCAAGTCAGCATCAATCTTACGTGTGTTTGGGTACCAATTGACACACGAGCCAAGATATATGAAGTACCGAAATATGGTACAACTGCACGCCGGAAATCCACATTCCGATATCTAGACGCGTGCTGTCCACTGTTTGCAAAGGTCCATGTCGCTAAGGGGTTGATACCCGAGGTCAACTCTCCCATCACTTGAATTGGGGAGTCGACATAACCATGACGGCCACTCCTATATCGATGCCAGTGTATATCGACAGAGTGGTCGACTTTCCGGAAGGGGCGTCCTACGAGATCACATGTCCACTGACAACATTCCGCCATTGTCATGATGGAAGGCCGGCCGAGGCACGCATGGTCTTTACATGTAGGCAAATTTCCCAAGGGACGGCTTCGTCGGCGGAATACGTGATGAAAGTCAAAGTCCGGTGTGCTACCACTACCACTTCCTTGACCCAGGCCTAGGCCTTGTTAGGCTGACAGATGTTCTCAGAGTGCCAGATCGTGTCCAGGAAGCCAGTGAAGAGCCAGAACCGGAATCAAGTACGACCACAAGAGCAGAGCTCAAGGCACTCACGAGGTTTCGAGAGGCCAACATCACGTATGCCCCGCTTCTTGTTGCTTTCAAGACAGGCGTACAGGGCGCGAATGGCCCGCGTCCAGGTGGGTATATCACCTACACGGTTATGACCCAGATGCCTGGTGACTCGCTCCATAATCTATACTATTGGGGGATGTCAGAAGAGGAAAGGCAGGAGATTATTCAGGAATTTCTGGTCGCACTGACGTCGATCTACGCTCTCGGCATCGAGCCTGTGGACTGTGCGTTGCGAAACGTTTTGTGGGAGCGAGAGACGAAGAGATGGTACGTACCGATGTGGTTGGTGGTAGGCGCAAACCATGTTGACATAAGCTGCTAGCACCATAATAGATTTCGAGTTGTGGAGGGAAGCCGAAACATGTTTCGAGGATGAGACAAACGAGCTTCAGAGATGGGGTTTGGCTCGAAAACCAGCTGCGAAAACTTGGTGGGATGCTTGGAACACGCAGTGGAGATGAGGTACTGGAGATGGATGTCGTTCACACTGGCTGAACCAAGCTCATGACGGGCTCCAGCCGTACGGTTTGTGGCCTGCCTTGGCTCAACTTTGGTTGGGCAAACAAGAGAAATCTCCTCATCGCTCGTTCTTTGATACGACGCACACCCAGCCACCAACGTCCGTTGTGCATGTTCAGCATTAGGAGGACTTTCACGCTACTGGAGATGTCTTCGGGTAGCATGGAAAATGTCGTTATGGAGCACTTCACCGGCAGCGATATTACAAGAGGTATTGTCATGGATGCTGCGGCCTTATTCTCGCGAACTTATGGCGTTTGGTCTAACGGTGAGTGGCTGTATCAGTATCCTCGGGCAAACCACCACTAACGGCACAACAGGTAATCGCGTGCGTATGAGTGCCAACCGTCTAAGCGAGGAGTGTCTACCAAAGGGTGCCCATCACTCTCATGCAAGAGCTATGGTAGGAAAGCAGCTTGTCGGCCATGTGTTTGCGGCATGCTGGGCATGCGAGGGACAACAGGTCTGCTGGATTACACAGCTGTGCGTAGACCCCAACTTTCGGCGTCAGGGATTGGCGACCAGAGTGAGTACTTGTCCGAGTATTGGGACGACGCTGATCCGTCAAGCTTCTTCTCCATGTGCGCCAGGACGAAGACGCCTTCTACGGCATGCTGAGCTCCCATCCCGCTGCCATCCTTGCTTTCTTGAGAGCTTGTGGCGGTGGCCTCGAGAAGAGCGACCTGACTGTGGCAGCAGAGCATGCGAAAGTGGTCATGCAAAGTAGTCCGGTCCGATATGTTAGAACAGCTACATTGCGAGGTAGTCTCTTCGACGACAATTCAGCATCTGGAGCAGTTTGCTGCGCAGACACAAACTTTTGGGTTGACCACAAGGAGCCAGACGAGGTACTGGAGGCAGTCAGGGAGCGAGGCTGGCCATTCGGGCAGCTCCCGGACGGTCATGAGTTTCTCGGTTTGATCAGGACAGAAGTATAACTGCATGTCTTGATAGCACCAGAGGATGATGTCAAACGGACAGAATTAATGCCAGCCAGATGAAGGCATCAAAGTTTTCCCGATCTCTCCCTGGAGCATGCCCGTAAAATCAAGGATTAGAGCGGCGGCACTTCACTCCACCGCGCGAATGCTTTCCTGAACGCCGCGCTTGTCTGTCGCATTCAATCTGTTCACCATTGATTCATCACTTATTCTCATGTGACTGTCAATACCGCCATATCCTACATGACAACATTGGAGTGCACGATGGACTAGAAGAAACTGAATAGCGCTCATCCAATAGATCCAGGATCTATTCCTCCTTGTCCGCTTCATGATTCTTCTCTCCTTCTCCAACCTCTCAACATGGAACCACGAGCCCGAGCAGGTCGGCATAAGAACAACCTGAACTTCGGCCCTGAACTCTCAGCGCTACTCTTCGCCTACGGCGCCCCTACACATCCCGACATTGTCAAACCGATCGGCGCCTCCTCACAACAATACCTCGCTACGCTTCCCACTCCCAATACAACGAATCCGCCCACACCATTCAACCAGCCCTTTCCCGAAACTCTGCGTGTCCTCGACGAGATCCTGACGGACTTCATCATCGAGACGTGCCATAATGCCGTCAGCGTCGCGACGTACAGCGGGCGCGCGAAGCTGAAGCTCTCTGACTTTGAATTCGTCCTACGCCGCGACAGTATCAAGTTGGGCCGTGTGCAGGAGATGTTCAAGAAGAAGCGCGACATCGACAACAAAAAGAAATTGTTCGACACGAATGAGGGCAAGGAGGGGCAGAAGCTGGGCGTCGGCGAATTGATAAACCTGGGCGAAGTGGTTGGCGAAGAGGGGACGGGGAAGGGTAAAGGCAGAGGTCGTGGAAGGAGGAAGAAGAGGGATAGGGAGGATGGAGATGCGGCAGACGCGGGTCAGGCGAAGGACGTCAACGGGGATGACGACCTTGATGAGAGAGCGAGCAAGAGGGCTCGAAGTGAGGTTGGTTGAGGATGGTCACCAACACCCTCTTTAACGATCACGAAACACACGATATTACACTCTGGAAATCTAGAGCACCCGCATATCCTTACACATCCACTGACGACATTCACCGGGAGAGCATGTGCAAGCGGCAATTATCGCGCACAATACTATCGAGGGTACATCCGCGATCAGATCAGAGAAAGGATTGCCGTCACATCATGGATGTCAATTCATTGGCCCCAATAACGGGCGATCTACCTGCCACAGCCTATGCCGTCTGAAGCATATGAGGAAGCCAACAGTCGCCTCGTCGCCAATGGTGTTGCGACGACTCCCTCTCTGGACAGTCCAGTCCATCTAGCTGCGGCCATCATATGTGCTCACAATGCACTTTTAGCGACCTCAAAACGCCGCTCTTTTGGCTTCATTCCACTCAGTCAGGACGGTTCGGCATGAGCAATATCAATACTCAAGGCATCAACCTCCGTCTCGATAACAGGTCGAGATGATGAAACATGATACTTTTCAATTACGTATTTCAGATAGCGGAAACGCTCTCTGCCCGATCCCGATTCTGCCTTGTTTGCCCTCCCTGTCGGTCTCCTCTGTCTCCTCTGTCTCCTCTGTTTTGTCTCTGTCCGCCTTTGTTGTCTGTTGAAGCTGCATTGGCATTGTCGCCACCACCCATCGTCAATTGGGCCGTTGCTAATCTGTTCGACAAATCCATTTGTGTGCGGATCATATTCGCAAGGTATGAAACGGTCAAAACGTCTTGGATGTGGTTGTTGAAATCCTTCTCGATCTCCGCGGGCTCGACCTTTGGTGCAAGTGCGAGAGTGTTGAGCAGGAACTGACCCAAGGCAGTTGATGGCTCTTCTTCCTCCTCGATCACATTCTCGACATATTTGCCAACTCGGTCCAACATCCCGAGAGTATCTTCCAATGAGCGCTCCAGGCTTTCAATGTCCGTAAGCACCGTCGCCTTGCGGTCTTCCGCATCTTTGGCTTGCTCCAAAGCTTCCACTCCGGAGTGCTCGGCTTCAGTGTAGTTGATGCTATATGGGACAGGGACGAATGCGGCAGAGTCCGCGGCGCGTTCTGGACTAACGCCCACAGTAGCTGAGATGTATGTTCTGACTTCAACGTCTGAACCAGGCTGTGATGAGACCGTAACATGGACTGCAGGGTATGGATATGTGCCTTCACCTTGGCTGCTGTAATGGTTCTGAATCAAAGCGGAGAATGTGTTCAATTCCGAACTGGTCGCATACCAGCCGACCAGGGCTTCTTTGGGGTTTGCTCGTAGGTGTAATGCCAGCATCGCCTTTTGGTATTCCATATCTACCTCGACTTGGTCTGTGGTTTCGGTGTGGCTGACTGCGAAAGAAGAGTGTACAACGACTTGAGATTCGTCGGCATCTGAGCGGGTTCCGAGAAGGGTGCCAATGACTCGTTGTTGGTCCGGCGGTCGGCGAATACAATGGTCAAGAATAGAGAATAGGGCCTGGAAGAGTCAATCATGGACAAAATACATATTCCAACGCAACGCACCTGTGGTTGTATCACGACTTTCAGAGGAGCAGTCGTTGGCTGTGCGCCCACCGCAGTAGGACCCAGCGGCCGTGTGAGGTGGAGGAAGGAATCTTGTTCCGCCATGCTGGGCAGATAGCAGACAAGTGGACCGGGTAGAAGAGAAGGAGGGTAGACTTGTCGACTTGTCGCGGTGTCTTGGGTCTGTAGGAGTTGCGATCAATATGCACCTTTCATTCGCATACAGCGGGCCAGAGCCTCATCAAATTTCGTGTGTGGGTTTCGCGGCGAAAAGTTGTTGCACGTGATGTTCGAGTATGAATTCATCTAATCTTATCTTAACCCCGGTGGCTCCTTCATGATATGACGGAAGCAAGTACTCGGGCGACGAGAAAGGACGTTTTTCGACGTCCATCCATTTCCTTTCTCATTTTTTAACATATAGATTTGCCACCACTTAGATCTCCCTTGCCGTTTTGGATCATGAGTGCGAATGGAGTGCTTCGAAAAGACCAACTCGAACGCAGCCTTCATGATGAGAAAAAGCTGATTGAGGAGGGTATCCTCAAGGAAGATAATCCCCTCGATTTCAGCGAGAACTTTCAGAAATTATGTGGTGCTTGTCGACGTGGCGACCTCAAGGTCTGCCAGGAGATGATCCAAGAAGGAACTAACATCAATGCCAAAGATCAATACGATTATACCCCTCTGATTCTGGTAAGCGGTCACATTGCGAAGGCATTCGCTGCCACTTCATGCTCTCAAGCCTTTCAGCGAACAGTTTCTGACAGTACATCAGGCCAGTCTATGCGGTCACTATGAGGTTGTACAACTACTATTAGAGTCCGGGGCTCTATGTGAAAGAGATACGTTTCAAGGCGAAAGGTGTGGCTGGACCTCTTTCCCGTAACGCCAGCCTTACTGACACGACTTAGATGTCTATATAATGCCCTGAACGACCGAATACGCAACTTATTATTGTCATACGACTATTCAAAGTCGACGGACCCGTTGCAACCTCTGGCTTCACACTTGATATCGCTGTTGACCAGAGAACATCCCAAGACATCTGACATTACAGTCGTCACACCCACTGAATCTTTCCGTCTACACAAATTCATACTCTCTGCACGATCACCCTACTTCAAAAGCAAATTGGCATCAGCCCCGGACACTCCATTTTGGAAGCTACCGCAGACTATTCCACCACAGTCTTTTGGCATTGCTCTAAAACATTTGTATCTAGGAGAACTGCCAAGAGAAGTAGGCGGCGGACCAGGAACCGGTTTCACAGACTCAGAAATCCTCGCAGGGCTTGATAGAATCAGCAAACACCTGGAGATCCAAAGTCTGTCTCATCTGGTCTTGGACAGCAGCGACCGCCGACTGGCCCGACAACGACGGCAAGATGAGGTGGAAAAGGGCCGAGATCAATTGGAACAATGGTTCCGCGAAAATGTGCTAAGGCACGCTGTCGAGATAGACACATCTCGGGCAGAGGATGTGAAGTGGGACCGAGACAACGGAATCTTCTCTGATATCCTCCTACGCGCTGACGAAGACGAGGAAGACCTGACAGAACAGCCTCAGGACGATTCGGCTCTCCAACGAACACGTTCCTCTACCAATGCACTAGGCATCCCTTTCGATCCCTCCTCCAAACCATCTCGCTCACCCTCTCGATCACGACGTCCTCGCAAGTCCAAGATCTATCCCTGCCACAAAGCCATGCTCATCCGTTCCGAATTCTTCATGACCATGTTCGACTCCTCCTTTCGCGAGGCCCAGGACACGCCACATCTACAAATCGTCCCGATAGACTGTTCACCAGAAGTCCTCGAGATCATCTTAATATTCCTATACACCGAAAAGGCCGACTTCGGCCTTGATGCCGCCGTCGACGTCCTCTTCGCCGCGGACATGCTCTTCCTGGAGAAGGTCAAGGCCAAAGCCGCCGTCGTGATATCCACGCTGGGTAACGGCACCGCAACCGCCATGGCCCCTGAAGCCGATCAGGCTCGTCAAGACGAGGAGATGGACATCTATGAGATCCTCCGCGCCGCGTGGCTCACCCGCGTCCAACGCCTCGAAGAGTTCGCGGCCCGCTATATCGCGTACCGTCTAGAGGCATACATCGACGACCCCGAGTTCGCCGAACTGGTCAAGGAATCAGCAGGGCGAATTAGTGCGCGTCAAGAGACCGACTCGATTGAATTGCTCGATGATATAAGGTATTATTTGTCTGAGCGATTCCGACTGCGCTTCGAAGACACTCAGCTTGAGGACGTCATGGATGAAGAGCAGGCTATGGCGGAAGCGCTCAGTCAAACACAGGTGGTGGCGGAGACCGACGCAGGGAAGATGGTGTCGCCGCTACCAAACGGACAAGGTGAGGCGCTAGACCTCGAACAAACGAAACAATTCACCAACGATGAAGGCGTGGATATGACAACGCCTGAAAATGCACAAGTCGCCGCCGAGGCACTGCTCCAGTCTGGTGCTGTGCGGACTCTCGATGGAGAACTAGCTGGTGACGAGTTTGCTGCCGATGCAGTCAACTACCAGATTCTGTTGGGCAAGATTGACTCGCTTCTGGAAAAGCTGAAACTCGATGCTTGACGGTCTGGGCATTTTCCCAACTATCTATGTATTGGAAAGCTTAAGAAGCATGCGGACAGCCTTTGATCATAGAGAACGTAGATATGAATCACGAATAGATCGACAACACTTTCACGTTGTGATATTGAACCCAGAAAGCGCATAACTGAATCACGAATGAGGCAATCGTGCTTCCAATCTATGATATGAAGGAACAATTGACAGCATCAAAATTTGTCATTCTTGGTCCACAACAATTGGGTCATACTGTAGAGCTAGCTACATAGTTATGCAAGCTATCGTCGAGTGGTCAATCTGAAAAGCCCCTATTGCCAATTTCCTTTTGCTACACCCCAGTCCAATGCCACCACTGTTGTCACACTTGGGACAGATAAGTGTCGAACAGCACCCACAACTCTAAGAAGCCATGTACGTGCTCGAGTCAACACCTCCCTCTGGGTATGGAGGAATTTGAGCCTGGAATTTGCCCTCAATCTGCTTGATCACAGTCTCATCAGTCTCGCTGCTGACAAACGAGATACTCAACCCCTTGGTTCCGAAACGACCGGCACGACCGACACGATGCAGGTACGAGTCAGCGTCGGCGGGAAGATCGTAGTTGATGGCCAGATTGATGCGTTCGATATCGATACCACGACCGAAAACGTCGGTTGCGACACAGATTCGTTTGTTGAACTCCTTGAATTCCTTGTATCGCTTGATACTAAACCAATGTCAGAGACGCTGTTTCTCATAGAACGACTGTAGTACTTACCGCTCCTCTTGACTGACACCTGAATGCACGGCAATACTTGGGAAATTGCACTCGCGAAGCAACTTGTCGAGTTCAGTTGCACGGACAGTGCTCTTGACAAAGATGATAACCTGGTTGAACTCAAGGCTGTCGAGCAAGTCGTTGAGCTTTCGGTTCTTTTCACCTTCGCTGAGTCGGATAGAGTATTGTTGAAGACCATGAAGAGTAAGCTTGGTTTCGTCGTCAACAAAGACCTCGAGAGGGTTCCTCATGAACTTTCTGCAGATAGGTCTAATTTCCTTGGGTAGAGTGGCGCTGAACATCATCACTTGCTTCTCGGTTGGAGTCGCTCGGAAGATTTCTTGCACGTCACGGCGCATATCTGGACAAAATTGTTAGCAGGCACGCCATCCAGCAGAAATGAAAATCATACCGATCTGGTCAAGCATCTTGTCGCACTCGTCGAGAACAAATGCCTTGACATTTCGAAGGGACAAGACCTTGTCACGGACAAGAGCGTTAAGTCGTCCAGGAGTGCCCACGATGATGTTCGGGAATGTGTCCTTGCTCTTAAGAAGTTCGATATCCTTCTGGATGGGTGTGCCGCCGTAGAACACAGCTGTCTTGACATCTGGAAGGTATTTGCTGAAACGTGCGTACTCATTCTTGATCTGGTATGCCAGTTCTCGGGTATGACACATGACCAGGACAGAGGCTTCTCCAGGGACTGGCTCAAGCTGATGCAAGGTCGTCAGGACGAAGACTGCAGTCTTACCAAGACCAGACTTGGCCTGGCAGAGAATGTCGACGCTGAGAAGGGCCTGTGGAATACACTTTTGTTGGACTGCAGTATTTGTTGATGTTAGACTTATTCGGCCAATAGTTTTGAAGACGACGAAACAGGATCGCAGTTCAGTCCGTCCATCTCCTTGATTGTATCATGTCACGCTTTTCACGATTCTTTTGAATCTGACCCATCTCTTTTCAAACCACCAGCAAACCACTAGCAGCCTAGCCGCAGGGAGCTGCGCCAATCGAATGCTACCTCGATGGCGCAGCGATTGCCAGGGCTGGAAAGATTTATTGACAGCATTTTCAGCTTGCCAATAGGATGCATACGCAAAGTCTGTGACTCGCGTGAAGCGCACCGCTTCTGCACACATGGTCTCGATGGCGCGTGCTGCCAGAGCAACTATTAAACCATCCAAGGTTTAATGAGTAATTGCGTGTCTTTTGCAACCCAATATAGACCGCACTGAGACGTCTGCCGTGTTTGGTTTGCCCGTATGTTCTTCTCGGTATGATACTTTCTTAATCTTGGAGATGGACGGACTGTCGCAGTACGAAGGAACGTGGAGGGATTTTGCTTGCAAGAATGATGGATGACTAACCCTCCGATGGATGTTCGAAACCGCAGTCGGTGATGGCTCGAAGGAGCTCGCCCTTGAGTAGGAAATCTCTGAAACCTGTGGAATGAATGCCGACATAACTGCCTTTGCCTTTATCTCCTGTTTTTCCACCGGAAACGGTCAAGTCGCCTTTCTTTGCGGCGCCATTGGTAGCGCCGGCAGCAGGTGCTTCGGTCGCTTGGAGTTCCTCGTCGGAATAATCGATGAGATCTTCCTCAGCAGACATGGTTAGGGATTGCGCGAGAGGTATTGGTGACTGAAATGAGGCGCGAAAGCTGTAAGAGGGGTTGAGACGAGGCGGAGGTGATGAGAAAGTGGTTAGAGTTGTCGCAAAGGAGTCTGAATCTGATGACAGTGCCAGTTAAGGTGTCCAGTAAGCTTCAGATCATGCGAAGGGATGAGGAATGAGAAAGTCGAAACCCGAGGATAAAGGATGAAGGAGACAGTGAGGCCTGCGACGTTGTTTTCAGAAAGAGGCGATGTTTGCGGCAAGGACGCCTTTCGGACCAGCCTAACCCAAGTTGGGACTAGCAAATACTTGTCTTGGCATCAGCCTCGTAGCACTTCACTGCCTTGTGAGTCTGAACTCGTTCCAACACTCTCTGGAATTTTACGCCAGAAGCCTGGAAACATTGCAACGTTCTCGCACTTGGCCCCCGATCTCAGACCTTGACATAATGAATCATCGACCGAGACATGGGCAAATCGAAGGCTTCAAAGGGCGATGGCTCTAACATCCCCCAAAAACATCTCCACTCGAGACTATCCTTTCTTCACCAGGCAGCAACGCTCTTAGCCACCGCAGAGGAAACGAGAGCGTCTGCAAACAGCAATCCAGGCTTTCCTACCAACGGTCTGCGGCACGAGAGCACGAAAAGTCAAGTCAATTCGGAAGCGACAAAACTGTTGACCCAGGTCCGTGGAGTGTGTCGAAAGTCACAAATCCGCCTGGCTCCAAAGTTCAAACACACATTTTGCAAACGCTGTGATTCTTTCCTCATTCCTGGCAGGACAAGCAGCGAATCAATTGTAAATGCAAGTAAGGACGGCAAAAAGCCTTGGGCAGACGTATTCGAGATACGGTGCAGCACCTGTGGGACAACCAAACGCTTTCCGGTGGGCCAGAGCAGGGAAAAGCCGGCAGAGGCAGAGTTGACAACATGAGAAACACGCAATAGATTAGCAGAGATAGACCTCGGTCCACTTGACGTCGTGGCAGATCAACATACATCCGTCCCAACATGTCTGTTTTGTAGCGTGAGCCACGACACTTCTAGCACAGATTTCCTTGCAGATGTCCAACTGAAAATGACGCCCGCTCTTGAAGCAAATCCATCATTACGCCAGGTCCCAAGTGGGTTTCAATCTCGAAGCATTCCACAGCGGAGGCTCGAATACTCATACAATCATCAGGCATAATCTCGTAACTTAATAACCAGCCGTGAGGCTTCCGTCTCTGCGTTCGCCGTGGTATGGTTTTGGATATAAACTCAATGAAATCGTTCGTTAGGCGGGTATCTTGAGGACAAGGACCAGTACAATTTGGAGTACTCTTCTTATAGGGCGATTATTGTGCGACTGTCGCATACATCGTCGCCTGTTGCAATCCGTTGAAGAATCTTGTGGAACCTCAGCGTCGATGTCGAGTCCCAGATCCGTGGCCGCTTATGCGAGTCCGCTCAAGTCGTTCTGAGAGCGCATCAACGTTGTTCCTGTAATGTTTGACTTTGTCTCGGATCCGCTTGATTTTTGCAAACTCTTCTTCCAACGCATCGATCTCGGCTAGAATCCGGCGCATCCTGGTGATTTCGGAATCTGCATTATGCATGGCAGACTGTGCTCTACCGCTTGATGATGAGACGGATTGCTCAGTTGCGTCTTCTAACTGTCTTGAGTCAGCGCCAGAAGATTGTAGAAGCAACATTAGGAAACGTACCTGTTGAATACGCCGCTGAATGGTTCTCAGCACATTGTCGAGATACGTCGATAGAGTCTGCAAACTATGCGGATCAAGCAAAATCCTTCCCGACTGACTGCTGGCCGCACTGCCTGCCCGAGAACTCGGGTTGGACTGCCTGCTTGTGCCTCGGCCGCGGTCAGCCACTCCGCCGCCATGATGACTTCGTTGGGCCATGATCTGTTGTTGTTGTCGAATGAGAACGAGTTCTGATTGAGTCAGGCCCAAAGAATCAGCTACCGACTGAGACGCGGACATGGACGTCCAGATCGGACTAGAAACGTGGTTCCGGCCAATCTATGTGTAGACGCAGGAGGCTGTGGACAGATAGCCGTGGTGATCAGACACAACATATCAGTCCTGAGAGCTGATAGGTGTGCGGCGAGCCGTCAAGAGTCGTGCAAGAGACACCAGACAGCGATCTGGCTGCGAGATATGGCAGTTCGATTGAGCCTGGTCATTGTAGCTTGGACGTATCAACGGGCGTCCTTGAGGAAAAATAGCAGAGCCCCAAACTTGGAAAGCGCTCAAGTGTTCCTCTCTAAAACAAGGGAGCCACCTCTTGTAATTTTTCTCCCGTCTTCTGCCGGCGGCTGGAAATTTGTCGGTGAGCAGGCGGAACGGGGAAGGCTCAAACTAGGAGGGGTAGGACGACCAGCGGCGCAGGAGTAAGGACGAGGGTCAAAAGGACGCGCTGAGTACGAATTCGGAAGCGGGAGCGGGGACCAAGGCCTTCGAGGTCTGTTTCATCGCCTGCAACAGTGACAATACAACAAGAAGAGATGATTGCAACCGATCCCCGACAGGATGTAAGCAAAAGAGAAAGAGCAGCGCGGCTGTCGTAGTAGAAGCGGAGATTTCGAGATGGAGCTTCTTTGAAGTAGGTCAATTGCAGCACTTATCCGGGCTGTTCTCAGGTGTTGCTACGTAGATGCCCACAATGCCTAGATAGCTTGAGGACGCTACGGGCCAGAAATGACCAAGAGGCAGCGGCAATGGGCTGTGTCAGGAATGTTCGATTGGCTGGGTTGATGATGGTTTGGATTTCGTGGGGCGCGAGACACTTTAGAGCAAATGCAAGGGGGGAGGATGGTGGAAGCATCAAATGCCCGGAGGGTGTGTACCAGATCTTAGGCCTAGGTTCCGTTCTAGCCCTTGCGATATCAGCTGCTCAATTCTCGATCAAGAAAGGCTTCTCTCCGTGCAGCCAACCCTTCGTATCCTTTTGCACTCGTGCCTACCTCCGAGGAACCAGCATAGCTTCCTTCTACAAAGTCCTGTTCAGAAGCATCTTTACAGCAGTTTATGTCTGGCCTGAGATAGGTTCACGTTCGCACGCAGGCCCGTTCATGCAGGAGTTGCTTCCGTTCAGACAGGAGGGACGACCTGGCTGCAGCGTCAGATGCAGCGCTACTGCACTTTGCACATCTCCTCTTCGCCCGCCCTGCAGCAGCCATCCTCGTAGGGTTGGTCATTTCGAACCGGTGAGACCCAAATGTATCGAGGGAAGCAGCCTGTGATACAAGATACCTCCTGCCCCGCCTGTCACTCATCCTTTGCGCTACCCTATTTGATAGTTGTTGTCCGTGGGGGGCACACTAGGCTTTGCTTCCGGGCACCAATCACTCACGCTCCAGCCTTATTTCCCGGGTTCGACCACTTCTGACGTGCCGCCTGCGCTCTAAATTATTTTGTCACCATCAGAATTCAGGACTCTTCGAGTACGACACATCGACGCGATGGCACGAGACAAAGAACGCTCAATCAACCCTGCGCAACAGCAACGCAAGCTAGAGAAATCAAAGCAAATTAAAAAGAGTCGAGCCGAATTACAATCGAGGCGCAATGAAAAACTTGCCCGACGAAACCCGGACCGGCTACAGAGACAAATCGACGACCTCAAGGCTTTAGAGTCAGCCGGCGAAATCAAACCCCGAGAGAAAGCCATCCTAGAAGAGCTAGAGCGAGACTTGAAGGGCGTTCGAAAAGCAAGGGAAGCACTAGGTGAGAAAGCACCGCATTTCGGAGGACAACAGCGGAGAAGAGATGGCGAAGGCAATAATGTGCTGGGCAAGAGAAGGCATGACGGCGAGCGCAAACCCTTCCACTCCAGACACGAGTCCTCAGGCAGCGACACAGACGACTCCGTACGGCGCATTCCCATGCCGGAAGACACTCCACCTCCGATACCACGAGAGTTCAGACGCAACTTTCGTAATGCAGACAGCACACAACAAGCAGACACTCAACTACCGTCAACCATAAAACCGGCGCCGGTCGCAAAGACAACATATGAGAGCGCACCGCAGGTTCGAGATCTCCGCAAAGAGGCAGTAAACAGATTCGTTCCGGACGTGGTACGCAAAAAACAAGAAGCCGCGAAAGGAGGTCCAACAGGTCGCTTGATCGAGCCTGAGGAGATGGATCGACTCGAAGCTGAAGGGTACGTACGGACGGAACAGGAAAGACGTGAAGGCGCAGACCCTGGTGGCGATGAACACCCTGTGCTGGACGAGGTCCAAGCGAAAAGACTGGCAGAAGAGGAGCAGCGTTTTCTTCGAGAGCTGGAGATGCAGGATGTTGATGTAGGCGGCGGGGAAGGCACTGGTGCAACACGAGAAGATCGAGCAAATGACTTGGTAGGAGACGGTTCACAGGCACAGAGACAGAACAGACATGTCGAGATTGAAGAGGTTGAGGACGAGGACGCCTGAAGGAAGAGCTTCTAAACCCTCTGTACATTGAAAGACCAGGGACTCGCCCTTGACAGGCTCTCTCGGTGCTCCGCTGGCAGGGCGTCTTCTACACATGCATCAGAGCCGTTGTCCTGTCCCTCACTCGAGACCAAGATCATACCATGCACCTCGTCAGTCTCAGGAGCTCTGGTTGCTGATCAGCCTTCGTGGCCTTCGAACCATCCAAGAGAATGCTAATGGGGAGTCTATCGAGCACAACAAGCGAATAGAAACAGGTGCGGTGCAGCACGACTTCATCGTCATTGCAAGATCTGAACTGGATACAGTAGGTGTATACACACACAACATCGTTGCCTCGCGTGGCCTGTTATCACACGCCCGCTTCGTCGGCAAAGAGAAAGAATTCTAGTCCAACACTCCCTTATCCCAAATGCACACACCATGCTCGCTTAAAGTGCTTGCAAGCCCTGAAAAGGAATTCGTCAAACATGTCCAATTCCAAAGCACAATGAAAAATGAATCGTGGTCTCAGCCACTCACTCCATACAGGATCACCTTCGCCAGCATATACACCAACACGTCATACCAATTTCCATATTCTCATGGTCATCCTCTGGTGACTTCATCGCATCAAGCGGATTGTCTTGAAATCGCGCTTCAAGAATGGACTGGGCATCTCATCACCTAGAATCTCAGGATCCCAGACGGGAGGTTCGGGAAGATCTTTGTCGAGCAATTTCTGATCCGAGCCAGTTCTTGCCGCACTCATCGGTCGGCCACCAGCTCGAGCTTGAGCAAGCTCAACCAAAGTACGACCACCAACGCTGTTAGGCGCAGTTGTTTCCTTGCTAGCAGCGAGCTTGCTGACCAATCTGGTTCCAGTGGTCGCAGCACGTCTAAGAGGACTCAAGTCTCCTCTGTCCGCAGAAACATTCTCCTTCAATTCAGTCCGACTCGGTATCTTGCTAAGTCGTCGAATAGGACTTGCTGGCCTTGATGTTGTAGGTCGTATGTCACCGTCAGTAGCGGCTCTATTGACCCCTTTTCGTGATGCCGCTATTCCTGATCTAACTTGCGTCGCCGCACCGCTTGAAGGAAACAACGTTGGCTTAGCCGTGAGCTGCTGCATGGTTGCGGTGGTGTGCTGTCTTACAAGAGCTGGCCTACTTCTACCTTGCAGAGGCGCAGGATTCTTGAAAGGATCGATATTAGCCAAGTTCGACTTTGGTCGTGTAGGGCTGGGTAGGTCAGGAAATCCATCATCGTCGGAGTCCTCGACGAGGTCGTTCTCTTCTTCATCCGAAGAATAGGCCAACTGTGGTTCCCATTTTGCCTTCTGGCGGGCAGCTTCTGCGAAAACATTCTTGGCTCCTGTGGCAGTCACTATGGAGTTGGCTGCAGCTTGAGCGGCAGCTGTTCGACGGGGTGATAGTGCGAGTGAGGAGATAGACATCGGCGAAGGCTCAGACATGTGAACATCGGCAGGTGAGTCAAAACCAGTCTTGGCTCTTGCAAACGGTGTCTTGGACTTCTTTGCTGGTTTGGATGCTGAAATACCATTTGAAATATTAGGGGAGTTGAGAGAAAGGTCAGATAGGTCGGTGATATCGGTCGTGGACGGAAAGTCCTCCTCGCCATTGGTGTTGACCGATGAGAGGGGGTCCAGGTTCTCTTTGTTGAAAGCTGGACTAGTATGGTTGTGGACCTCTTTCAATGCCCTCGAGCCGATTGTCTGATATTGCTTTGCCACGATATGGGCGACGCGATCATCGACCTCCTTGTTGAACTGCTTCCGTAGACTCTCAAGCTCCATTTGAACCTGTCGATCGATCTCCAGTCGTGCTTTGACTTCCCATTCCCGGCGCACTTGAGCGTCAATTTCGGCTGTCATTGCTGCACGGTCGGTCTCGAGTGCGGATAATCTTTCTTCGGCCTGCTTGAGCTTCTGCGCAGCGACCTCCTCTCTGCTCTTCAATGCCTTGCCAACGCTAACCATCTCTTGCTGCCGCCGAGCTATCCAAACATAAGGTAGGGTCAACAGTGAAATCGTGTCTGGTCGATGCGTTGGGTTCGTCTTCAAACAACTGGCAATAACATTGGCAAGGTCTTTCGAGTAGACACTTGGGATAGGCTTGAACTCGCCCTTTCGAATGCGTTGGACAAGCTGCAGGTGGGAATTTGCATTGAAGGGGGGTTCTCTGGTACAGAGCTCGTACATTATACAGCCCAAGGACCAGATATCAGAGTGCAAGGTGTACTTTTCTGCCGCACAGATTTCTGGTGACATGTAGAAAGGTGTGCCGACATAGGTTGACGCAAAATCATGCGAGTGCATCAGCTTTGACAGACCAAAGTCTCCCAGCTTGACGGATTGATCTTCTCCAAGGAAGATGTTTTCGGGTTTGAGATCTCGATGAAGAATCATCTTTCCAGCTACTGTCGGGCGGATATCTTTCTGCCGTGAAAGGTCGTTACCTGGTTCAGGAGGGTCGACTCCGTAATGACAACGGTAGAGTGCTGTGATGATTTGACTGAAAATCCTCCAGACAAATTCTTCCTTTGCGTATTCATTCTTTCTCTTCAGCTCTTTGATCACTGAGCCAAGATCACCACCTCCACAGTACTCCATGTACAGATACAGTTCCTGGGATTGTTTGATGTGCTCGCGGTGGAAGTAGCCGACGATATGGGGGTGTTTGAGGGACGATAGAATGGAGAACTCGGCATGTAGTTGGTCGCGTTCCTTTTGGGACATCTTTAGATAGTTGATTTCCTTCCGGCACAGTATCTGTCATGTATCAGCCAGTCCATTCGACAACATACAGCTTCTAGAAGCTTACATGGCCATCGTGTCTCCGACGAACTTTACGAATGATCCCGAAAGCACCGCGTCCTGGTTCTGTCAGTGGAGTCTTTGTAGTAGTAGGGCTTGTGAGTTTTACCGATGATCTCTTTGACCTCATACTTGTCGTTGTCGGCAAGTTCGAGCGCCATCTTTACCAGTGTGGAAGGAGCAACAGCCTTTGTCACACAGGCAAATGGCAGGCACGATCGACGCTGTGTACTGACAATGGCAAGCGAACAGTTTACTGGTGGTTAGAGAAGCATGACAGTGAGGATAAGAATTGCTGAAGAATGACGCATAGAAGGTTCAACTGGATTGTCTGTGTCCCATCCTTGGATTTGCGAAGGCACTGAGAATGTTCGCCGGTCAACTAAACTCAGTGTTGACAGTTTCCGTTGTCCGGCAACGGACCTTTTTCACGTCCATGGACGGCTAGCGCCATATGACGTATTAGGCAGTTCGGCTATCCTTCCAGGTTGGGTCTTGATTGTTGCAGTGAAGCATCGTTCATAGCAACAATTGTGCAATGCAGAACTTACCGTAACTTACCTTGCACATCATCAGTAGGCGTGGCTTGCTTGTTGAGAGTATGACCATTGCATTGAAGAAAGTGGTGTTGAGAACAGCAGTCCGATCACAACGTGTTGAAGCTCGAGCCTTATGGTTGGGCCAATGTGGCTGCCGCTCCCGCTTGTCAAGGCAACCTACCGGATTCTAGAGACATCTCGTCAAGACAATTGGTGAGTCAACCACCAGGACACGCGGCATTTGAAAATGACTGCGGATTGTGTGAACCGTCGCTCTCGCCGCCATTGTTGAACGGGAAGATCATTAATTGAAAGAATGTCCTCTCCGACAGGACAGGGGTTTCGCCGTTACCCCTCGCCAGTCAGCCGCATCCATTCTGTCAGGACTCGTGATTGCTTCTGGTCCAGCTGAACAAGTGCCTTGTGCATACATTTTCACGACCTGGGTGACTATCTGCGTTCGCTCAGGGGCGAGTGCCATGCAATGCCGACGAAAGGATTCTAGAAACAGCGCCTGAGGCCCACGACAGGTGCAGATTCTATTTCAACACCTTGCCATGTCAGGAAGGTCAATGTTTACAGGTTACGATAAACATACATGCAGGTGGTATATGCAGGTAGCATTGCATCTTTTGTGGCTTCCCCATGGCTGAATCCATTTCTCCATCAAATGTGCCTACCTGGAACAAAGCATCGGACGGTTCAAACGGTACTAGAAGCCAGCGATGTATCTCGGAACGATGAATGTAATAGAATTGACTTGCATGACAGCAGGAAGTTCCATACTCCAAAAATAAAAGATATGATAGTCAAGTTTTCCTCCTTTGTGTTCACGGTGCAGCCCATTCCACTGGCATGACTTCCTTGTCAAAGGCAACCCCAGCAAGCCTCCTGCAATTTGATCTGCAGGCCAGGTCCTTCTGCTCGTAAAACACCCCCAGCTTTACTTAATGGCTTTAAAAATGTATCGTTGCCTGTTTATGACAAAGTCCGACACCGGGGAATGTGAAGTCCAGCATTAGCGAGCCAGCGTCCACTGGGGAAAACTACCTTGATGCATTCACGACTAGGTGACACTGGAGCCAATCTCACAATGTCATTTTGAGTGACACACTGGATGCTGGTGAAGATTTTGCAATACAATGGGGAAGTTTTCAATTCGTACCAACAGTCACCTTCTAGACCCAGCTAGATAACATGCAAGTTGACACAACGAGCCCCAAGGGGCTGCATTACCTCATCGACATTGTCTCTGGTACTCTGGGCACACATGGGCCTGAGATTGTACGTCAAAAGCGTCCAGGGGAGTTGACTTGAGCGAATACGACCTGGCTGTCGATCTATTTCCCACCAGCAACTTCCAGCCGCCAGAGGTCTGCTTTGGTTGCGGATACGTAATCCTTCAGCCCTCCCACACCTGTTCCATATTTTGCAACAGCAAATACTTTACAAGGAACGACCCGAAAGTGTTAGTCCCTTGACAGATGTGCACGGCGTTAGATCAACTGGGTCGCGTAGTCGCAACCCGGAAAGCCTCGGTGCAGCTCTGAACGACCGAACGCAAGAGGCAATTTGAACGAGAAACCTCGCATAAAGTTGGGTTCGGCGGGAGAAGTAGGATGAACTGTGCGTTCAATATTACAGTACTACACACAAAACCCGAGTTCCCGTAGCGCCGTGTGATATACCTTGCGAGTCTGCATTGTTGGCCGATGTTACATTTCCTGCTTGCAGTAGATCGGTTGCAGCAGACTCGCGTTCGTAGAGTTGCAGGGGGCTCGAAACATCCCAGTCATGGTGGTTGTACACCGTCAATTTAGTAGGCGGTGACTTGAGTGGGAAGTGGGAATGAAGGAGAAGAAAACCCCCGATGGACACTGCTCGATTGATGTGTTGATGTGCATTGGCGCCGAGCTAAGCAGGTCTGCAGGGGGGTGGGCACGCGGTAGATGGGCAAGGGTGGCTGCCACGTGGAAAGATTTGGCGGGGGATGCGAAGAGGCCAGCGTCTCGAAACTTGACGCCTTGTCGGAGCAAAAAGTCAAAAAGTGTCCGTCGTCCGAGTCTCTCCGTGTCGCTGACCTCCGTTGGTCGAGATAGGCATAGTCTGAAGCAACATGGCCAGGGCTGTCGCTAGGGCCATGCCAGCCGCAGTAGTATGGCCAGGCGAACACGGGTTTTGTTCTCAATTCGGTACCGTGGTCCCAAGAATGGAGTATCCAGCTCCAAAAACGGCTCTAAACAACTTACTGTGGTACGTGCATGCGTTCAGATGGATTCACCTGAATATCGGACATAGTCCGAGAAAAGTCAGGTAAGTGGGAAGCAGCAAATCTCCTTTGACTTGCGGTCCGGCGACGGGTACGTCTGCAAGAGTCTCAGCCCGTTTCTAGAACGATTCTGTATGCAAGCCAAGGCCATGAAACCGACAGAGAGGTTCAAACGTCGAGGCTTGCCATGTGTATTTAGGTACCACAGTACCATAGTACGCGTGGAGCGAACCCCGAACGGCCGGGTATGGATGCAGGGGCTTTGACACAGATTGGACAGCCTTCAGGGGAGTTTTTCTCGGGTGAGTGCAAATTGACAGATCTTACCCCTCGCTGTGAATTCTCAAGTAATCACAACACTTGCGAAAGGTTTGCTGTCTGTCAATCGTGCCCGACCAATACCGCAACAGTGATTGAAGGCGACGTCATAAACAGCAGTCCAGTGGTACGGTCCATGGAAGGAAGATACGATATGCCTAATTTAAACAGGCATGCAATGGTAACCAAGCCGAGTCCCGAGAGCAGAACGCCGAGCGGGAATCCGGGCATTCGATGGGTACCAAGCGTCCTCCAGAGCCTATTCCTGCACAGTGAATGCAGAGCGTGAACCTTCCTGTAGGAACGAAACCGTTTCGGATTCTGCGATTGATCTTGATGCTGCAACCCAACCCAGTGAACAAAACGTACATAGTGACGCCATAAGAGCATGGTCATGATACTGTACGAGTGCTGCGGTGGGAGACTTGCAAAATGGTGTTGAGCAACGAGCCAATATCGATCGAATGGCGCTCCCTCGTTTGACGGAAAAGTGCGGCAATGGGATTTCTCCTAAAGTTGTGATCCCCAAGATTTTCCACGTGGCTTCAGCTGTGCCGGGCCTTAAAGCATGGCCCACACCATCCAGAAACTCGGTCAACACTCCCAAAGTCCCCGTCACGCCCGCTTAAATGACAATCTGTCGGAAAGTACGTACATGTAAGACTGTGTGGTGTCATACATACGTTGGCGTATGCAAAGAAGCATTTAGGCTGAGAGAAATATGAATCCCAAGACTTCTGATTGCTGCAGGTCAACATTAATTCGTTCTGACGCGGCTTCAGCCACGAGAAAACAGTAAATGCAACTAGCAGGCGCCACATATGCGCCTAGATAATGTGTACTGACCGAGTTGCCAACTTAGGACCGTTTCGGCGGGATTGTACCTTACTGTCGGGTCAACCAGGTGGCTTGGTCAGCGCATACGACCCTACAACCGTAAATTTGGATTCTGCAGCTGGTAACCACACCACGGATGCTTTTTCCCATAAGTTCACGTCCACCGACACGACGTCGATTCATGGGTTAGGTGCAGTAGTACACCGGATGATGTATGTCCTGCAGTAGATCTGGTACAACCATGTCTCTGCAACAAAATTTTCACACTCCTAGTCTGCTTCCTTGAATTCCCAAGAGCAGCAATGTGTGCGATACGAATTTGTCTCAGGAAACTTCTGACGAGACCGGCATGCTAGGCCTCTAGCGGACTTCAAGGCCTCATCCATGTATGCTTCTCCTCCTCTTCTGATTGCGAGTGGTGGTCGGAAGTTTTTGAAACATCGGTGAGTAGGGAAGTGCTGGTCACGACTTCTCATCTCGCTTTGTAGCCCGGACCGGTCCAGGGTAGGCATCACAAGATGTTCAAGGTTGGCTCTTAGAGGCGTAGGTAAGTACCATGTACTATAGTATAGCAGCAGTGATGGTCAGCGGCCTGAAACAGGAGTGTCAGCATGACTGAGAAGCCACATGGGAAATGACCAGGGGCCACGCTTGGGGGACGATCAAACAGTCCATGTGCAGGACGATCGACGCGCGTGGCTGGAAACAGCCGGGATCTTGATGAGAAAATACGACCTTTACGACGCTATGGTCCGCTCGGGTGAGGAGGGGACTGTGCGTGGTTGGCAAGCCGGGTGAATTTGGAGACTCAGAACGATTGGGTTTGTGCTCGTAAATGCTGGCCGTTGTCGGGACGGTCAGTCTCTAGGTACACTTAAAAATGCGGAAGGCTTGATCGTGTAGAGAAAATCGTCCCATCATCCCTCCAGATAGCTTTTCTGCAAAATATCGAGATGTTAGAAACCGGCAATCTGGAAAGTCCAGGTGTAAGAATGAGGCACTCATAATTGTCTGCAGAGTGGCTTGCTGGGATTATGTTTGTTCATCGATAATGGAGTGTGCCAGTAAGCGAGGGAACAGCAGGGGCAAGGAGTGAAATGGCATGCACATAATCTCCGAATCACGCCTATTGGACAAGGCTTCTAAGCGAGGCTCGTTAGGTGCTTGGAAGGTTCGAAAGGGCACTCCGTTGATGAGACAGTTAAAGAACAACGTCCACTTTGGCCCGGGACCCATTATACTGTTTTTTTTTCCTTCGAGGGAAGCATATCTAGTACTATTGGGGTGGTGTGATTCAGCATGAGACTGTTGACAAGACAAGGCTACCTTGGGCGTGGAGGTACTCTGGTAAAATTATCAAGCTGACATACCTCATCATATTATACTGACTTGACCATCAATTCTCGTAAAATCATGTACAATGGCGGCACGGCTCCGACAGTAAATTTGCATCGAAGATCTCCCTCCTGTGCCTCCACTGTGAACGTTCTTGATGAGATGCATTAAGTGTGAGTTACCTGGGCAGGGCTAGTTGGGTTTCCACTTAAGCATTTCATAGGGTGGTCCCTTGATCCTTGCTTGACGTTGGCGGCTGATTTGTTATTCCTACCAGCATACGAGGTTGACCAGGGGAGCCCTCTTTAATTATGCAGACAATGGACCCTTGCAATCCAGGGCCCTAGTTACTTTGTTACAAGCCAGTTGGGGGCTTGGGGCTTGACTAAAAGAAGAGATCGCCGCTTGATCGCTGATCGTTGATCGCCCATCGGCTGTCCGGTTGGTCTTACCAGTTTTAAGCTACCCCCTACTGGGCACCCTAGCTAGGCCTTTGTATTCACCACCAAGAAGGCAGAGAAGAGCTGGCCTCCAAACAACCACGTTTTTACCCGCGGTTCCAAAGCCTCTTTCTCGCTTATTTCAAACATCATTCGTACCTCACTATGCACGTAGCATTTGACCTAGTATATCCGACTCGACATGATTAGCGCCTTCCCTGATGCAGTAGCAGCAATTATGGGCATCAACAGTAAAAAAGGGCAACCGCAGTCGAGCCACCACGGCACTTGTTTTTCAAGCGATCCTCCCCGATAATGGCATCACTGCTCGCTGTGAGGTGCGGTCCTCTTTCCAACCTTCGCTTGGGTGGGAGAGGAATCCTTTTCAGATCTTGCTAGACTCGACTAATAGTACTTGCTACTGTACACTATTACTGTTGGCCAAACGGCCCTATACATATACTCAGGTCTCTCCTGTATACCCGCTGTTATTTTCCCCCAAGGTTAAAATTCCGGCTGTGGGCTTCTCTTTGTTACGAGCTGCATAGCCCTCCTCCTGTGCCTTACTACCTCCGTCCTTTTTGCTCAAGTCTGCACCTGCAGCATCCACTAGCCTTTCCGGCACAACTCGGTCGGGTTTTTCTGCTTTGCCAGCACTTCGCCAAGCTCAGAAAAACCAGACGATTGTCTTGTCTACGGTATTCTCCGTTCCTGGCTCGACTTGTTGCGACGTGGGCAAGTTCCGGCGGAGGAAAGATCGCCTTCAGATCGCACCACTCTCCCAGTACAGTACGTGAGGTTGGAGCTTCCTCCTGTACCTGACTGGCAGCTAACCGATGTGGCAGAGCGTCTCAATTTTCTGATAGCTTGGTCCAGTGGTCCGCAGTTCAAAAGTCTCTTGTCCACCGCACCTCGTGGCTCGAAGCCTTGCTATACCTTGTCAAGCCTGTTCCGGCGCACGACCCAAGCACATTTCCAGGCCCACCCGAAGACTCGGCATAGAGTCAGCACAGGCCCGGGAGCCTATATTATTACAGTACAGGTCGCTTGACACTAACGTTAGAGCCGGGTGACGAACTCGCTACCCACCAGGACTGGGGCACTGCATACGTTATTTACTGGGTACCCATCCCAGGTGCCACACTTTGCTCTTGCCAACGGCCGGCCTGTGCCTTAAACCCAGCGCCTCGTCCACTTTTGATGCTCCCACACCAGATCCTGCATATTATTCTTTGGTTACGACTTACTCAAACATTCAAGTCGTAGCTCGGAAACGACTATAGCCGGCAAGACGTCACTCCATCAGCCTGTGTGTAAAACGCTCAGGTACTAGTCGACGAAATCCGTGCCCAACCGGACCCGCCGAAAAGAAGACCAACAAGACCACCGGCCCCGCCTCATCAGGTCTGCAGCTGCTTTGACGATCTTTACCTCTCGACTGTTCGGTGCGGAAGCGCCCTGTCCATTTGCGGGCTTGCTCCGTCACGGCTCCATCACTTTGGAGGATTCATCTTCGCAAAGCGGATTGTCAAATCTGCTGTCAGTCACCTTGTAGTCCAGTATCCTACATATTTCCTCCTATTGCATCGTCACAACATACATATCCACCGGGCGATTCTCTCCAAATACATACAGCACCTGACAACTTTCTTCGTCTTTCCAAGTTTCTTCGCAAAAAGGATCATTTGCCTGGAATACATTTCTGTGGTTGTCCGCCGGCAGATCTCCCAGCATCTATCAACCCTAGTCAGATCATCGTTCCAGACCTTCGGGGACTCAACCACCATCAGACCCATCGCATCATTGAGGTCATCCACCACGTGGAAGTCTCTCTCGGTCCAGCACATCATAAAGACTCCATTACAGATTAATATCGTGCTCCTTCGATCAATTACGGAAATAGCCGCAACCGTTTGTGGTCAACTCTGCTCATACAAGGAGTCTCAATAAACCTCACGTCTTATGGTTTGACCTATTTACTCACAAATAACCTGTGCCATGGCATTGGCGCTTCCTCCAAGTCATCACTTCTATAGAGACTTGCACAATTCGCTACCGTCATCTGCTTTTCTGCTTGCGCCCGCCGCGATGGGGGGAGCGAACAGCTACAAACCATCCCTCCCTCCCTTTCGCGAACTGATGGAGTCGGTTTCGGAAAAGGCTGAGAATGGTGAGTTTCTCTCATTTTACGGACGGTGTTGCAACCAAAATTAACAAAAGTCTAGATCAAGGCAAGGGAAGACCTCCCTCGCCTGTCTTTGACCATCCGCGACGGGTTTCTGGAAGCTCACAAGGTTATTCAACAAGCCCCGATCGACCAGAGATAGCTCGAAGTCCGCGACACTTCCCTCCACCAACATCAGAACTGCCTCCAGCATCCAATTTCGATCTCCCACGACCATCTCCTACGAACATTTCACCAGTTTCTGCGCCTGGTCGCAGTGACTACTATCCTCCAACCTCTACGAGTACCAATCCTGGCGTGTACGCACAGCGAACACCCACATATCCCCCGATGACCACGGAGCCCGCGCAGCCATATCCACCGGTCCATGATGCGCATTCGTGGGCGGCAGCCCATCCTCCGCGGCCTGTTATTGATACCATGCAGCAGGATCAAGCTCCTGTAAGGGCCCCGTCAGCTTTCAACGAGGTATCTATCGACTCCGCAAGATTTAATGGGGTTGCGCAACAGCGACCACTGCCACCCAGCTTCCCACCACCTATGCAAGGAGCGGCCCTGCCCCCGCTTGAGGGTATGTTACCGGGCCCCGGTTTACCTCCCATGGACCCTCAGATGGCACCAACGTGGCAACATCACCACTTCTACCCGCCTGCCAATCCGCCTGCTTATCCACAGGCACAAGAACGATACATATGTCCCACCTGTAGAAAACCGTTTTCGCGACCAAGTTCGCTCAGGATTCACGGGCACTCGCACAGCGGCGAAAAGCCCTATGTGTGCAAATATCCAGGATGCGGCAAAAGTTTTAGCGTCAGAAGTAACATGAAACGACACGAAAGAGGATGTCACGGCGGCGAAAGTGGCTCTGGCGCAGGTCCAGGATCCGTCTCAGGGTCGGGCTCGATAAACAATGGGGACAGTTCTGCGACGAGCAGGTAACGATCACGGCTCGTTCTCGAAATCCCAAAAACAAAATATGGTCCTGTGCAGCAAAGGCTCGGAAAAGTTGGTGGATGTGTGTTAATGCGGTCAAAAAGGTGCATCGTCTGGAACACAAATTTTAACGATAATAGATGGGCGCTGTTTGTTCTGGTCTGGCCCCGAAAGATGGTTTATGTCTACGGGATTCTTTCGACACGATCAGCATTGGGAAAACTCGACGATTGTGGCATTATTATGTCTTCATGAAAGCAACATGTGGCCCTCCAGCGAGCTACATTTCTTGTCTTCCCTGATAACGGCCTCGAAACGACATGAATGGCGTAAGGTTACACGGAGGATTGAATCTGTGAAGGGAGCGACGGCGAAGGATTGGAAGTGTTATTTCTGCTATTTTTTTGTTAGTTTTCTGGCTGTCCGAGAAACAAAAAGTTCGCCATAAACAGTCGCAAGCATCATACTCGCCTGTATGAACATTGTGCACCGCATTCTGGTCGGCAGAGTTGTTTCAGCGCTTACGCTTACGAATGATCGAGCGAAAAGTTGCAGTCATGGAAGGAAATTAGTGGCTTTGGACCACAGGAAGAGTCACAGTGTACACTATCGAGTATCGCAGTCTCAGATTGAGTGAACCAGGCTAATGAAGTGGAATGTACATTATTTACTTGCATCCGTCCAGCGTTGTATTGCATGGCGCATGCGTCTTTTTGTCACCTATTTGGCGTTGAGCAAAGCGATGAAAGGAGGAAGTCCGACAGTGAAATTATCAAGCCATCGGGGCGCCACGTGTGTCCCCTCCGTTCCATTGCGCTGGGACTGATGAAAGAGCACCGAAAGAAGGGGTTTATGGCGCATGGCTCATGGCTGAGAGAACGCACAGGGCCATGCACCAACATGCATCCGAAAGAATGGGTCTGTTTCTCAATTCTGCACAGAATGCATCGATTAGGGCCCAGGGGTTGACTTTAGACCAATCGGAGATGGACGTTGGGGAACCCACAATCTAGACTTCTAGACCTTCGAAGCTTCCACGACCACCGAGTCTCAATCGGTAATCGTCGCTCTTTCCACTGCCGCCCAGCACATGCTGGCGTAAATCTTCTTCTTTTTCCTTTCTCACCAAGCATCTGACGTGGCCCACACGGCACAACATATTTCACGATCCTCTAGCAAAGGGCAGATTGCCAAGTTCATGTCGCTCACCCGTCCAGGGGTTGTTCCTTCGAGAACAAGATGGCGCTATCGATGGACATGTTTTTCCACGTGGCACAGTCGGCGTGCCCGAATCTGATCGGGTTGATCCTCACGTCCACGTGGAAAGTATGGGCCTGGTACAGAGTAACACAGCGGCAGCCCGTGCGCCCGTAAACGCTACAAGCGAGATTCCCCGTCCCACGATCCCAGACATCATGTCGAGGTCACGCCACCTTTTCCAACACCACGGTAATCATAATACTTGGCGCGAAACTTTGCCAGATTCGAAACCATTCCTAATATTGTGTTTTCCTGCGGGCTGCATACTTGACAGCTGCCACCGAGAGCATTACGGAAAGGAGAGTCAATCAGCCGTCCTCTTGATTCTCTTGACGGTAGATCATCCACTCTTCTCTTCTGCTCAAAGGACGGAGGCCAGCACCGCAAGATCAATGACTAGCCTACAAACTCCACAAGCCTTGAGCATGCAATGGGGGATTGTTTCCGACGAGTACATTAGGTCTAGCATCGCCCTGTCGAGCACATCATCTTGCAGCGACCACCATACATCTGTACCGTGTTTTTACGTATATCATCGTCACCAACTTCGGCCCGAACATGTATAAGCCGACACCACCTACATCATTACTGAACAATCCTACGAACAAGAATCGGAATCATGCTGCATCTAAGCGAGGCGAACAGTCTTCTCAAGCATGACTACCAACCCTTACCAGGTAGCTAGTCAGGCCAAGCCCGTCTTGGCGCCCGGATGGATGCCGCCTACGTATTTGCAACGCCTGTTCCATAAAGCTTCTCGGCTAAGTTCTTTTGTGGACGCAAAAGTCCTAACTTTACGATGTTGACAGGGGTATTCATCTCGCTTTCGCTCCGACGTCCGTCATTAAGGGGACAAAATGTGCGGTGAAGGACGATACGCCGTCCTTGACAGAACCCTGCTCGGGGTCGCGTCCGACCGAAGAAGACCACATTTTCTCGTATTCGTTACGCTCACGAGCTACTGTGAGATCAGATTCTCTTAGACCTGCATGTTTTTGAGATGCAGAACATCGTGGACACAAATTTGATGGGTCCTCCCCATGGACTTAACCCATTTCCTACAGCCTTGAGCGTCCTATGGTCAAGGGGTGTGAGACATGTCAGGGATGTTTCAGCCCAGGAGAACTATGGTCAACCCGCTTCCTACCGTATCTCTTTGCAACCACAGACCAACGTCACATCGCTTAGATCGCTTGAGATGACTGACGTCTTCTTCAAGATGGCTATGATCTATCTGGCACAATATCGCGATTGCTCAGGTGCAGGCTTGAATTGTCACCGCTTGACGGCCGAGTCACCGACGTGCTTCCGTGTTACAGTAGCGTTGACGCCAACTAGAGATGCAGAGCTGTATGTGAATGTCTGCGATGTTACGTACAGGGAACGGACGGCGCCTGTCAAATAGGCTCCTCTTTCCGAGGTTGGTGTTGCAAGAAGCATCGTGAGTATGATGATCGTCGGTAAGAGATTATACCGTGGAGAAGACCATATTCTACGCGGCTCTTCGCAAATCTTTCCAGAAGAGTACTCGGTTTGACAAGACCAGGCAGTGTCTAGTGCATGTTCTTGGCGGTTGTTTGACAGTATCAGTGACCTGCACTATGTCATTGCGTAAAGGGTGACTGTCAACCATAGCGCTATCAGCATGATGATGGGCTCTCACAAGGAAGAAATTTCATTGCAGACCTTTCCTGCAGATTCTTCCCTTGTCGTCTCGCGGACTGTGGAGCCCGAGCGACTGCTGGGGGCCGCCTCTGAGAGACATACATGCAGACTGTACCTTTGTATGCCAACAGCATGAGTCACTAATGATCAAAGCATCCTCTTACGCGTCAACACAGGACCGTCGAAAGAGTGGCACGGGCCGTCGCTGCACGCAGGATACAGATCAAGCATTCTTCCGGTGTATGTGGACATCAAAGCGAGATGCTGCTGGGCGCGCCTGGCGAACGAGCTCAAGGAACAGAGCAGGCTTTCCAGTGAATCCACCTCCAAAACAATCGCTGATCTCGGACTCAAAAACCCCGATGCGCTCCATTGAATGACGAATTTGAGCCTCAGAACGGACGAAGGCATCGAACCTAGGTAGTGGTAGGAGAAGTACAGGGGACGAAACAGCAGCAGACATTCTGGTCTTCGATAACTCAGAAACCGTAAGTCTATGCGGCGATGTTGCTTCGAGGTCAGACCGCGAGGGAGGACGGCTGGTTCGACTATCAAGTCGGCTGGTGGTGGTGATGAGATGTTGATGATCCTACATTTTGTCTATATCTGGGTCCATGCAACTGATGGCGATCGTCGATTCTGATCCTGATGATATCATGCTGTTTTCGACATGCAGAATTTCGAGACACTATCACTGTGATTCACTTCTGCAATATGCCAGATCTTCAAAAACGCAGGAAATGGCCCGATATAACCATCGCGCGGCCGACAAGTAAGTCTCCAACCTCCTCGCAGCCGATCAATATCACCGGCAACAAGCAGCTGGTCGAAGGAAGGTTCGAAATCTGTCCCACCTTTGATGAATCTCTTTGCCACGCGGACCTTCTTCTCCTTGCAGTGTACATCTGAATATTCGACAGTGTGTTGGCGAGATCCCATGCGGTATAGCTTGGGGAGGAGGCGAAGACGTGCCGGGAGTCTTCCACCGCTATCAAGGAATTTAAGCGCGATGGCGATGAGGAGGACTGAGATAACAAGGACCGTTTTGGACATTGTGGTACCGAGGCGGCCTTTGATGAAGGCGCTGTAGGAAATCATGTCGCGGCTGAGGCCGACTCAATGGAATACCAGTCAATTGCGATAACGACACTGAATCGACCATGAAAGGCCGTCACATCGCATTTACATGCGTCCCTTGCCTTTTGTTATTGATCTTTATGTGAATGTATGTCACTTGACGCCTGTTTCGCGCGGTTTTGATTCACTTTCACATCACATCCCATGAACTTACACCTTCACTTCCTTTGTTGACATCTGCCTTCTTCGCTTTACCATCCTCAAAACACAACACTCTCATCTTCTTTCCACAACTCTTCCACCACATCATACTGCTTCCCAGTACCTTCAATCCTCAAACCATCAACGGTATGTGCCTCCATTCCACAACATCAGTTCAATGATCCATGTTTACTGAGTCATTCCTCTTCTCATGTAGATCCGTTGATCACAAACAAAACTCCACATAACAACATAACCTCGAACATCTTTCAGTATCGACATGGCTCCCGCTGACGGTGCTGCACCTCCCGGTCCCAAAGCTATCATGAGTAACGACGCGTTCCTTGCTTCCTGCATCAAATATGCCAAGGACAAACTTGTCGTCGACTTCGAAAAGGTTGCTGAGGACACCGGCATGAGCAAGGGTGGTGCTTCGTAAGTCTTGTTCCCAGACATTTCACCTCTCAGCCATACGTCTACACTTGGCCTTACCCTTCCATCAATACGGCTCACCTCTTATCATTACGATTACTGACAACATTAGCAACAAATTCCGTGCCATGATGGCGAAGTTCGAAGCTGACGGCGCTGCTTGGGGTAAAGATGCTACTGGTAACCCAGTTACTCCGACCAAGAAAGTCACCACTCCACGCAAGCGTAAGACTCCGGTCAAGAAAGAAGGTGCCGAAGATGATGCCACTGCTGCTGGTGACGATGCCACTAAGGATGATGACGCCGATGGCGCTGCTGGAGACGAGCCACCAAAGAAGAAGCGTGCCCCTCCCAAGCCAAAGGCTAAGCCTGCTGCGAAAGATGACGATGCTGAAGCAGAAGAGAAGGACGCTGGAAAAGACCCTCAAACTCCTACAGTCGATGCTGCTGCCAATGGTGTCAATGGCGACGCTGCTGCTGAAGAAGAGCCACCAAAGAAGAAACGTGCGCCACGCAAGACCAAGGCCAAACCAGCTGCAGATGGTGAGGATGCTGAAGCTGGTGACAAGGAAGGTGCCGCTAAGGAGACCCCTAAGAAGAAACGAGCACCACCCAAGCCAAAGGCCAAGCCTGCTGCAGCTGATGACAAAGACGAAGGAGATGACAAAGACAAGGGCGCTGCTACCAACAAGAAACCTGCTAAGGGCAAGGGTGGCAAGGCTACGGCTACTACCAATGGTGCTGCAGCCGACAAAGGTGGCAAGAACGCAACTGCGAAAGGCACGGACGACTCTGTGGACGGAAAGTATGCTGAAGAGGCCAACGATGAGGAAGAGGACACTGAAAAGGAGGCCAATATCGAAGAAGCTGAGGCTGGTGATGCCGATACCGAGGAAACTGAGACCGGTGAGGCTGCTGCCGAAGATGCCGATGTCGGTGAAGAAGACAAGGAAGAGTGATTCGGCAAGCATGGCCATTGTCTTTCTGGAAGCTCTTTCGGTGTGTCTTGGTGCTCTCGATATTGGCGATTGGAATCCATGATTGGACACGACTATGAGTTGGATCTCGTCGACGGTGGACAGTCGATCTCGTTCGGCGAAGGAGCCTTTCACATGGCATTTCATTCAGTAGAGGCTGCGATGGCGAACGGTGGCATGATAGGGGCTCAACGATAGCAAGCACAATTTCTCCTTGCAATCATCATGCCAAAGTGCAGAACAAGCTCACATTACCCTCTGTTTTCAGCGTGAATTCCACAAGGTGATGCTGGTCAAGTGAACTCAGGATCAAATCCGCTCATCTCAGAAACTCATTAAAAGGCTTCTCGTTTTCAGAAGCGCACATGCTGTCTCGACTTGAGAAAGGCATATAAACTTTCTTCTTCTTCGATTCTTGATCTTTCCTTCTCACTTCTTACAGAACTCCTTCAAACACTCAAACACTGGTACGATGAAGCAATACTCTATCCATCCTTTGCATTACTTCTTTTGCTAACTGGATTGTTCAGTATCTTCAGGACTCGAAACGCTATCGACCGATCCTCGATCAGGAAACTTCCAACATTGTCATTCAACACATCCGAACCCAGAATTCAATACAGCAACCATGGCACCGAAAGCGGAAGCATCAGAAGACTTCAACTTCATCATGACCTGTGTCAAGCATTTGGAAGGCGATTTCAAACCAAACCTCGAAAAGGTGGCTGAAGAGATCGGTGCTAAGTCTGGCAGTGCATGGTAAGCGGCTTTTATCTTCATACCTCTTCTACCATGTATTCTCGACTTAGGCTAATGACTGACAAGCTACCACCGTCTCTGGCGCATCAAGAAGGACTGGGGTCTTACGGGCTCTGGTGGCAACAAGAAGGGAGCATCACCAGCTGGTCAGAAGCGTAAAACAGCTACCAAGGCCAATGGCGATGACGGTGGCAGTAATAAGGAGCCGAGCCCTAAGAAGAAGCCACGCAACAGCAAAGCACAAGCTACAGAGGCAATCAAGAAGGAAGCCGATGTGGAGAACGAAGAAGATGAAGTCGAGAATGAGAAGAGCCCTGCTAGTACTCCAGAAGAGAACTGATGAGGACATGCTTGGGAGACTGGATTAGAAGATGATGGCAGAAACAGTCCATCTGTCCGGAGAGCCATGATATGCATTGGAGAGAAAAACACATGGCAGGCCTGATTATGAACGGTCATTTAGACATTACACTCCACCCATAAAGGGCTGGCACAAGCACAGCGAAAGGGCTTTGTATCTATCGCATACCAGATTGCACATCATGAAATTCCAGGCTATTCCGCACTGTTTTGTCCTCTGTCAAGTCGTTCTAAGCACCAGGCCTTGGGAAGTGAAGTCACGTGCACTCAGCCTCGCCCCTTTTCTGCGAGCCTCGCGAGCGAACATCAACACGACTCATGAGATAGGACAAAGACAACACCAGCGACAGTAAGTAGATAGCTATGCACACTGGGCAGAGGATTTAATCAGGTAAAAAGGCCTAAAAAGGCATCAAAACCTATAGAACAAGCTGAAGAAAAGACCTTCCAGGCGAGCCAATACTCTCACAATCCTTAACCTCAGAACATAGGACTACGACAACATGCAAGCTCAGTTTCACTTTACATTCAACGAACTTTTATATAGCCAGCGCGCGAAGCTAACCAGCCAGGCTCGGCAAGCACATAAATTTGACCTTCCACTCTGTTCTCGTACTCTCCCACTACCATATTTTCCTCCACCTGGTGAAATCGACAGACAATTGCTTTCTTCCAGCACACTGCTCTACTACTGTTCTCTTACTTGTCAACAATCCCTCCTTACCCCCCTAGCATGCCTCCCAAAGCTACCAAGCCCGCTGGTGGTGACGGCCCTGATCCTAAATTCGCCTTCGTCTGGAGCGTCCTTCGACACGCAGGTGAACTCAACGTGGACTGGAACGGGGTTGCAGAGGACAATGGCATAGGATATGCTAGAAATGCGTACGTTCCTCAACTCGAGTTGATGATTCATGCTAATTAATCTATTCACAGCTCTTCCAAGTTCAAGGACATTGTCAAGAAGCAGGGCTTCAAGTTCGAAGGAAACAAGATCTGTCTGCTAGATGAGACCCCTCCTGCTGCTACCGCCAAACCTACTGCTGTACGTAAGCGTAAGGCTACAACCAAGAAGGAGGAAGATGATGGAGAGGTTGAGTCAAAGACTGCTGCTAAGAAGACCAAGAAGTCGGCTCCCAAGTCCGCTGCTAAGGTCAAGGAAGAGGATGAAGAGGCTGAGGACGACGAAGAAGAAGTGAAGGAGGAAGAAGAAGCCTAGATAGCCTTTCCACTTCGACTTCCAGGACGCTCAAGTGCCGAGATTCTGGGCAGTCACTGCGTCAAGCATTGATCGTGGGCGGCGATGTTGTTCATCGAAGACTGGATGGCGAACAGAGGATCAGAGATTGGTGGTTCTGGGCATCAAGCTTGGTGTGCTGATGATTAGATGGTGATATCGAGATGCTCGACCAACTTGCTTGGAGTGTGATAGCATGGGTAGACACACTTTACTAGCGTTGGTTGATTGTGCACCACACCGAGCATGCAGAAGATACGCAGCTCGAATGAAAGTTGTTTCATCACAATCGATAGAATACTCTCATTCTCTGAATCACTGTTTTCCGGAAGTTCAAGGTATAGGGGTCCCTCGGCAGGCTCCATCCGGCTCGGCATGAACGATCGCCGCTAACAAGATAAGCTTAAAGATCTGGGTTGGAGATTTTCTCCGCATACCACAAAATTTCTGGCTGCGTCCGTCCTACACACCAGCACATGACTGCGACAAGATGCCTGGATTCAGAGGTTCGCACAGAGGCGGAAAGCCTGCTGGAAGAGGTCGCGGTGGTGGTCGCGGGAGGGGTAGGGGTCGAGGTCGAGGTGGCGGCCATACAGCACAGAATCGAGATGCTTTTAGGACTTCGCGGCTGAAAGAAGAAGAGTGAGTTGGAGTATACTGAGAAGAAATGTTTAGACAACTAACGCGACCAGGGATGATGAAGATGATGCACAGGACGACGCCACTTCCGGTGACGAGGACGCTGAGCTGGAAGGAGACGACGTCGCAGAAGACACCGAATCCGCTAGCGAGGACGAGGCTCCTGCCGCAGATTCCTACGCTACACTCCTGCAGTCGCTGAATGCAGGCAGGGAGATGGGCGAACCCGCTCGAAAGAAGAGAAGAATCGCAAACAAGCAGACACATGTTGAAGTTCCTCCAAATGGAGAACAGACACAAGAAGAGGCGGTTCCTCTTCAGGGAACGCAGGCTGCTGAAGCGGATGACCAGCTGAAAGTGCTGGACGAGGAAGTCGAAGAAGAGGAGGAGCATGCTGATACGGTCCCAGCGGATGCCGATTCGGACGATGAGGAAACCATGCTCAAGGACCCTTTCGAGAAACATTACTCTACTGTGGAGGAAGAAGATCTCAAAATTGTAGTCAAACATGTCGACGAGAAAGATTGGCAGATACAAACCGCAACATTAGACGACAACATCCGAAGAACAAGCATGTGGTTGAACGGCAGATCCGGTCAAAATTGCCCAGTCAAGGGCGTAACGGATCTTTCCCTGAAACGAAGACTTGTCGAGGCTGGCACGAGGCTCGCTTCATCCTTGACCGCGGAAGAGAGAAATGTTGCCGGCTCAGTTTTCAACTACTCCGACATAATCTACGGAAACCGCAACCTCAAAAACTCGAGCCAGCTACGCGATCTTTCCTGTCTGCACGCTCTGAACCATATATTCAAGACACGAGATCGCGTTCTCAAGAACAATGAGAAGCTCCGCACACAATCCAATGCAGACACTTTAGATCTACGAGATCAAGGTTTCACCAGGCCGAAAGTCCTCATTATCGTCCCCACGAAGCAAGCATGTGTCCGGTTCGTCGACAGCATCGTCAAACTCAGCGAGCCAGAACAGCAAGAAAACAAAGCCCGCTTCCTCGAGACATACTCCCACGAAGATCCCGACGAGTGGCAAGATAAACCCGAGGACTTTCGCCAACTCTTCGGCGGCAACCACGAGGAAGACTTCCGCGTCGGACTGAAATTCACCAGGAAAACCATAAAATACTTCTCCGGCTTCTACAACTCGGACATCATATTCGGCTCCCCGCTAGGTCTGATGCGCACCATCACTACCGGCGGCGGCACCAGCAAGAACGACAAAAAGAAAGCCCACGACGCAGATTTCCTGTCGTCCATTGAAGTTGTGATCGTGGACCATGCCAATGCCCTACAAATGCAAAACTGGCAGCACGTCGACTATGTCTTCTCGCAACTCAATCTTCTCCCCAAGGACTCGCACGGCTGCGACTTCTCGCGTGTGCGTCATTGGTCTCTCGACGGCCAGGCAAAGTACCTGCGCCAAACCATCATCTTCTCCGAGTTTCTAACACCCGAAATCAACGCCCTCGCTTCAGGTCATATGTTCAATATCGCAGGTCGGGTCAAGTTCCAACCCACATACCCCGGCGCCATGCTCAGTGTGTCGTCTGTTCTGCCGACCAGCGTCTCGCAGACTTTCCTGAGAGTTTCGTCGGCGAACCCGCTCACCGACGCGGACGCGCGATTCAAGTTCTTTACAACCACGATACTGCCGAATTTGGTGCGCGACTCGAAACGCAACAACGGTATACTGCTCTACGCAACGAGTTACGCTGACTTCGTCCGTCTCCGGAATCATCTGTCGACTTCCTCTGATGCCACAAGCTTATCATTCGGGTCGATATCAGAGTACACGCCTAAGCGCGACGTCTTGCGCGCTCGATCGCATTTCTTATCCGGACGCTACGCTTTGTTGCTGTACTCGGAACGTGCCCACCATCATTTCCGATACCGCTTGAAGGGCGTGAAGAAGATTTTCTTCTACTCGGTTCCTAAGAATCCCTTTTTCTGGACAGAGATCATCGCGCTTTTGGGCCTCTCAGAGCCCGGCAGCCATGCTAATGGTAATCTTAAGGGTTCTACTGTGAGGGCAATGTTCTCAAAGTGGGATGCCCTGAAGCTGGAGCGGATAGTTGGCACTGAGAGGGTAGGCAGGCTGATTCATGATCGCGCTGGAGATACATTTAATTTTGTGTAGTTGACATATTGTTGGACAGACATACACACATCTGCAATCTCTGCCCATATATACGTTACGTCTATTCTAGGTCGTCAGGTGGACAAGCTAAGCTAATCTAAGCTTTCATGCCAATTACTATCTTTCAAAGCATACTGCACAGCAGCTTTGACATCGTCCACGATCGCTCGCGGTTCCCAGTTCGGCCGTTGTCCAGGCCGATCCTGATATACTCCCGTCCGTGTCAACAGACTCACCCACTCGACTTTATGAGGCGATTCGTAGCTATTGGCGCCTCGGATGTCACTCTCAGGATTGTCGCCCACCATGTATACTTTCCTCAGAGGCGGTGCTTTCTCGTGGAAAAGCTCGTCGCGGTGTCGGAGCAATTGCTTCTCCGCGAACTCGTACGTCAGTTTATACGGTTTGCCGATAATCTCCTTGTACAGTTCTGGGGTGGGGTGGTTCTTGCTCGACGTCAGTGCCTGCCACACACCTTCGACAGCGGCGCGGAAACCGCCCTGTCCAAGCCGCGAGAGGTGGTAATCGGCTGCCCAGAGAAGATCCGGGTTCGAGAAGTACAAGGGTGGTTGTCCATCCTGGAGATATCCGCTATTTGGTAGCGACGGGTCGCCGTTCTTGGACGAGTATGTGCCCATGATTCCCTGGTGTGATAGCATCACGTCCATTATCACTTGTAGATCTAGACCCCAGTCGCGAGGGTCGTTGTACACGAACACCGCGTCGATCTTGAGACTGTCTTCCGGTGAGGATGCGTTGATCGGTTTGGGCAGCGGACGGGCAAAGGTACCGTAGTAGCTTTCTTTAAAGGGCCTGCTGAACGGCGAGATCTCGGGATGTGCTGCGTATATATCGCCTGGGGTCACGACGTTGGTGAAGCCGTATTTCTCGGCTACCTCCCTGCATTTGCCGCCTTCTCCGCCCACGACCATGATACATTTATTGCGCAGGCCTTTTTCACCGTGAACCAGCTCGGCGAAGGGTGTGTGCGACTGGACGAACATAGAGGTATCGAGGGAGAGGGAGAGCTTTTCGGAGAGATCCTTGACACGTTCGGATTCATGTTTGCCGCCGCCGTTGGTCAGGAGGATGAATGGGATGGAGTTACGTTGCAGGAATTGCAGAGTCGTCGAGGCGTGAGGGATGGGTTTGGCGCTGCGGACGAGGACGCCGTCTATACTGCACAACGGTCAGGAAAGCGTCTGTGAAGTAGGGGTAACATGATTGAAGCGGAATCTGGATGACTTACTCAAAGGCGAAAGCAAAGTCGGGGACGGCCTGCTTGCTGTCACGCTGGAAGGACCTCTTCTGCCGCTGTAGTGGCCGGAAGAAGCCCGGACGACATGTGCGACATCTTGGGAGGGAGGACAATGCCCTCGAGCTGGATCCCAAGCTACTCGTCTTCATCCCCATCACCAGCCATGGGTGGGAAGGTGGGTTGAGGAACGCTGCGTCAATATCACGGCGGGCGAGCTTATCGATAACGGTTGCGCTTTGAAGCTAAGCGATTTACAGTAGAGTTTCGGCGAAGCGTGCAGCAACTCATGTAAAGAGTGAGCATTTGCCTCGGGGCGCGACAGACGTACATGGTTATTCCTGTCAACCTGGTTTCTGAAGACATGAAATGAAGAGCCTTGAGAAGCCTATTTACGGTATGTGGCTCGCTAAAATATACATATGTCCAATCTGATATCATATCCAACCCCATCCCTATCTTGTATTGTTCTCCTCTTCAGGAGTCGAAAAGAAAACTACAACTTTCAACCCAAAACAAATCTCCAACCTACGGCTTGCTGAGTTGCTCCTTGCGGTAAAACATAAAGTAGCCAAAGCAGACGCTCAAATTCAATGCAAGCCCGATCCAAAACCAGGCAGTCCAGATTTCGGAGACACTCTCGCTGATGTCAGGACTGATAGGACCAGGACCGATCTTGTTCGGCGCACAAGCTCTTGCCACGATCGTCGCAACGGAACCGAGAACTTGTGCCGTGATCAACGTGAACGCGACGTGAACGCGAGTGAGCGTGGCAAGGAGAATCATGCCCAGTCCAACACCTTGAATAGAGTCCAGCGTTCCGAGCCACAACCACAAAGAGCGCGACAGGAGTGCCGATGCAGTGTAGCCTCCAGCCCATGGCAGGTAGAGACCAATGTTGCTCGTACCCCACCAAATCTGAGCCCATCGCGGTGCACCAAGACCGATGGCAAAGAGTGGCAGGATCCAGCTGTGTGACTTGGAGAGATTGGCGAACAGCCATAGGAAAGCCGCCCAGACGCCGATGAAGAACAACACAACAAGGAGTAGGACTTGCCACGTCTTCGCGTGTGAGCTGCTCCAAAGGAAAGACCAATTCCGACCATAAGGTGCCGACAAGAAGAAATTCTGAACGACCACGGTGAAGAAGAACCACAGCACAATCTTGCGACGTGCCAAACTCTTGTAGAAACTAGGCATTCTGCCAGGCGCTTGTCGGTAATAGGTTGGCAATCCGAACCACATGACCAGCCCGATAGCCCAGAGCAAGATCGCAATGGGTAGTGTGATGGCGGTGATTTTCCAAGTCGACGACACCCCGTCACTAGCCGTCTCGACGCCGTTCGAGGTGCTCTTGTTGAGGTAAGAGCCCCAGTACCATAGCGCAACGACGTAGATTTGCTGAGTGCCTTGAATGACACAGGCTCGGAACACCCACGCTTTGACTTGTGCACCGCCTTCGTCACCAAAATTCAGGGCAAAGAAGATGGACCCGGAAGACGACGCAACCGCGTACATGCCAGTGCCGACGTTTTGGATCCAGCCTCTTCCACTAGCACTCGAAGCATAATGTGCAGTTCCGATAAGCATGAATGCGAGCCCGTAGAAGAAGAATGGTAGCGAAAGGCACAGCAACGAGGCAAAACGCCGGAAGAGGATCCACCAACAGATCGAAGTAGCGGCGTATATGCCGGCAATGGCGTACAATTTGTCTGCTGTCTGACCGACTTCGCCTGTCAACAGAGTGATTTGGTAGGAGTTGGCCGCAATGATCTGCCCGAAGCCCATGAAGAAGGCATATACAGGCCAGTCACCGATGCGGAGCTGCATCCATTTCCTCAGTCCAGTAGGTGGTTTGTAATCTTTGCCGAGCAAGAACTCCTCATTCAGGTTGTTTGCGTCGTGTTCCGATGAACCAGGCTCACTGGGTGCGTAGCTTGAGGCTGGACGTGACTCACGCGCACCCATAAAACTTGAGTTGGAGGAAAAGACGTTGTGTCGGCCCAGTTTGACGTTGCGGAATGTGTCGAACCATTGCTTCTCGGACTTGACAAGGAATTCTTCAATACAGACATTGCCCTCGGAGTTGCTGGCATTGAGATTTTCCAGCTTCTTCTCGAAGGCCCGCGCGAACTCACCCTGGCTGTCAGTGAAGAAAGGATCCACTTGCTGAAGCTTGAAGTCTGTCTTCTCGCCGATAATCGAATTCATCGAGAGTAGCGAAGGACTAGCAGATATCCGGTTGTTGGCTTCAGCCATAATTGGTGGCGGTGGAATGAGGAAGCCCGAGCCCGGCATGGGCGATGACGGAAGTGAAGGACTACCATCAGGAAGAAGTCTGTGGTTTGGCATCGGGGTCAACTCCATCCCGGGAGTTCGAGGAGATGGCAGTGGTTCGTCTCCGTTCACTGGTACGCTTTCATACCGTCCTCGAGTCTGAGAGGGCATGGTAAGTTGCTCGTCCGCATCATCGTACTCGCTATCAGAGTCTCCTTCGTCGTTATAATGACTGATTGCCGTGCCAATCCCTGAATCATCCCCTTCGACATCGAGCACTGTTGGCAAAACTGCGGGAACATTCGACTCAAGGCCATCGTGAGCGTCCTGAGCATTGATGTGTCCAGGACCACGGCGTGATCCGAGAGATGCTGATCTTGAAAGTCCTGGGCCTGTTCGTTCGGCTGTGTCTTGGTTTGGCTCACGCGTTTGGGCCAGACCCCGGAGACGTGCAGTTAGAGAGTGCATGGCTGAATGACTTGATGCCCGCGAGTGTGCCAAAGAAGGAGTGACTGTACCTCCTCCAGGCGTCGACCACCCAGCACTGGGCCAGATCATTTCACCAGCTGCCGAGTGGCGCTTGGTAGACTCCACCTTGTCGTGAATGCGGATCGCTGTCGACTGAAGGATTTCCAGGTCTTCGACCCATTGCGCCACAGGAAAACGTTGCTTGGCTGAGCGAGCTCTCATAAGCGCTCGGACTTCAGCCTTCGAGCTCAATGCCTCATCGATAGCTTGTCTGAACTGGTGGAGTAAATGTGTGGTTGTCATTGATTCGACTGTGTACCACCTGCGACGTACACGTTAGTATCAGAACATCACCTTGGAGAGTAAAGGATAATACATACCAGCCAGGCATTTGACCTAAACCACCGACCCTAGCACCCACACCAAGCGCGCCCTTACGACCAAACTCGACAGCGACCAATCCGAAAGGCTCGTCTCGTGAGGGTATTAACGCAAATTCTGCTCCAGAGAAGATGAAAGGCGGAAGCGCAGTGAAGACAGGCTTGGAGCACACCCTGCCTGGATAAAGTTTCATCATGCGGTCCAATTTGAGGGCAGCGAATTTGCCGTACAGGTCGATCACGGGCCCGATCGTGATTAGTTGCACCTTGGGATGGGATTCGAGAATTGACGGGAAAACGTCTGCAATAAGGTCGATACCCTTTTGCATCGACCAACGGCCGACAAAGACGAACAACTCGGCGTCTGCCTTCTGCTCTAGGCCGGCCCATTCTTGCGCCTGACGCTTCAACTCAGGACGGCTTGCCTCGAACTCGGGATCAACACGGATGTCTGACTCCTTGGGGAGTTGCTTATCCCATTCGCCAGTATCCGATGGATCGGGGTTAGGCAGTTTGCCAACCTTCTTCAAGCCCCAGAAGATAGGGTATCGGGCATAAGAGCGCTTGCCGTACTTCTTGGAAACGCCAACAGCACCGAAACCTTGCTGGTGAACTCTCAAGATCGATGCTCCTGCGTGAAGCAGATTGAATACTTCTCCAAACTGAACGTAACGCTGAACAAGTTCGGTCGACAGATTGAAGACTGAGCACACCTCCTCACGCTCTTGTTTTGTCCGCATAGGCCAGAGGCCTTGGAACTCGGCATTATGTAGTGACAAGCACGTAGGTATCGTCCTGGGAAGGAGATATAAAGGAGCAACCGAGCCGTGATAGTCGTTGATATGATAAAGGTCGACAGGGAAACGGTTGATGGTCTGAGCGATGCACTGGTTCCATGCCGAATAGTAGATGGCAGAGGACAGGTCGTCCATCCTAGGTGGATAAGGCTCAGTCTTCGTTTGTTGGCGGAAGACAGGCGCATCAAGCAGGACGTAGGTGATATTTCGCAGGACATGGTACTGTACCTGCACCTCGTACGGCTTGCCGAGTATGGTCACCGACATAGGATCAGCCTCATTGTCCGTAGGATAGTCCACGCCCCCAACACAAGGGACGACCCAGATCAGGTCTTGGTGACCAAGGTTCTTGCCCATCAGCTGGGCCATGACACCGAGACCACCAATTTTGATCTTGATCGCCCAGTCTTCGATATCATACTCCATTGTCGCAATCAAGACTGTCCGACGGCGTTGTTGGTCGATCACGGTACCCGCTTGCTGCAAGAACTTGGGTTTCTTCCGGTTGAACTTGGCCAGAAAGCCAGGAGAATCTTCCTCATCTTTGAGCTTCTTGAATTGCTTCTTTAGGGCCGCCGGAATTATTCCAGCCTTCTCGGTTATGCCCACTTCGTTGAATTTGACTTGATAGAAACTCTGCATGAATGACCAAACTCCGAATGCTGCGGTAATGATGGGAACAATCCATAGAAGTATGTATAGAATCAGCTGGCTCCACATACTACCGGACGGTATGAGCTGGAAGCGAAGGTCGCCGTCGTTGATAACAACACGCCAACCCAGATGTGGTCTCGGGGGCGGCTGCGTGATGTTTAGAACGACAGATGAGAGTGAAGATGGTGGAAGGCGATCGAGGATGGAGTCTCCGTCTGCGTCACCCATCACAATGGTCTCATCTGGCTGGCCATCTGGGTTGATACCCCATACGTTGATTTGTGCCAGTGCACCAGAAAGACTCCACTCCGTCATGAAATGGTGTTCCCAGGTAGCGTTATTGGTCAGCTTCATTTGGTTTTTCAAGCCAGCATCAAAGCCGTATTGATTGTATGGCCCGTTCAAGAAGAGATGAGGAAACCGTCGAGGAGTGTCAAAGTCCAAGTCGCTCTCTTGTATGTGATCGCTGCTGCCGGCCAGACGACTAAAATATTCGACGCGCACATGGGTACCTTTCCAAGCTTGTAAACTGGTGCCAGACCAAGGCTGCTCTTCGATTCGTGACTGTCCACCTTGGTACGGCATCCAAGCAGAAAATGTCGAGCCCCAATTGGTGCTGTACCGCCACTGATCTGCTCCAGGTGCCGAATGAGAGACGACAAGAGATCCATTGTCGCTCTTAGTGAGCATACTGGACGAATAGTTGGCACTTCTGGTGAAGATCATAGGATTGTCGATCTGACCTACTCGAAGTAAGAATTTGTCCACGGCATTCGTATGTTCACCCGTCTGGGAAGTCGCGTTCTTCACGGATATGGCGTGGATTCCGTTCGAGACGCCCTTGAGCGTGGCTGACCAAGACCATGCAGACAGGATGCTTCCTACGTAAGGCATTGTTTGAGCGTTGGTGACGTTACCGCATATGATGCTGTTCTGATCGATCGTGGGTGTGGTACCAGATTCAGTAGTGGAATTAAAGATGATGCTGTTCGTGACGCTGTCGCAGTCCATCTCCACGGAAAACTCGATCTCGATGTCGACCGATTCCGTGCCATTTGCGTCAACGGTGGACTGGAGGCGAACATCGTGTCCAGGACTGTATTTGGTGATCATGGGTTTTGGGCCCACCCAATCGTCAATGGGGACGTAAGCTCGGAAGTCGTAAGCAGCCATGTCCAGACTGCTCAAACAGCCGTTGGGATTCGTTGAACCGTTGATTCCCAATTTGTGGATACTGTCATCAAGAATATGCTCATCGTAGGGATAGAAAAGATTCTTGACGACAGTGCCAGCATCATATGGTGAGATCAAACTTGTAGTATTGAGGTCGGTTGAGTTGTCGTTGCAGTCGAAAGTGTAGGTCGTAGTGGCATTTGCATTGGAGTATAGAAGCCAGATTGGGAGGTTGCCAGCTCCAGTGCCGCTGAGATCCTGGACACCGGGGAAACCTGATCGCATGACCGACCACATACCTGTTTCGGTTGTCACTGTCCCCGAACCAGGATATTGAATCTGCTCGGTCTGGTTCGAGAGTTGTTGCAGGAAAAACCCATCCTGTAGAACTGGAAATTGTTCGCGCAATATGTTCATGTGGTGGATGATGTTTCGCACAGGATGAGAAGGATCTCTGTGATCATAGCTAACGGTGTCATCCTGACAGCCATGTCGCGTGGAGTTCAAGGGCATGTTGAAGAACTGGGTGCTATCCAGATGGTAGCAGCCATGACTTTGCCATGCAGTGGCGGATGACATTGCTTGTCGCCCGAAAATGTAGTTGGACGCCGTGTTGTCCAGGACATAGAAAGCCTGTTCTTCGCCCCATAGAAGCAACGGCGCACCTGGCATTTGAATTGTAGTAACAAAGTGGCCGAGAAGTTGCCGCTGCACTCCATTGGTAATGGCAGGCCATCGAAACACGTCTTGATTCGTGACGCCGTACATGTGTCTGGGATCGAAGAGTCCAGTATTTGGATTAACAAAATCGTTTGTCATAAGGAAGCTGTTCCACATGTCGACCCAGTTGGGTGGCGCGTCGTAGCCAGCCTCGAGGTTTCCATCCATACCCAGGAATCTGGTCAATGTACGGTAGACGGTGTAGTGGAAAGCCGCAGCGTCGAGTGCGTTATGTTCTGAATCCCTCAGGAAGTATTTGTCTGCGGAATTGTTGGTCATAGTGACCGCAGCGGTCAGGTTGTCCGGTTGCATATCAGGTTGTCTACCACGGCCAACGTAGAGCGATCCGAATACGTTACCACCAGTGATTTCTCCTGGTGTGAAGAAGTTTTGTTTGCCAAACCTCCTAGCACACGTACGCATGGCATCGTTCATGGAGCCCATGGCATCAATCGTACTCTGAGTGGCCTTGTCGTAACGGTAACCATCGATGTCCAGATTCGCTATCAGCATGCAGTAGAAGTTTTCCAGCTTCTGGCGGACAGGCTCATGCCATTCACGGAGACGGTCTTGGACTGAGGCGAATTTCGAGAGTTGACGTCGCCAATCTGGAAAGACACCGAAGGCTTCGGTATCGCCATACTGGTCAAACTATACATCATTCAGTATCGCACTCAACATAAGAGGTAATGTACCACGTACGTCGCTATCATAGCAGCCAACCATCTGACTAGTGACATCGTCGCCGACAGGGTATCCAGTCTCCAACCAGAATTTGGGATAGGTACAGGTCTTGTTATAGTCATTGCCGATATTGAAGTCGTGATAGTGACGATCAGTCTTCCACTGTACTTGGTGTTCGGCTAGTGTGAAAGGAGTCGTGGTGTTGAGGTAAGTGTCGAACCCGACCAAGTCACCTAGTGTGGCAAAGGTATTGTCCAAAACAACATACATATTCCGTGCATGTATCTCTTGAACTGTTGTGCGCCACATGTCAATGTCGCCAAAGTGCTGATCGAGGATGGACAGGTCAAGCGGTGAGTATTGATCGTAGCCCCATGGGGTATTAATGAAAGGAGAACCTGCTATGTAGATGCCCTACACCATCATTAGTCCAGCCTTGTGGTCGGTAACAACATGACATACCTTGATACCCATGCCTTGTAGATAGTCCAAGGTATCCACCAACCCCAGGAGATCGCCTCCGTGGCGCATCTGGTTTGAATTGGGGTCATGCTCGTAAGAAGTTCCATTAATGTTATCGTTTGAAGGGTCGCCGTTCACAAATCTGTCGAGGAAGAGTGTGTAAAAAGGAAATCTCCAGTTCGAAGGTGACGGTGTATAGTCATGTCCAGACCACTCCCCCCAATAGTCCAGTGGGTTGACAGCTGTCTTGTTCTGATTGAGGTTCCACTGGACATAAGCAGGATCATATCTGTATGCAGAAGAAATCGTGAAGAGAAGACATGTGCTCAAAATCCAAGCATTAGACATCATGTTAAGCAGCAGAATAGAAAACGAAAGACCTGGCCCAAAAACGACTGACTGAGACAAAGAAAGCGAATGTACGCAGCCGCGAGGGTGCAAGATGTTTGTAAGGAAGATTGGAAGATACAGACCGCAATGGCAAAAGAGAGGATGGCATGAGAGCAAAAGCACGACAGTATCTGGGGACTTGCCACACCCTCCTGAGTTTGGGCTGCCCTACCTCCTCGTGTCCACGCGCTGACGCCGCACGCAGAAACCTAGATGGGGTCCTCATGAGCGGACCAATGATGGAGGCTATGAAGTCAGCCGCAAGGGTGGAAAGAGGTGTTGAGAATCAGCGCACGCGAAGCGCTCATCACACTATTCCCCTAGTGGAGTGATAGTTGAGACACGATAAGCCCTGCTCTGCCACTTTGAGCCATCCACCACGAGGCTTATGCATACTTGCAAGCCAAGGACCGGGAACTCTCCAAGCGGAATTGCTAAAGAATGAAAAATATGTTGCAGAGACGGGACGACAAACCAGGAACCCGAGTCTCCTGGCTGGTGCAGTGGTGGACATGTCTTGATCCGGAAACCATACGTAGGCCGCTCCATCCACAGTCAGCAAACACAGTTTTCATCAGGAGTGAGTTTCACAAGGCTGTGCCTGGAATGTGGACAAAGAGCCATAACGGTACTGCAGCAGGTGCTGTATGGTGACATCAACCCAACGACCCAGAGTGGCCATCCGCCATCGGCTTTGAGCGTGATAAATGCTGCGGTAGTAGGTGGCCAAGGACTGTTTTGGCGAGCGATAAGGCTGATGATACTCGTACGTCGAATACTGAGTTGGCCTGGGCAAGACATGGTGGTTTTTTACCAGGTCAGACCCGGACGACGAAACACCGAAAACGGATATCGCCAGGTTCATGCCAGTAGTGTTTTGTTGTGCAACATCCAATCGTGGTGAGGAGATGATACCATAAAAAGCTAAAAACCTGCATATGAAAATGGAGCGGTTACAATACATGAACGTGGAGATGAAATTGTCCCTGATTAGCAATTCGTCATGTGTCGGCGACTGTTTCCGCTGACACGGCGAATACTGTGTCTCTCAGAAGCCGAAAGGTTTCTCACATTGTAGCACTGGAAATGGCCTTTAGAAACATTAGCTCGGGAATTGCTTACCTCCTAAGACATTATACGCCGGTCTTATCGCAGCAATACATTATGCTGCAAAGAATGTTTCCGATTAGCGAACACGGAGCATTCCGGTACCTTGCCGCTGTTAACGACAAGGCGTTCGAGACATGGCAATCCGCAGGGATGACAGTGGCACAGTCGGTGAGCAGATTACGAGTATCTGGTGATGAGGCGGGATGAAAATCTCTTTCTTACTTGCTGGCGGGCCGCCCCTGTAGGATTGTGTGCGTTCCTGCAGCATCAGGGGGCTGAAGTGATCGAAAGCAGTATGAGTACGAGTGCCTGTATGATTCGGAGCGAAAAGAGGCTCACAGGCTCCGTCCGAGGGAGACAAAGCCTGGGATCAGCAACTTCCCTTGGCTGCATAAGAGTGGTACATGATAAACATGATGGTGGACAGGCGAGGGGAATTGTTGGTTGGACGTTGGAACAAACAACTGACTGGTCGCTCATCAGGCTTGGCTGACGCTATGCCCTTTTCAACGTGTTGAGGCACGTTTTTACTGTGGGCGGCGCATGGTTTAATCTTTTTTCCTTATCGCCATCCCTGGAGGATTTGCCATCTAGGCTCCTCTACTACGGTATGCTCCTCTATTGGTATCCAGAAAAGTGACATGCTATGTCGTATGTTGACAGGGGGCGCGTCATTTTCGTTGCATCTGATATTTATGATTCCACATTGTGGCGCTACCATGACCTCTGTCTCATCGACTTACTCGCCTTGTCACAGGCTGCAAGAGACAAAAGATTAATTCCTACCAAGCAAACGATTCCCATCCAGACCAGCATACCTACCCAGACACAAACATCTTTCCGGCCTTGGAAACCGGCTTTTTGTAACATATCCTGAGAGCGCCCGGGGACAGGGATTCACCATCACGCTTATCATCAGCCACCTGGGCGCCACCTGCGCCAGAAACACCATCCTCCCGAACTTCCCGAGAATCCACATCAGCGCCAACGCTGCCTCATCCTTGCTCACAGCATGTGGCTCATACTTATGGACTCACAATTCGACCCAACCAGAGGTGCCACGTCCCAGTACTCTGTTTCTGACGGCCGCTGCGGCACTCCCGCTGTTATGACTTTGACACCAAACCGCGTTTTTGAAGTATCCCGTGCCCACAGTCATCCCCTAACACAAAATCCACCTCTGGCCCGCTGCGAATTACGCTGATGATCACAAAGCTCGAAGATGGTCGACAACCACTGCCACTCAGTCAGACCTATGACCGCATAAAGTCTTTTCCAATTCACGGCTTTGCTCCGGGAAATTAGTCATCGGCAAACTTGACCCTTCAGTCCGGTGACACCGTCCCATCATGCTAGGCTCCAGCCTCGTTGTGTGGTGAGTGACTGAAACCTGGATACAAGTCTAATTATAGCAAAGATACTCTACTATCCCAAAGGTATCGTCCATCGAGGACGGCTGCACTTTGGGACTCATGACATGTGCTCACCTCCAGAACTTCAAATCCCCTTAATCAAGCGCCTGGCCGTTGGGAGATCACTATCAGACACGGCTGGACACGAAACGGTGAACCATAATGATGTTGGTCGAACTCAATTTTTGACATTTCCATGATCGACTTTACAGGAATGTGGTGAACTTTAACCCCGAAAATCATGGGGGATCCTGCTTTCTAGACCGGTTATGCAGCAAAGGGTCTGTCTGTTTCCCAAAGAGGCACCACTGAACGACGCCATCTCGACCAAAAACATACAGTCCCAGCAGATCTCGTGTTGAATTCCCATCCTTTCATACCAGACAGCCTTTCAGACAATCGTCGATCACAAATAGCGCACAATTTCGTGGCGTAAGATCCAAAAGTGGCTTTCTCGTCCATACACCTTCGGCAACAGTGTCACCGCATTGTCTCCGGCTGGTACTTGACGTGGTGAACACACCTCGCGGAAACCAAAATAAATGCAAGGCTTACACACGTGTTTCTCCATACGTGTATGCACACTGCCACAGGAGAAATTGGCTCGTGAATCGGTGACCTGGCATAGGGAGAATAGATCGGGAATCGGGAAATAAAGTGCTCGCTTACCGGGATGACCAGGAGTCTGGCCCTTGCACGGAATTTCGCCTCGGAGTCGTCGATAAGCCATCCCGCCTTGTCTCCGGAAACTCAAGTGGCCTCTTCAAAAGGCAGGTGTTTCCCCCGGAGCAGACAAAAGGGCGTCTCAAGCCCCAAAACCTGCTTTGAGAAAACTTTGAGTTCGTAGGCTGTAAAACGGGCAAGGAATTCAACTACTCAGGTTAGTGCTCGTATTGTTGACCAAATCAATAGTGCTGGGTTCTGTGGCGCATAGATAGCTCAGCCTGATCGTTGCAAGTCCACGACTTCTCGGTGTGTCCTCTTCAGCTCCCACAAGGACATTTGCAATAGTATGTAGTACAATGCAGCTACTGAGAGTTCCTGGGCCACCGCTGAAAGTGATGCCGTCATATGGCCATGTACAGGGAAAGGCTCAGAAAGCTTGTCGACGGAACTTTGTGAATGTTCATGAATGCCAGCAGCACGCGTTTGTGACGCGTTCCATAGGAGTGATGCGTGTTTGGCGGAGCGTTAGACATTGAAGAGAACATCAAAGATGGACCGATTATCTGCAATATTTCAAGAAGGTAGTTGGATCTCCCACGGGCAGCTATCATATCAACCCATCTTCACTCTTGAACTTAGTGACCAAAAAGTTGAATAGAAAAAGAGGTCAGACTCGATAATGGAAAGTAAGTCCCAAGAAACAACGTCAACAAAACGCCAAGAATTCGAATCTCTTCTTCATCAACACCATCTCTTCTTTCATCTCTCCTTCACTATCATACATTATTCATCCACCATCTCTTCTCCCTGTACTCACTCTCCTGGTCAGACGGTTCGATGAACCTGCCTAATGACAACCGTTGTAACCCTCTTGCTGCCAAACTTTGACACTTTTCACCACCATCTCTCCACTTTGATTCCATGTCGGATACCAGCTATCTCTGCCGTTCCAAAAATCCTTCCGCGGATTTGGACTTTCGTCAACCCATGGCTTGCCATTCTTGTCATCTTGAAACCAGCCGTTGGTCCCACCGACAGCAACGTTCATGATAAGGTAAAAGTCCTGGTCAAATGGAGTTGAAGCTCTGCCTGTCTGTGACCAAGGATCAATATACTTGGTGCCGTTGCTGTTGGCTTCAGGAAAATGCCCACGTTCCCAAAGACCTTCCTTATCGAAAGTGGTGTACAACACCTGCAATAGCCGAGTGTCAATGTATGTGAAGAGGTATTTTTCTGACCACTCAAGCCCAAATGTGTGGAATTGCTTCGCGAATGTTGTATGCAGAGCGTTCCTCTTCACATTGGTCCTCCACCAGGCATCGTTGACGGAATCCGGACCCCAGTGTAACGAACTCGACACGATGTTGTTGCCTCCCTGTGGATACGTATAGTTGTTGCCTCGAGACTCGACAATGTCAATCTCACCAGATTGCGGCCATTCACCATACACATTCTTGACAGGGAGCATCCATATTGCGGGCCAGAGCCAGTCGCCGGCAGGCAGTCTAGCTTCGACCTCGATGCGGCCATACTTGATGGAAGCACCCTTCTTCGTGTTGATTCTACCCGACTTGGCAGGGTTCGCGATGGTTCCATTTGTGGTGTTTGTGCCGGTGATGCAGTTGCTCCAAAGTGACGATGTACAGATTCCCTCGGCTTGAAGGTTGATCATACTGTTCTTTTCGATCAAGCTTGGATCTTGCAGTGTCGGCTTGATGCGCAGCATACCGTCCTGGATGAACACATTTTCCGTCGTTACTGTGGTCTCTTCAAATTGGCCATTGCCGAACCCGCCAACTTCAGCTTCTTTGGTCCAGATGTCCGCCTCCCAGCCCTTGTTTGGAAAATCACTCATGTAGACTGGGCAGTATTTGTGGTTCACAACTGTCTGAAGACCATCCCAAATCATATACCCAGCGATCATGAATCCGACGAGCATGCCGATCAAGGGTATGATTGTCACCCACTTCTCTTTCGGATCCTTCACCTTGGTCCATGGTCGCTCAATCTCCCCTTTCTTGACTCTCCGAGATTGAAAGTATCTCTGCGTGGCTACACCTTGGTTCAATGCAGCTGAAGAGGTATTTCTTGAAGGATCTTGCGATGCATATGGGGTCAAGAATGGGTTTGCAGACTTCTCTTGATGATACTCAGTCGGTGAGGGTATTTGCGGAAATGGTAGTCGTGGCCTAAACTCCGACGAAATGCTTGGCTGGGAAGAGGATGCCATCGTGAAGGTTTGCAAGAGCTGACGGCGGAGCAAGACGCGATCGGAGCTGGCTGTGGCTGGTGGACGACGAAATCTACAGGTGAGTGATACCTGCAACGCTACTCGACAACCGAAGGGATCTTTCACGAAATTGCAGTACTTATTTGATTCGCGAAACAGCGAGGGCAATGGTGGAATGTTCTCACGAAGTTCCACCACGAAAGCCGGCATCATATTGCGCCAGCTGACGAATACAAGCAATCTCGGGATCGTGACTACGTGTCTCAGGCATTTTTACAAGCAACATCCGTTCGAATCAGCATAAGCCATCATCACCTATTACTTCTCGCCGCGGTTGGCTGTTGCCTTACCAAAAGATCAGTCTCTCAGGTCTCAGAAATGCAAATACGAAATATATTGGATTGCCCTACGCAAGACCGGGAAATGTTGATCATAGTACAGCATTGTGGAATATCTCTAGATCTGGCTCATTCCTCAACGATGGGCTTCTATCCAGTACCAGAACTGTCAGCATCTTGATTACTCCATGGTGGCACGATTATCATCGCTTAATGCACGATATCGATTGCATGTGCCAATTTGCCAGTCAACGCTGGGTTCCGACAGCAAATGGCTAGATCACCGTGCAACATCAGATACACATGACGATCCAGTATCGTCGCGAAAAGGACTAAGCTAATTGTAATAGGATGTATACGACTGAGACCATTCTGATACACGACGTCAACTTGACCACTCCTGCTCCCATTCTGCGTTTCGACGTTTTAGATCGAGATTCTTGCTTACATCCTCCAAACGAGGTCAAAGATGAATCTGCACACTTTCAAACGAGTCCTGGCACACAAGCGTTCCTCATATTTGGTAACAGGTGTCATCAGTCTGCTTCAGCCAGGAAGACAACAGTCACTACCGTTTATGTCTGGGAGTTAAATCACTTCGGGAGATCTTACATGCTAGAAGATCTGCCAATGTCTCGGACACTGTCCCCATGGTATCGCCGAAGAAATCTAGATCAAACACGGCAATCAGCAGTTGTCCTCAGCTCAGGGGTGCTGCTTCAAGTTTGGGATGTTCTCGTTGAGCATCGAAGGGCTACTCCTGCAGTTCTCTTTCTTGTGACCTTCCCAATCTTCCTGAACGACGCCCGAACGGCATACAGGAACAGCAACTCTTGCTGGACGGCTCTCAACCTTGCGATATGCCTCCACCAGCATTCGGACCTCCCCCTGGATCCCCAACACAGAATGGCTTCAACACCGACGATTCTCCAGTGCAAAGTAGCGCGGCTTCCATCAGCGGCAGATCAACACATAGCACTAAAAGCGCGTTCCTCGAGGAGATCAAGCATGAGATCATGGTCAGTCACCTGTATCAACAACAATGCTCGCATCTCTGGGTCGGCGATGGCAGTGGTGAACGTGAAGGTGTACTCCTACGCAAATCGAGAGGCCAGTACCTCGCATGTCCCCAGCCACTTCTCGACTCACAGCTCGCCGAAGCATGTGCTGAACTCAATGTACAGGTAAGGCTGCCCCTGAGTCCATCGAGACTCGTTCCAGCTGACTTTGAACCGAGGTTGCCATGACAGTGAACTCACGAGTCATCAAGACGTTTCTTGCGTGGGCGCCTGAGACCACCGATGTTCCATTGATGAACGGACTACGGGTACAGATTCTGCCTACCATACAGGACCTCCCTCGTGCGCGAAAATATCAATTTGCAGCATTCATCGCCTCGGAATCACTGTTGGTCGTGTGGGATGACGAGCCTGCGAATGTGGTAAAGAGGGCGAACAGCATCGAAGCACAATTGATGGAGCTCGTCTGGCAAACCGGCGAGGCTGGAGAGCACGAGGACATCTCCAATGAGAAAGGCGGCAACAGCAGCGTCAGCATCGACTCTGAGTTGGGAGAGGGACCTGAAGACCGGCCGACCAATCTGATGAACACCATCCTCGTGGCCTTCACGTTGATCATTGTCGTTGTCCTGCTCGGCCTGGCATGTCGGTCCCTAGCCATCGAGATTTCTGTGGACAAGTCGTACCTGCGTCTCGCATTCTTGTCGCTGGTTCCCATCCAAATCTTCTTCACATTGGTTCGTTTGTCACCGCCATCCCCTCAACCTCACTGCTAACCAATCCACAGTTCTTCGCCCAAGTCATAGTCGGCTGTGTGGCACAGTGCTTCGGCCCCGTCCGCCAAATGCAAGTGAACTCAAAGTACTTTTCCGCCAAATGCTCACCTCGCCTACGCACCACAACGCTCCCACACGTCACGGTCCAATGCCCAGTATACAAAGAAGGCTTGTCCTCAGTCATCGCACCAACCGTCCGCTCAATCAAGCAAGCAATCTCCACATACGAGCTCCAAGGCGGCACAGCAAACATGCTCATCAACGACGACGGCCTGCAAATCATCGATCCGGACGAACGTCAAGCCCGTATCGATTTCTACCAGGACCACAACATCGGATGGACAGCCCGCCCCAAGCATGGCAGCGAAGGATTCGTACGCCGCGGAAAATTCAAAAAGGCATCGAACATGAACTACGGACTGATGCTCTCGTGCAAAGTCGAGGATAAACTCCGCCAACTCGACCGTCCGTCAACCTGGACTCAGACTGACGAATCTGACGCATACGATGACTGCCTGCGACAAGTCCTCGACGAAACACCCCGAGCCTGGGCGGCCGGCAATATCAGGATAGGCGACTACATCCTCCTGATCGACAGCGACACGCGCGTTCCTACAGATTGTCTCCTCGACGCGGTAAGCGAGATGGAACACTCCCCCAATGTCGGCATCATGCAATTCGCATCTGGCGTGATGCAAGTTGTCCACACATTCTTCGAGAACGGCATCACATTCTTTACGGAACTGATATACACGGCGATCGAGTACACCGTGGCGAATGGGGATGTAGCGCCGTTCGTTGGTCACAACGCCATCTTGAGGTGGAGCGCCATTCAGCAAGTTTCCTACATTGACGACGACAACTACGAGAAATTTTGGTCCGAGTCACATGTCAGCGAAGATTTCGACATGTCTCTCCGTCTCCAGTGTGACGGGTACATCATTCGTCTTGCATCCTGGGCGCACGGCGGTTTCAAGGAAGGAGTCAGTTTGACGGTGTACGATGAACTGGCGCGCTGGGAAAAGTATGCTTACGGATGTAATGAGTTGCTTTTCCACCCGCTACGACAATGGATATATCGGGGTCCGTTCACAGAACTGTTTCGACGGTTCCTGTTCTCGAATATTCGGTTCACCAGCAAGATCACTATCATCAGCTATATCGGGACGTACTATGCTATTGGAGCTGCGTGGATCATGACCCTCGCGAATTACTTTGCTATCGGCTGGTACAATGGGTACTTGGACAAGTACTATATCGACAGCTGGAAGGTGTGGTTCAGTATTGTCATTGTGTTCAATGGTCTGGGCAACATCGCGCTCGCAATCATGCGCTACCGGATCGGACAGAAGTCGTTTCTCGGTGCGCTGTTGGAGAATTTCAAGTGGATTGTGATGCTCTCGATCTTTCTGGGTGGGTTGTCCCTGCATGTCTCGCAAGCTTTGTTGGCGCATATGTTTGAGATTGATATGAGCTGGGGTTCGACGAGTAAAGAGGCGGAGTTCAGCAATTTCTTCATCGAGGTGCCCAAGGTGATTCGCATGTTCAAGTTCAGCATTGCGTTTGCCTTGGTTGGAATCATCGGTATGATTGTGCTGGCGACGAATCCTGGCGGGTTTATACCTTATGATTGGGTGATTGCGGATTTCATTGCGATATTGCCCATGAGCACTGTCACGGCGAGTCATTTGTTGTTGCCGATTGTGTTGAATCCGGCGTTGATGACGTTCTCTTGGTGATGGAGAAGTGTCGCGGATTTGTTGGACAGATGATGATCGGGATGCTTGGTCTGGAAGAAGGAGAGAACGGGTTCAGTCATACAATCGCTGGACTGTGGTAGCTAGGATATGTAATGCTAATATCTGAGTACCTTCTCCTAACAGTGTCCGCGCCATGGCAATGCATGCAAAGCCACCTTTCAGGCGTTGCCTGGATATTTTTATACTTACATGCTCTATGAGACTTTGAGCACGGCTCTGCCAGCAAGTTTACCGGCGATCATCAGGTCGATGTACTTGTCCAGATCTTCCAAATCGCCTCTGGTCAGAATTGGCTAGTAGATTGTCAGTCAGAGAAAACTCCATACCCTGGATTCAGACACTTACGTGTACCAGGCCTCGCGCAGTAAAGTCAAGAGCCTCTTCAACATCTTTCAAGGTACCTGTCACACTGCCGACCACGTTGAGTTTCTTCAAAGCCAGCATGATGGGAGGTGCGCCCGCGATAACACTTGGATCTGTGGGCAGACCGACAGCGACAACTGTTCCACCAGGACGGAGGAAGGTTGGTGCTGAGGCGTAAGCTTCTTTCGTAGCGGCTGTAACAATGACACCATGGGCGCCATATGTTGTGATTTTCATGACTTCTGATGCGATGTCCTGGACTTTTGTAAAGTCGATGAACTCTTCAGCTCCAAGTTTCTTGCAGAGTTCCCGTTTTTCGTCTCCTCCATCGACGGCGATTATACGCATACCCTAGACTGAGGTTAAGCCGAGCTGTGCTGACTTGTCTGAGGGGCTCAACATACCATGGCCTTTGCGTACTGCACCGCAAAATGTCCCAGGCCACCGCCCGCACCAGGCAGCACCTGAAGTGACACGTTAGCATTCCTAACAGTGTGTATAGGTTGACTTACGATCCATTGGCCAGGTTTGACATTGCTTCTCTTGCAAGCAGTGTAAGCAGTCACACCGCCGCACATGATGGGTCCTGCCTCTTCGTCGGTGACGCCCTCGGGAATACGAGTGGTATATCTTCCGTCACTAAGGGCGTATTGTTGGAATGTTCCAGCCGCAGTAAAGCCCGAGTTCTTCTGATTGGGGCAATGAAGCTCGTCGACGCCGTTGGTGCAAAATTCGCATTCACCGCATGTGCTCCAGACCCATTTGATTCCGGCTCGGTCTCCCACCTTCCATTTGTGATGCATATCATCACCGACTGACACGACGACACCGGCACCTTCGTGGCCAGCAATGCCTTTGGCAGATTCCTTCATGTCCACGCCGAATGAGGCCCATTCGTCATGGAGCAGAGATTTGTCCGAAGCGCAAAGGCCAGTCCTAAATCAGCTGTTAGACCAGATAGAGGCTGAGGGTCGTCGCACTAGCCAGTTGATCTTGACGAGGATCTCTCCTGGAGCAGGAGAGGGCACGTCGACCTGATGGATAGGGGCTTTGGCATCCTTGCCGGTGCCCACTTTGACTGCAGCTTTTTGCTGTCTGGGAATGTCAACTGTCGCCATGATGAAGTAGTAATCTGCAAGATAAATCAAGTACACGGGTATTGGTCGAGCAAAAGGACACTAGGTGCACAACTGGGCAGGAAGCCAGTATATATATATGTGCTGGCCTACTCCTCACGGTCAAGAGGAACCTACTGCCTCGAGTTTACCGATGCGTTTACAACAGTCGATCAGCATAGCCGCACAAGCCAGGTAACATCCCATCTGTCCCACAGCTCCACAGCCTCCCAAGACCTCGGGGTTGTTTCGCAAGCGACTGACTCGACCAGATGAACGAGGGCATAAAAGGCGGGGTACTGTACTTCTGGAGTAAAAAACGCGGCTCCGATCAGGCCGAACGACCCACCAACTTTAAGCTTGACCTACTGTACCTCTAGCGATAATTAAGTGTCTGGGCACTCATACGTCGTTTAGCTGTGGAGATGGCGCAGTGTCATTGCACCGTCGTGTTTGGAGGCCTGGCAATCTAGAAGGTGATTGTTGTGCTGACTTGCACATGAGAACTTGAGGGAAAGAAGTTCGAAAGGGATGACCGAGGTAATTTGATGAGGAAGGTCTGCCGAGTCCCCGTATCTGGCATCGTCAACATCACTCACGACTTGGTACGGAATTGGATGAATGAGTGTGCATTGACTGCCTCCCATCAGCCTTAGACCTTATAAAGTCCAGCTCACATCACAGCCATGGTTCTCGCCGTATGCACAGATTGCCCCATTGATTCCTCCCCGGAAACTGACAATATGGTGTCTAGGCCGTCGGGCAGATATGCTCGACAGCATCCATGGCTCATAACCTGGCGCAATGCCAGAAGCTCGTCTCCAAGGCTGTCGCAGCCGGTGCAAAAGTATGTAACTATATGTCGGTCCATCAAAAGTCGGCATTGACCATGTCCTTACCAGCATCGCTCCCTCTTAGGCACTGTTCCTCCCTGAAGCTTCCGACTACATAGCCTCGTCAGCAACCGAATCAGTATCACTTTGCCAAGATGCTTCCAAGAGTCCCTTTGTCCGTGGTCTGCAGCAGGCTGCAAGGGAGAATAGCCTGCCGATCAACGTGGGAATTCATGAACCCACAGAACCACCATCCAAAAGAATCAGAAACACCTTGATATGGATCGATAAAGAAGGAGACATTGTCCATCGATACCAGAAATTACACGTCTTTGATATCGACTTACGGCCCGATGGTCCCAGACTGAAAGAGAGTGATTCTACAGAACCTGGACATGAAATTGAGCCGCCTTACCCCAGCGCACTGGGCAAGATCGGAAGTCTGATATGCTTCGATTTACGCTTTCCGGAACCTGCACTCCGGCTCCGTCGCTTAGGCGCCGAGGTATTAGTGTATCCGTCGGCCTTCACTGTCCCAACCGGAAAGCTGCACTGGGAGATACTATTACGTGCAAGAGCCATTGAGTCGCAAAGTTGGGTCATCGCAGCAGCACAATGTGGCAGGCACAACGAGAAGCGCGTCAGCTATGGCGATGCCATCGTCATGACACCCAATGGCCAGGTTGCCGGCCGATTGGATCATGTCGATAACATCGAAAACGAGAAAGAAAATGGCCGCGAACCAGACCTTTTCACAGTTGACATTGACTTGGAGTCTGTCAAGACCGTGAGGAAAGGCATTCCTCTGCTGCGCAGAACCGATGTCTACCCAGAAGTTTGAGTCATAAAGTTACTCACCATCAGACACGTCCCGACTACTGTGGCTCCAAAATTACGTCTCCAGGTCCTAAGATTGGGTGTTTTATGCCTGTCTCCCCAGCCTCCGGATAGGGTTTGCATAGTCATGCACCTCATTTTGAACCAAGGAAGATTGCGCCTCCATGTCGAGCTGGCTCCGGATGCTTTGCCGTGTGCCTATCAAGTAGAAAAGCACGTTGCTAAGGCCATACTAGCACATCGAATGACAAGCAGCTAAGCGGTGATGTTTGTCCACTTACCTAAAAGCGGCCAAGATCTTCCCCGAAAACATCCTCAACCTCCTTAGGGAGGAGTTCTTCGAACATCGCCGTGCAGAAATCAAGAAGGTGCACAAATATACGAAGAACCTCGACTTGTGTGACTGTGAGATTGTCGCAAACCAAATCATTCGAGATGACAAGCTCGTGGACGAGAAGGGAAGAGATATGGTCTGGCCAACAAAGTCCCTTGATTGGGAGCGCGACATCGTGGTAGCTGGTGCAAAGGTCGAGACAGCGATTGAGTTGGCTGAGGATCTGGCTCGGAAGGCTGAGCGGGGCCGTCGCAAGGCTGAGAACGCCGGTCGCGAGGCAGAGGAGGCTGTGAAGGAGATGCGACAGATTCTGCAAAAGGATTTCACCGCATAAGAGAGTCGACGTCACATGGTCGAAGCTGCAACCAACTGTACATGCGATAACTCAGAAATAGCACATCGCAGGAGCAGAAAATATGACAAACGAGTTTCGGGCAAAGTTCAAAGAAGGGGGTTTGTTATTGACGTCAGCCAAGCGTGCCAGGCACCCAAGGCATAAGTATCCTGAAAACTACCAGGTGCACTGCAGGTGGTCCAGTACTGGCATCTCCAAAGTAAAACCGTACGTCAAGCGACCCTTGCACACATCCACTTCGCAGGTACCGCTGAGAATAACTTCATGACGACGTCTTCACTTCACAGTCATTGGTCCTCGCCATGGTCCTCTCTGTACATGCCTGCGGCCACTCTCTCTACCTCAGCTGCGAGTCTTGTCTTCTCCTCCGCTAGGATATGATCGTAACACGCCCTGACCTCGTCTCCCTCCTTCGAGGCTCGGTTCTGGCCCTGCTCGCGGAGTTTGTTGTAGCGAGCCATGTTCTCCGAGGTTTCTTTTCGTGACTGAGCGAGAATTGTGGCTTCTGATTCACGAAGCTCTTGGACTTTCTCAGCAAGGCGTCCGGTAGATTCAGCGAGACGTTTGCCGGAATTCTTGGTATGGGGTTAGCTGGCTCTTAGCAAATGGAGAACAATGGTTGTCACCTCTACATTGTTGACTATGCCTTGGGTTTTCTTCTCGGCGTTATCGACGGCAAGTTGTCGAATACGCGCCTTGTACCGATCATCCTGCTTGATGGCGGCTATCTGCTGTTGCTTTGCTGCCTTCTTCTCTTGGTAAGCCTTGTCGATTTTGCTCATCTCTGCATCATGTCGCTTCTGCTCCGCTTTCACATATTCCTCGAATTGTCGCCTAACATCGGCCGGTGTATCATCGGGGAGTCGTGGGTCCATTATGATGTGTTGAGGGAGTGACTCACTGACGTCCAGTTGACACAGTTAGGGATGATAAGGAAATTGGGCTGGTAGCTTCAGATCTCAGTCTGTTTTCGTGATCGAATCGAGAGGGAGAAATGGTAAAGTGAAAGAATATTCCAGAGAGAGGATACAAACGAAAAGTGACGAGCAGTGAATGCAGGCGGTGAAGCTCTGAGGTTTGCTGCGCTTAAGCCCGGGGCCTGCGGCGTTTGACACTGGGATTTGAATGTGCCAAACGAGATACTATTTTCTCCTGCACCACTATCACTGTCCGCTCTTACAGCCTGCAATATCGTCAGGAGACCATCACTGTCAAGAGGATCAAATACCCCAACTGAATCAAGTCACTCATCTGGGCCAACTCTCGCAGTCACTGCTCCCACCCCACCGGATCTAATCATGGACCTTTCAAGGTTTGAGATATCCTTGGAGGAAAGCAAGAGACGATTCATGGAAGATGTGAGGATGTTTGCGCAGCCTCATACACTAGATCCACAACCACCATCTAAATTTCCTGCTCCTGACAAAGCACTGACGGAGCTCGAATCTGCCCTCATGACTATCAAACCACCTACGCTGTGCAGACCAGGATGGCAGCCGAATCAGCAGCACGAAGACATCGATCAAGAGCCGCAAGATGTAGAAGACATATGGAGGACTGCAGCATTTGGACTATTTCGCAAGGGTCTTGAAGCTCCAAACACCAAGTACAGCTCAAAGCACCAGTGGTCTGAAAGTCCTGCGGCAATGACAAAGGCGCTAAAGCCACATCAACTGGAGGCTTGCGGTCGAGCTGCCCACTCTCGCAAAGTAGGTGATCGAGGATTCATCATTGCGGATGATACAGGCCTTGGGAAGACAATCGAGAGTATTGCACTCATCGTTGAAGATCCAGGCTCTCTTCCTAACTTGATCGTGGCACCCTCACATCTTGTTTCCACGTGGAAAGAAGAGTTCGATTCGTCTGTCGCTCGCGGCCATTTGAAATATCTCCACTTCACTGGCGCGGCCGGAAAGGTGTTATCAAAGAAACAACTACTGGAATTCAACGTCATCATGGTATCATACGATATACTGCGCGCCCAAGCCAAAGACAAGGATACTTTCTACGATAGACTGGCTATCCAGAGAGCGAACCCTACGCGGGATCTATCCACCTTCGATAAGTCCTACTTTATGCCAGGAACATGGTCACTAATGGATCTCGAGTACGAACGAGTCATTTTTGACGAAGCACACATATTTCGCAACCCGGATACTCAATACTTCAAATCCTGCAAGGCCTTGCATGCGAAGACACGCCTCGCTTTGACGGCAACAATGGTGCAGAACAGCTTTGCAGATCTCTTTGCCATTCTGCGAATTCCTCCCTTCGATTCTTTTGACTTATTCAAATTGGTAAGTTTCAAACCCTTGGTTCTCCTATCCCTCACCCAAAATTTTCTCAATTACAATTATCGCGCTCAGCATTGTGGCTAAGGCAACCCGTACCGCTGCCCCCCGTTCCAAGGATTCAACTGATACCCAGCTGGGGAACGTCTATGTCCCGCGATCAGTTGATTCCCTGGAACAAGGGGGCACGGTACGGGTTGCCTTGGGCGTGTGGCCGAGCGTGAGGAAGACTAAGACAACCCGTACCGTGCCCCCCTGTTCCAGGGAATCAACTACTTTGGGGACATACACGGTACCGCTTGGGAAACATTTTATGTCCCGCGATCAGTCGATTCCTTGGAACAGGGGGGCACGGTACGGGTTGCCTTAGTCGTCTTCACGCTCGGCCACACGCCTAAGGCAACCCGTACCGTGGCCCCCTGTTCCAGGGAATCAACTGCTTAGGGGACTTCGAGAAATCCCAGGGATACCACAGCAGTTGAACTCATTCATCGCCGGGCACGTTTCTTTGCCTCAATTACAAAGCAGCCAAGACGTACACGGCGTAATAGCTTCAGCTGGTTTGTGGATGAGAAATTCCCTATCGCAAAGCATCTGGTCCTTTTTGTTCGGCGGCACATTCACCTTGAAATGCGTCTTTGAAAGGCAATGAACTGTACTAACTATTCATAGCACTTCCTGAACCATACACCCGCACAGCAGCGCTCCATCAAGAAGGCGCAGCCTAGCCGCTTGAATTTGGACTTGTTCGACCCTACCGGCTTTCGGAGGAAGATTCTCTCAGTCATCTTCGAAGGTATATCGATCCAGAGACGCAATTGCGACTATTTTGACGGGGACAGAATCCTGCCAGAACTTCGTGATCGAGACATCGGAGTGTCGCTGTCAGGTAACGCGATACAAGATAAGTGGTTTCTGCAGTTCAGCGATATCCCAGTCGATGTTCAAAGCGAATGCACCCTCCAAGAGACGACGAAAGGATGGTGGGACACACAGCGATGCTCTCCCGAAGATGCGACGCGTTGGACCGCGGTAGAGATGAAACTATCTGCCATCACGAAAGCAAGATCCGCCGCTGGGCATCCTGCTGCCGCGTTTGTCACATATTCCGACACTCGCGAAGCTGAAATCGAGCATGGCAGCAACGACTTGAGTGAGGATGATTTGGACAGAGCGGTAGTGCGCGCGGAGACAATAAGACATCAAACTCTGGCAGAAAAGACTGCACGACAAAACTTCAGAGAGCAGTTGGCCATCGGAGACCGATGGAAATCCTCAAGAACCCTGGCTGGACTTCATTGCGTGTGGGCAGGATTCGCCGACGATGATCCAAATTCCAGAGGGAATATTCTTGTGTTTAGTCACTGTCTCCGAACGCTCGATGCATTGTCAGTGGGTTTGAAGAAGCTCAACGAGCAGAACAAGTACTCCGTGTTCCAACTTGATGGCACAATGAACGCCGAACTCAAGGACATGGTGCGGCGAAAGTTCAATTCGATGGAGACATGCTCGGTTCTGCTCATGACTTATGCGGCTAGCAGCTTAGGACTCAATCTGCACTCTGCTACGAAAGTCATTTTCCTGACTCCACAATGGAATCCTACTGTCGAAAAGCAAGCGATCGCTCGAGCATTACAGGCCGGACAGACAAAGCCCGTGCTGCTCTACAGACTTTGGGCACCAAACTCTGTGGAACAAGAAGTCATGAAGAAACATCCTCTTAAGGAGAACTTTGCCCACTTCCTAGAGGGATCAGCTCGTGACAAGTATCCGAATGAATGGAGGGAATGGCTACAATGGGGACAGGACGAGTTTCTGGAAACAGTAAGTGATACTTGGCTGTTACTAGTGCAGAATGTATGCTAACGGTGGTCAGTTGGGAAGCATCCAGGTACAGGAAGGAGCTGAGTAATGGCTATCCGACTTGACGGTTGAAGCGGTGGTCCCGGCGTTGGAGTTCTTGGGATTGGGCGGCAAATGGAGTGATGATTGAACTGATCTCGCAATTCACATGCATCTACGGTCTGCTGAGGGTTATGAGGGATATGGTGGAGTTGGTATTTCATTATGTCGACTGTTGAGGACATTGCAAATTCCTGGCGATTATGCGAATCATCAGAACATAGAGGTGGAACTGTACATAGCGGTTCATGCTTGCTCGTATGTCATCAATGCAGTATTCCGAACGTTACTGTGACTGCCTGGATGGTCTGGTACCGTCCCAGATTCGACAAGTGCATCACCAGTCTCTTCATCACCCACCGCAGCCAGCAGAATCCCCATGACAGCACCGTCACCGGTACTCAGAGATGCATCTCGAGTCAAGCCCCAGCGATATCCCTCTGATGAACCATCCACTATATTTGATCCACCTCACCCCAGTGCTTTGCTGATCAACGCACCTTCCTTCGCCCTTTCGGAATCAACGATTTCTCATCGCCTAAGTACATCGATGAGATGTGCTCCGAGGTCAAGAAAGATGAATGATCGAAAAAGACTGGAGCGCTGTATCTTGGAACCCATTCGAAGGTTGACCACGAAAGTGTGTATTGTCTTGTACTCACCGTTCGTGTCCTGCAGCTGAGCGGAGGGTCGTTTTCAAACGTCTTGTCCCTTCTCCGGGACAGATGAGGCGGTGAACCACAATAGTCTATCTCGTGTCCGGCAGCTCTTTCGCACAAGCATATTCGCAGTTAGACCCAGACCACAAGATGCTATGGGCAGAGGAGATCACTGTAAGCCTCACCCTATGCAGCGCACGTTCATGCCCGTAAGTTAGTCTTTATGGTCAAGCCGTATCCGTCATTCGTTGTTCGAAGTCCCATGCCAGCCGCGTGGAATTTCTCTTCCCATTGACATGACCAGACGTAAACCTACGAGAGTCGTAGAAACAGCGTTGATAGAAGGAGGGCTTTGTGCGAGACACGATCTTACCAAGGTGTGGTTGTGTTCCCTGCTCCAAATCGGGTGCTGTTTCTTGCCAGGCAGGCCGATATATCGCAAGTCATTCGGCGCAGATCGGTATGGTTGTGGACGTGTGCATTGGTGACCTCGGTCGAAATAGTAAGCTCTTCGTTCACCTATAGTCTGATCAGTGTGGTATGAGTTCAAGATCCTGCTGCGAATGTTGCCCAGCCGGTGATACGGAAGGGATGCGGTGATGATTGCTATGTCTCATTGATGCTATCTGATTTTGATACATTTCTGCTGCATTCAGCTCCTCTTCGCAGCCCGCGAGCTTTGCTGCTTCGCATCTGATATGGTGGCAGCGGTGCGCTGGCCCAAGTCTGGATACTCAAACATGTGTGTGGTGTTCGTATGCTTTGCCACGAGAATTCAAAAGTCATGTCGCTGCTCAGCTGTCTCGCCCTCACGCAGCTTCAATTGACAAAGAGATCATCATCAGATGGTTTGGTGTCGGCATCCATGAGCCCACTATCATCTGAATAGATAGCAAATTGTTCTGGATCAACTGATGCTTCTTCTTGCTCCTCACTCTTCGGCTCGGTTCGCAGATCCTGCTGTTGCTCCTCATTCCTCGCCTCGATGCGCGGCATTTTGAGTCGTAACTTGATTATACCGCTGTCGGCTTTCCTCTTCACTCTGGTCATCAGCTGCTTGTTGGAGCCTGCTAACACATCCTCACCATACAACTTGCTGGCTTGGTTGCGTGCTGGTGCTGCCAACTCATCGATGTGGTATACTCTGAACTGCAGCGCCTCAAGCAATTTCTCCGCCTCCGTTCCAAGACCTGGATCGAGCTTGAACAGGGGGATTTCGTCTCGCCTGCCTTGAAAAGTGTCGACATCTGCTTGGATGCCGTTTGCGGTCGACTCCACGGCTTCAAGCAACTTTCCCACCTCTTTTCGAAGCAGCTCTTGGAAGTCGGACAATATCTGATCAGCGAAGTCGGCCACAAACTTTGGAGAAGCGACATGGTCCTGAAGGACGTCAATCCGCCTCGCTTTTGAATCTTTTCCTATTCATTGTTAGTTCGTGTTCCATGAAAGGAGGAGAAGGATGCAAGTCACCTGTTATTCGCATAGCCTCAGAATATGCAGGAACCATGGTCTTTCGAACGTAGGCACCCCCTTGGCTGACAGCTGCATTCCGCTTGATCCAGCCGAGTCCGTGTTGGAATTCGTCGCGGGCCAAACCAGCAGCGTAGTCCAAGGTCTCCTGTCTCATTCTCACCGAGCGCAGAAAGGAGGGAGGCGCATGAAGCTCATAACATATCCTAGGGTAATCTTCTGCGGCTTTATTGATCAAAGTTTTGAGCTCCAGTAGGCTGGGCTGCAGCTTTGCTTCGAAGGTACGCCAATCTCCTTGGATGAGAGGAGTGAAACATTCGATGAGTTCTTGGTTCCAGTCGACAGGACCACGCTTGCATTTCGCATGTACTCCATCTCTTCTGCAGATCGCCAATGCAGTCGAGTGATGAATTGACGACCAGGATGTGGCAACTGTTGAAGCAGCTACATTGATTGGGTTGCTCTTCTGTCTCAAGGGGTCGATAACGGTTTGGACGAACTCCGCTGCCATTCTGCTCTCCCAGCCTTCAAGCTTCTCATGAAAGTGTCGGAGAGCATCTGGGCCGGGCAAAACCGCTTCCATTGCGCCCTGCTTGAGTCTGGAGGCCTGCACCCATGTTTCGAAAGAAGAAACCATGGCATCATGACGATGTCCAATGAGTGCGTTATTGACCTGGAACAGTCGCTTTGCTGGCAGATATTCGACATAATCTCGCAGATCAAAGATTCCGCTGAGTTCTGCCCATTCTTTCTCGAAGGCTCTCTTGCTATCCACACAGAACACAGCAAAGTTATCTTCCCCGAGGTTGGCACCATATGTCTTCTTCAACTCGCTGATGATGTGGTTGTTTCGACCTTCCATCACAATGGCATCAACCTGACGCTTGGCTTCTTTGACTCGACTGCTGGGTGCATCCGCAGCTTCCAGCTCGTCCTGTTTTGTTTTCGCAGCCTCCAAGGCGACAGCATCCACAAATTCTTCACGGGCGTCGTTCTCGTCGACCAAAGCTGAGTGAGTGCATACGATGGTGACGGTCTGAAGAGCGAGCAAGCCGAGGCTGGGGCGGGAAGCGTTCTCTTGGATAATAGTCTTTAACGCTGAGCTGTCCCTGACGCGCTTGATCTCCGTGACGAAAAAAAGATCATCACATTTTGCCTGCGTCTCCCGTGCGATCTTCACTCGGGCAAAATTGGTGTCTCCATAGCCGGGAAGGTCAACAAGGACAACTCCATACCTGAGAAGCGGTGCATCCATAAATATGGTCAGACTTTCGATAAGGGGCCATAATCCACTCTTGTGGAAGTCTTTCAGATGCTTCTGTAGTTCTGTCTCGGTATCCGCTTCCTTTGTCCAGATACCCCCTTCTATTCCAGATGGCCATTGAAGCAGTGATTCGAAACAGGAGAGATTTTGTCGGGCTTTTCCTTTGGTTATTTTGCCGCCAATCTTCAGCTTCCGTAGGTCGAAACCGCGCATGTTAGCGAAAAGAGCCTTCAGAGCATCTTCAGCGGCGTGGTATTGGTCTTGAGCTGCAGCCTCGTCTTCTGCATCGAAGTCTCCTCGATCTGTTTCCTCAAAGATGTTGAGATCATTCAGTAACATTGAGAAGACTTCTCCAGTCTTTAATTTGTCAGGGAAGACACAACGAATAACGTATGGCGCTTGTTGTTCGAGCAGTCGATAGTGATAGTGGACAGGGAAACAAGTCACAGCCTCACCACCACCGCCAACCATGGCAATCTTCCGTACGCCGAGCAAAGCCACAATCAGCGAGCTCTTTCCGGCACCTGTAGGACCTAGCAGGCCGATTCGTCGCACGACGGAAGGTCTGTGTCTTGATAAGGTGTCTGCTTCCTGAATGGTGTCGATGGGTGGAGATCTTGGGGCCTTCTTGTATATTCCATAGATCGCCGAACCATCCTCAACTGCCAAGTCACCAGCCTTCTGGAAGTGTGGATCCAGGTAGGGCGGCACCTCGGTGTGAGGTCTTGTCGAGACTGTGAACGCCATTGTACGCGGGTTCCCTCGAAGTATGTGAGGCCAGAGGAGGAAGAAAATGGTCGGGAAATAGTTGCCTAAAGACGATGCCAGACGAAGTCAAGATATTCCCGCAGGGCAGATACTCAGTGGCAAACTGAGTTGCGAATGATGAGCACCGTAGATTGATGAGGTGACTGTCAATGAGCACTGGGTGACAGCTGTGCAATTGCTGATGCTGAAGGTGCAGAATTGTCGAGAAGCTCTGTAAATGATGTTGGAGTAAAGACAGCGTTGAAGGTATGAAGGTGAAAGGGTTCGCGGTCGAAATGATAAGAGATGAAGGAAAGGTGTGATGCGGGATGGTGGTATAGGAAGAAGGAAGAAGGAGGACAGAGAAAGAGATTGATATAGGTCTGCATTGAGGTGGGCAGTGGAGCTCCAACCACAGTGACAGGTCGCAGTGAAGCAGTGAAGAGGCAGAAGGGTAGGACGAAATGATAAGTGAGAGAAACATGTGAAAGCAATGGCAGTAATGTGAAGGCAGGCAGATGTAGGTTGACTTGGACATACTTCGCGAACGATGTGTTCACCATGGCGTGTATGGTTGAGCAGCATGAACTCGATGCGTGTCGACCCGGACCGCCATTATAGACCGGCCACTCAGTCAACAAACCTGGCGACTCTCCTGCTACTGCCATATTGGCTCAAACTCGGCAGCATGGTCGCTACGTGTCAACAAGGACAAGTCATGCCGCTCGTCACGCTGGTCTGGGTGCAAAGCATCGTCAGCTCATGCGAACAGGCCAACAGGCACTGTAGGCAAGCACAACGTTCGCCCGAACTGAACGTTCTGGTCGGAATCCCATAGGCAACGCGAGACATGTCTTCGCGTAAGATTGTACTGTCTTGCCATCAAACACAGAAAATAAGGTCCAGAACAAAGAAAGGATGAAACCACAAACACCCCAGACGTCGAAAATAAAGTCAAAATGCATGCTAAGCAGGCGCCCCGCGCATCGGCACCGGAATATTTCACCCGGAAGGAATATTTTTCCGCCCTTACCAGATTGATGAAACCGGCATGTTGTACGTACACTCCGCATACGAAGGAAGTACACAGTGTAGATCGAGGTCCGTACCATTCCATCTATAGTCATAGTATTATACAATGGCCAGCTGATCCAGAACAAGCCATAAGCCACCTCATATCACACATTGATTCATAAACTCCCGGTCGCCATGCCAGACCATAACAATATCACACACATCCGGGCCAGACTATGATATGCCCATACTCCTCGTCGGCTGACTTCGTATCACACTCTGACTTCTAGGACCCCATTTGCCCAGGGCCAACTCCTCCAGACTCTTGGACTTACCAGCCCAAAGACTCCCACGCTTCGCCTTCTCCTGGACCTCAGGGATAAAGAAATGCGTAATGAGCGCGCCCAGAATCATCGCCGCGCTGAATATGACCAAGATCGTCCCGTACCGCCTCGTCTGGTTATCGCCAGGCGAAGTCGATCCGAATTTGTAATACGCTGAAAAGACTTGCACGAGAATACTCCCCAGTTTCCCCGACGCAGCGCTGATGCCATGGCATGTAGCTCTGTATCTCGTGGGAAACAGTTCGGCGGGAATGATGTATGTTGTTGAGTTGGGCCCGAAGTTGAACATCATCTGTCCAATGACATACAATGTTATGGCCAGCGGTCCTTCCTGGTGGATGGTGATAAATACGACGCCCAGAGTGATGAACAGCGCTGCCAATGCCAAAAAGCCGTATTTCTGCAGACTGACGCGATTGATGTGGCTCGCGAACGTGATGAAGAGCAATCCGCCGGCGAAACTGCCCGTGTTTAGAATCACAAGCGCCTGCACCGACGTTGTGAGGAACATGTCGTAGACATTGGCGTTGGGGTTGTCGTTCGTCATCCAAGGCGGACTGGAGCCCGAAAGGTTCAGCGTCCCCCACGTCTTTGCGAGGAATTGCGGGCTCGATAGACCGATCCCGTAGTACCCAAAATCCAACAGCATCCAACACATGGATGTGGCGGCCAGTGTCCTCCAGTTCCCCTCGGTCCAAAAGTACTGCTTGAGATCTTCTTTCGAAAGCCGCCACGACGAGTTGAGCGTGGTCAATGGTGCGGGTGCGATGGTCCAGGAGGGCCGACCCTCGGATCGCTCGTCCACCGATCGACTCGACAAGTTCGACTCCTCAAGAGAATCGCACCACATGTTGGACTCGAGCTCGCTGCCTGCCGAAGTTTCACCGAACAATTGAGTCGCATCGAACTCGGCCTTGACTGGGTCGTCATCGATATCGAGCAAGAATCGTGGTGTTTCAGGAATGGCAAATCGAAACAACAAGGCTATCACGGCGGGCACGACACCGATGCCGATAATCCATCTCCACATTTGGTCCACGGTCCTGGTAAGGTCCTCATTGCCAGATCTCCTCGAGATGCTGACAACAATCAACGAGATGACATTGCCAGCGATCTGTCCGAGCGGCTGCATAAAGAACACCGCGGCCATCATCCGGGCTCGATGTTTCGTGGGAGCGAACCTGTAAGCACCAGTGTTAGCACACCGACGACGATGTTTCCAGGACAGACACTAACTCGGCAGTAATGACCGCACTCAGAGGATAATCTGCTCCGACCCCAATGCCGACCATAATCCTCCACCAGATCAACCAAGCATAGATGCTCATGCTGCCATTGGTGCCTGTCGAGCTCATGACCACACCGAGTGTCGACCCGATCAGTAGGACCAATTCAGCACCATACATCTTCTTCCGGCCATTCTTGTCGGCCATGAACCCAAACGACACCTGACCCATCAAGGTCCCAGCCAAGGTAGCGATGTTGATACATGTCAGACGAAAGGACGACGGGTCATCGTGCCAGTAGACGTAGGCGATCATCGGCAGCGCAATGTTGCCGGCGAAGAGCTGTATGTCAGGTCAGTTACCCCCATATCCAACAGGCGATATCAACATGTCAAGACATACAGAGAACCCATCGACCAGGAATCCCACTCCTGCAACCAGTACTACAACCCATTGAAAGTTTTGTCGATCGATGGTCTCGTAGATCTGACGGACTCGGACATGGCGGTCCTACAACGACGACGAGAGTTAGTGTCACCTCTCTGATGTTGTATGAGAACATGTAGACAGTCTCGACTTACTCGCTCATGATCAAAGTCCCTGGCTCGATCAGTCGCGTAAAGACGGCCGCGCCATCGGCCCATGATGATGTAGTTTCAAGTCAGGCTGAGGTTGTACGTAAACTTCTAAAGTGCTCGCAGATGGGGCGGAAAGAGAGGGGCCCAGCTTTCGGGTCAACAATCCATCGTGAGCGGGAATCACCCGTATGGCGTGCTGTCAAAGGAATTCGATGAGCTGTCAACTGTGAACTGTACAGCGCAAAGCCGTTCCTCAGTTGATTGTGAAGGAAAGCAATTGGAGGGAAAGAGAAGTCAAGGCTGATGGATGACTATAGGTAGGCAATCGAATTGTCCCAGCAGTACCTTAAATTTCTTCTGCTAAGTGCCTGGAGTGGTCCAAAGAGGCGGGCTCCGGAGGTCAAGTACTTTTTAGTGCGCCGCTTGTGCAGGAGACTGGAGTGAAGTCACTTGTTCGGTGAGAGAAATAAGTAAAGTCATGATCATCCCGTATGAGATCGGGCGGGCGAGGCAGTATCCGCACCGCGCACCAAGAGCCCCTCCCCCATCCATGCCATCAATTCCAGCCTTCCAGGGCACCCGAGCAGACCTAAAGCATCACTTGATGGGGGCAAATCGAGGCCAGGCACAATTGCGTGTCGAAAACTGGACGCTAAACCTAACAATCGTCTAGTCAGCCTGTGAGCGGACAGTGCCCGAGATAGGGAGGTGGAAAGTGAAAAAAATAGTGGTGTGAAGGCATATCAAGAGGCTCAACGAATAGTGGGAGCCATGGAGCCAACGGGGCGAGCTTGTCTTCGAGAGAGGTCCCGAGTAAGGCTTTTTGCCCAGTAAGCAACCGAAATACTTCCCACGTGCTTAAGCTTTGGGCGTACCCTGTCACCAAACGGCTCCTTCTGCACGGTTAAGGTGCTCCGTCAACCTTTTACTCTTCAAAGAGGTCTCGTCCGCGCCACAAGAACCTCCTTGAAACCGCAGGGCTTACTATGGCACATCATGGACCTGCCTCCTGCATAGAAGTATGAAACGGAGATATGTATATATCATCTCTTTGGCTGAGAAAGAGTTTCGAGTTGGTGGTGAAAAGCGTCGTCACCGAGTTTCAAAGGGAATCCTGCCAGACGGACAGGTGCCCCGATCGCGACGATCTGTTGGACTCGATTGGAATCCCTCAGTGACGGGACGGGTCCATCAAAGCTAGACTTTTTTCCAAAAGCAATAAAGTCCCAACCGTCTTTCCCCGTTTGTCCCAAATGCAAAGTTGTGCATGTCGACGCTACCGCTAACAAGCGAGATCATCGATGAGTGATCAAGCATTTAACAGGGTATGGAATCGACCCTGGCTCACTCACGGAGACAAAGTGGACGAACTCCTGAGGCATGACCAAATCAAATCATCGACTCTCTCCACAAGTCATATTGACGTTGTCCAGCATTATTCCGATAGTTCCGATGTCCACAAGTCGTCAATTCCCATAGCCTGGTTCCAGATGGAGTCTCTCTCCTTTGTTGGGTATCCTAACATTTGGCTCGTACGCTCATACAACATTATCATGACACAAAGGTCATGTCTAGATATATATGCCACATTTAACCTTGATAGCCCACCACATGACACAGGAGGCCGAAAAATCTCTTTTGGTCTGCAGTACTGTCAGCGACACAACGAATTCAGTCGATAGATCTGCTTACCATTTTCGTCGAGGAAAAGAATATGCAGCGTTCTAAGCTGTGAAAGCAATTCAAAATTCGGCCGTAACGTAAGTGCAAGTGGTCTTCCAGATTTCTTGCTTTGTTCGATGTGATCAATGCAGTCAACTATTCCATGGTCAATTTCATGTAAATGGGGGAAACCCCAGCAGATTGGTCCTGGAGGAAGTGTGAGACGTCGAGGCAAGAGCTGGCCTTGAAACAAGCCAGCCATGTCCGAATCCACCACATTTCGAGGACCGTCGTGCTGATTGATGGTTCGAATACTTACGAGGAATTGTGATGTATTTCTTCTTCTCCTTTCGTTGTGAGTTCGTAAAAAATAAAATGACCTGTCGTCCGTTCTTTGCCCGTAGAATGCGCAGATTTTGACTGATGCATTCTTCACCTCGACCTTTGGATTTGGCTTCTGCAATCCCGGCCGTGAACACCACTGTCTGCCCGAGTAAAGCCTCTTGGAACTTGACACAATCTGATGGAATAAAATTAGCATCATTGGACACGACCAAAATTGCCAGGCACTCTGCATCGTGCTAGGAGCAACGAGTCAAGATCGTACCTTCCCACGATTCGAATGAATACTGCGGCTGTGCCTGGAACAGAGTTGATGCTGTCTGTACTGTCTGCTCCTCGAGGAATGAAACTCTGGGGATATGAACCTGAGTCGATGTGACAGGCTGCTCGAGGTGTGGAATCGGTATCCTCGTGCCAGGAACTATGCGGTTGTTAATTCGACCTGTTCATTGCGAGAACAAGAATACAACTGACAAGCGTGAATGAGAGTGCTTTGCATGCCCGTAGGCTCACTCAGTGAGATCCGTTTCAATGATCCTGTTACATCTTTGTCGAATTCGATGTCGGAATACTTCAATTTGAATGATTTGCTGCCCTTCGTAAAGGAGCTGAGGTTTATCGCAAGGGACTGTTAGCATAATATCTCCGGAAGCTCCGGATCGGAAGAAGCAACGATATCATGGTTGACTTACATGGTAACGGGTTTTAAGAGTGGGACGTGAATGGTGTGTTCTGTTGTGACTCTCGACAGCCTGTCGCTCGGAGGACGAGAGGTTACAGGGGTGGGTGGTAGGGGAAAGTTTGAGAAATGTACACTGGCAGTGTCTGAAGGAGGACCAAAGGATGAAGCAATACTGTCTGGTCGTGGTGAGGGTTGTAAAGGCCAGTCAGTAGTCTCAAAGAATCTAGCCTGGGTAGACATCGCCACTGCAGCGATCCACTTATAGTCGGGAGTATTGCTACTTCAAAGGAGGCCTCTTTCCATCCAGGAAAGCCTCCAGTCAGAGGTGGATAGATCGGTTTGGCTACGGGGAAGATAGATGAACGGTAGGCAGTGAGCCGCAAAAGAAAATCTCACCTGAAGCCATTACTCAGAGTGATGTCCCAGGAGCAGACTTTCCAAAGGACAAATAGGCGACGATAAGTCTTCGTCTTGGTGAGAACGATGGCTATGGTCTGATGAAGCGCCATTCGCAGTGCTTTGCACACCTCATGGCAGGAGTGACTGCCCTGGGTTGATTTCGTTGATGAATGAGGGGCAGGTGTAGGTGAAAACGTGGGCAATTCTTTGGCTGTCATGATTCCAACAGGGGATCTGGCGGCTCCATGCAGATTTCTTTCCACCGGTCGCCTGCTGCACGTCGCCGTGGTCGGTGCCGATGGTCAGGGTCAGGGTACATAGTTCGTAGGCTAACACTTCGCACGTACCATGAACCGCAAGCCCCGAAGCTGCCTTTTTCCCAAATCTCAGGCACCAAAATACGACTGTGAGTTTGGTGAATCGGGTATGAACTTCTCCACCCAGGAAACTACATGCGGCTGCATATTTGGTGATAAGCGAACCTTCTGGGGAAGTCAGTGCACCGCACGTGTCCCGGAAGGTGGAATGATACGTATGGTATAAAGTATACTCGTAGCGATCGTGTATAAAATTTTCGCGTAGCATGCCGCACGAGCACATCATCGCCATAAAGGGCCGAGTCGAGAACGTTGGAAAGCATAAAAGCACCTGGATTTGGCCCATGGATTTCTTGGCTCGGGCATTGCTCTCGGCAAAATCACCCCTTTCTACTCAACATGTGAAGCTCACTGGAAGCTGTGTCCATCAGAATACCTCAGAAGCAGGCAACGAGAAGGACATTCCTGCTGGGTTCCATGCCACCATACCAATACACCCTGAAAGATGTGTTTTGAAGACGTTACCAACAGCCCTGAGGCAAATGTCTTTCAATGTTCTGTCCATCCCAATATGGACACTTCGTGGTGCTGCAAGTTTCTACTCGCGCCCATCATGTAATCGAGCACCTGCATAGCTTTTGGACTTGCGTCAATCGAATATAGGAAGAAGAGGTGATATGGAAAAAGTAAAAGGTTGTGGATCCCATTGGTACCAGGTCCTCAGGCAAGATTTGAACAGCTCAAGACAGCTTGTCCGGATGACATGCACTGTCGTGCGTGTATCGCGCTTGTCTAGCATGACATGTATGTCCACCGTCACGCTCAGGCGACAGCCACTTCGGCTGGCTTTTCATTTTTCTCGACAGGTTGTTTTGTGTTTTTCCAGATGTAGTCCGCGAGTTCGTCACAAGCAACCACGTGGTATTTTCCGGTCTTGGCCACCTTCAGGTAGGGATTGGATGTCTTGCTACAGATGATGCTGATACCCTCGAGATTCTCAACGGCTTGTTTGTCTGCGTCATCCAGGTCGACCGACATCTCCAATGCACAGTCCTGTTTGGCAAATGTCAGTACACAGATACTAATCGGGACGGTTGGTTTCACTTACGCATTTCCAAGTCAAGCGTCGATGAGTCTTTGGCGGCTTGGGCTTAATCAGCTGGTTGATGAGATCCTCGAGTCTATCTCCACTGCCTGCCTCTGCCTGCTCGGGAGGAACCGAGCCCGATTTTCCTGCTTTCAAAGGGGGCGGTGCTAGGTTGTATCCTCTACGTTGTTCAGGGGATCCGAGTGGTTGGAGTTGCGCTTGAGCAGACGTTGGTGAGAGAGGAGCAAGCATTTGGGCGGTTGGAGAGCCATCTGCGGCGGCGATGATTTGATCAGAACCAGCAGGAGCGAGCAATGGCACCGAGGGTGCTCGTGGAGTACCATTGGTACTAGGAGGCATGGCATTGCTCATACGGCGATCCTCCCGCGGGCTTTCGAGTTCGGGATAAGTATAAGTCCCTCTGTCCGACTCCAGCTTTCTGGACGAAGCGCTCAGGGAAGGAGATTGTTCTGGGTCTCGTGAGAAGCCATCAGAGCTAGGAGCATCCGTCATGGTGACATCCCGATCCCTGGACAAGTAAGGGCGTTCGCTTGCTGCGGGAGGTTGATCGATGAGAACATGATGACCATTGCCAGCATCTTTGATGATGCCTTGGGCAACAGCCCAATTGGTAAGATCTTCATCCTCTCGTTCCTCCTTGGCTTCGACGATGTCGCGAGAGAAATGACCCCCAACATGCTCCATGCGCTCATTCCAGCTGCCTTCGCCTTCAAACACCCTGCCACAAAACCCGCAGGTGCTTCGTTGTGGAGGTTTTCGCTTCTCTACCCAGCAGCGACTCCGGACCTCTTCAAGACTGTCCTCGAAGGCTCGCCAATCCTTGGGGTCGCCGCCGGCTGATGGTGGGGCTGGGGCTGAACCTGGTCCAGAATCGGGTTTGTGCATGCGTCGATGGTGTTGAGTAAAGAGATCTTTGCGATTGAAGTCATTGTAAACTCTCTTGTGACCGGGCACGTTCGGGTTCAGGTCGGGATTACAAGAACCAACATCGCAGCGATAAAACCCCAGCTGCAAATGTTGAATAGATACATGACGTTTCCATTCGTTCTTGGAACTCAGAGCGACATCGCATCCGTAGTGAGAGAAAGAGCAGATAAATTTGCGTTTAGCAGGTTCGGATCGTTTAGCCCCAGAGCCGGGGGATTTCCGCGCCCGAGGCTTGACTACCCGACCAGGGTGTCCATCTGAACCCGAAATGGATTGTAGAGAATCCTTGCGAGGACGTGGTTTGATGATGCGATCAGAAGGACTACCTCGAAGTGAAGCCGGTGTGATGCTGATGTTTGGATCCGCGGCCATTTTGGCGGGCGAAAGTGGGCGTGAGAAATCTATGGTGGGCGGTTGTGGTGGGTGATGTGGATGGTGGTGCGGAGTTGGGCGAGGACAAGGCCAGCTGTGGCGACGAAGCAAGGCGAGGCGATGCAGGACAAGGCTTTTGGTCAGAAGCTCGATTTACCGGATATCGTCAGATAAACTGGATCATTCTTCTTCCGACTCTCGGTGATGATTACTGTCGGTATTTTGATGAAGTGAAGTTGCTGAACTCGGATGACAACAAAAACCAGCTCAGTGAAAAGTTGAGGCAGTTATTGGGTTCTACGGGCTTTCCGAATCCTGCCAAGACAAGGCGGTGGTTGACTTGAAGAGGGTGAAAAAAGGTGATGGTGAAGATTGGAATTCAGTGACTCGTTTCAATTGTCTCAGGAGAGGTTGACAACGATGCGACACCGAGTACAGGTTAAGGAAGGAGAACAGAAGTAGAAAAGTGGGAGGAGATGCAGGTGAGAAGGGAGAGAGGAAAGGGAAGATTGAATGAGAAGGAAGAGTAGAGTGAGGGGATGCTATGGACTCGAGTCGCAAGGCTTTTAGCCTGTAAGGCTGCGTGGAAACCGAAGAGTTATAACTAAATAATAAGTCAGGCTCTACATTTTTCAGGCTTGAAGCTTTCACTGGTCAGTTCGATTTTTGGGCCTCTTGCCAGCCCATCTCCAAGACTCCAACAAGCGGAAAAGGCAGCTCGGATCCATCGTCAATTCGTTATCTCTGGAGTCTGTCAGGTCTGTCGCTCTCGTTCAGTGACACCTTGAACAGCACGTGTCGACAACGGCAGCCAGAACCTTGTCTAGTCGAAAAGAGAGTGATAAGTCCTTCACAGTTTCTTCCAGAATACGATTCTCCCTTCCCCGATGACCACATTCCACGAGTCACGACGGCTAGCTAGGCGATTGATCCTTATCTCCCGGCATGCATACACTCTTCATCACCCTTCTTCGGCTACGATGAAAAAGTGGCAAGGCCACGATGTTACTCAAGTGGGCAACGATCTGCCGAGGCTGCGCAGGCTGGCAGGGAAGAGGGGGGGAAGGCCAGCGAGCCTAAAAAGCAACGAGGCTTTGAGAAGAGGCGCTAATTGATCAGACGGGACAGGGCCACTCAGGGCTAAAGATTCAACGAATCCTCCACCTTCGCAAGCCACTACAGAAGCAGTCATTGCCTCCGCTCGGGCACACCAATTGGAGTCTGAGGCCACGTCAAGGTTGGCCCCTCCAGAGATAACATACAGTATGAGAAGGCGAGGGAGAAGAGATGTGACCATGTCGCAATCAATTCGACCGACTGCCGGTTTGTTGCTCTCCTACAGACGGCACAAGCTGACTCAACTCAATAGTGGTGACCTGGGGCGCATCATGTCTCTTTCGAGAAACTGTTTCGAAGTCCTTAGCCTGGGACAATCGTCACATTGATCATTACTGCCCCTCATTTTGAGGAGTACAAGGCTTCCCACAAGCCTTGTTGGCCCCAACAAGGCCATGATCACCCAAGGCTGAATCGAAAGGACAGTCATGCACAGCACAGTTTATCTGCAGAAGAGATGTTCGAGGAAGAATGTCTTGCACCGACAATCGCTCGTCTCTACAAAGGGTCTCTCTTGCCCTTCTACGAAACGTCTACTGTTGACGACGGCGATCACCCTCACCGCAACTCTGGGTTTCTTTTACTGTTCCACACTCGAAATCCGGGGTGTAACGTTTGGGAAACCAATTGATAACTGGGCGGAATCTGTCCTTATCGCGCTTACATCCCGCTCGTCCATTTTTCTCCCAGCCACAGCATGGCGAACACCACACTTTGATCCTTGATAGGGCTATTTGACCTTATCGCAAAAGGACAAGTCGTACGTAAGTCCTGACTTACCACCCTCAACCTTCACGGAGGTATGTCTCTTTTCCATTGCTTTTTGGCCGAGGACTTGGGTATCCAGACTGGCCTTTCGTCCTTCCTCTACCGGCTTAGCCTTACCCCGCACTGTGAACGAGCCTTTTGCGCAGAATTTTTCCATTCCCGGCCTTTCCCCTTCCACCCATCACTAACCGAGTCGATTGATGATCATGCTATGGGCGACTGCCGACCTCCGATCCATTCTTGACGGAAGAACCGGGTTTTCCATTTCCCCAGTCACGTGCGTCACGTGAACTGAGCGGCGCGGCTTGAGCCTTTTAAGAATTCTTTCAAGTTCTATATTTTCTCCTACGTAACTCATTCCATCTTCGTCCATTTCATGACACATAGCCTCCCTCCAATATCCAATCTCCTTTGCACTGCACTCCAGATTTCAGAATTTTCAGGCACGCGTGATCAGATTATGAAAGAAGCTTCCATCTTTGCGTCAACACTGGCACACTGGCAGTGCGTGTTCCTGGCAGGACCGTTCCAGAATGGCTGAGAAATTGGGTCTGTGTCAGGGCGCAAATCCCAGGTCGCGCAGCATTGCACGTTGCATCAGATGCCCTTTGCCTTTCGCCTTCTGCCCAAATGACCATGAAAAATTCTAGCTGTTACCCCAGGACCAAGACTCTATAAATGGGTCCCCTTCTCTTGTCTTTCGTGAATCCGGGGTAATCTTCTTCACTGACAAGACAAAACAAGCATTTCCGATCTATTACCAAGCACTCTACTATCAAGTACAAGGTACACTACAAACCAACCTCACCGCAACCCTCGACACACAGCTACATCACCAACATTATGTCCACATCACGAAACTCATCCACTTCGTCCGCCGCTTCTGACGCAGGCAGGAAGGCCTCCGTGGACCACCAACCAAAACCTCGCCACGTCTCCTCCGTCTGTTATCCCAAGGGCAAGTGGTACGACTGCCTGCGTCCTACGACCACACCATACTCGGGCTTTGGCAGCATGGCCAACTTCGCCACAGGCACCGGCAAAGAGAACCAACCCGATGTTGGCGAGAACTGGACACAAGATATCTATGGCAAGATGAAGTAAACAATCAACCGACTACTTCACTACGACTGCAAGGATGACCATCACATCCGACACTGTACATTACATTATCACACATATTACGATCATGATTCAGAAACCTGAAATCGGCACGGCGTTTGTCACTTTAGCATTGGATATCATGCGAGCAGTTGAGCTGGGTTATCCCCTCCCTCGCAATTTGGGCGGCGTTAGCATTGCAAATCAGCATCTGGAGGTTTATATTCGCCATCCCAGAACACATTCCCGTTATGTACGGAAAGACTGCTTGACAGTGAAGAATAATATTCTGATATATTCATATCACTCGACCTCTCCCGCATCTTTCTGCGTGTCGTGCTTTTCTTTCTTCTCTCCCGAGCTTTCGACGACACCTGCATCGATCATTTCTGTATCTTCTGCGGCTGTTGGACCGATTTTCTCGTTAGTAGCTTCAACATCACCTCCAGTCTGATCTTCAGACGCGGCTTCGACATCGTCCGGCTGACCAGACTCTTCCGCAACCTGCTCCTCGGACTCTCCCACTTCATCCTGAGCATCAACCGTAGCCTCGTCCTTAGTCTCATCGGCAGTCTCAGCCTTGACCGTCTCTTCCGCTTGAGCCTCACTCCCATTGTTTGGCTTCTCCTTGTCCTCGTGGTCCCCATTTTCATCCTGGGCATCCCCATTCTGCTTGACATATTCGTTCTCACCAGTCTCCTTGTCACCTGCAGGCTTCTCCACCTCCTCCTCTTCAATCAGAGCCTTCAGGTTGCCACCATACTGCACTTTCTCACACAGCGCAAACCGCCGTCCACTCGCCCTCAGTGCCCTCCACAACTTCCCCGCCTTCCGCTCTTCAATCTCCTTCTTCTCTTCATCAGTCGCCGCGAAATCTAAATCCAAATCCGCCCCCTCAATCTCTTCGTAGTACTCCTCCACACTAGGCACTCGATGCCGTTTGGACGGCCGCTTCAGCGCTTCTAGCCCCTCCGCTTTCGACAAGAACGCTAGATCGCCCGCGCCCGGGGGATTCGGCAGCGGCGCTTTCGCCTGGTCTGCGATTTTCGCCAAGGTGTCCCGCGCCTCGGTATATGCTTGAGGAGAGACGCTGTCTCGAGATATAGGCGGGCAATTCTCCGCCTTCCACCGCACCCAGTTCTTGTCGCGCGACAGCACGGTATCGACCATCCGGTAGTAAAATTTACCTTCATTCCCGTTGCCTTGCTGTAGGTAGCTCGCTATTGCGGCGCGTGTGGCCTGCGCCCATTTCGTGTCCTCTTCAGACAAAGTGTAGGCGTACAGCACGGACTTATTGGTTAGACCTTCGAATTTGGCCTTGGCCGACGGTGCAAGACTTAAGAGGAAATCGATCATGATGAGGGCTTGGACGAGAATGTGTCGCCGGAACGCTAGGTCGTGGATCTCGAGGTCGAACAGGTCCCGGTTGGTGAGGTATTTGGGGTTGAATGTTGAGGTGGTGGTGTTGTCAGTCTCGGCGCCAGTCCGCTTGCGCTTGAGGCCACGCTTGACGTCGGTTGGGTTCGTGCTAGAAGTGGAACTGGTGGCAACGGATTTAAAGCAGGAGAGCGTTGTGGCGATGCCGTCTTTGAAAGCGGACATGTTGGATGGCTCGAAAAGGCGGGTCGGCGAGGAGAATAGAGTCTGTAGGGACCAGAATTTTGGATAGAGGGCGTCGAGGTCGGGCGGTTGCTGTTTGGACTCTCTGGTGGCTTTGGCAATAGGTGTACTGCGAGATTCGACCTGGCTGCTTGATGCTGGAGTCTGGGCGCCTGATGTCGCTTGTGGTGTATCGGTGTCTAGTTCCATCGGCTTGATGGCATCCTCGGACTTCTTCGGGGCGGGATCGAAGGTGGTGACATTCTCGACGTGGAATTCACCGCGCAGGTTGACCGAACTTTTGTCGCCCAGAGGGAAGCTCTGGAATAGGAAGATGAAGACCCGTCCACAGAAAACTGTGTCCTCGGCCCGCGACAGGCGTCGTAGTAGCTCATTGCAGCACCGGAGGATGACCAAGCCTTTAGAGCCTTTGAAGTGTTTTGAAGTTATTCTTTCTCGCCGTGATTCGAGGTAGTCGAATACTTTGCGACATCCGTCAATGGTCTGGCTGTCGAGTAGTTCTTCCACGAGCCAGAAACCAAGGCCCGGATCGCATAGTTCGTTGTCTGACAAGACGGTGGTGATGTCGAGAAGGACCCATATCTGCGAGAAGGCCGGTTCGGAAATATCTACCGTTGCGACTATGTCGATGAAGGTCTCCCGAAATACGGTCTCGATTGCGGCATTGTGTAGCTGCAGGTTGTCTGGAGCACTTTGATTGCGGATGGAGCGAATGCTGTCAAGAAGTTCGGTGCAATCTGAGTCCAGTATTGGAGTGTCGTAATCAGCATCCCCTCGCTCTTCGCTCAGCTTTCGGATGTGTTCCTCAATGAGAGGTTTGTAGAGCCCGACGGCAGGCACGTCCGTTGCGGACATTGTTAAGGTGTGTTGGGAAGCGGAAGCGAGGGCTTAGGACGGAGTGTTCGTCATTGCTGGCGGCTGAGATAGCGCATGACAAGTGTCGCAGACTGCTTGATCGGTGTTATGCAACCGTCGTGTAGTGGAATAAGTCGACAGATGTTGATGTGGCTGCGCTGTTGAGGTACGGGAGTGTGACATGTGAGGTGGTTGTTGTTGCGAACGAGGCTCCGTCTCTTTGCGGAGAATTTTTGGTGATGGTTGCGGAGTTTCAGTTCGATGCGCAGCGCTTCATTAAATTTTTGGAATTTCTACAATCCACGAGACCTCACCACCAAACCACAACCTGGCTCCGGGACAATGGGTCTACAATTTCGGCCTGCTCTTGCGCCGGCAGGTGATGTGACTGCCAACACCAATATTGTGGAGGATGGTTCATGGGAAGAGTTGGCAAGAAAATACTGGCTTGACAGTCTGCCTACCAAGGTCAAGCCAGACTTGATCAAGACTGCGCTTTGGGATCCTTTGGAACAAGAGTCGTTCGGACTGCGGTCGCTCGCGACTCTAGAGAACCTACAAGTGCTTGAAAGATTTTTGTGGCCTACCTTCTCCTCCGAGTCGTCGAACCATCATGTCCTGCTCATTGCAGTCTTCTTCAACGTCAAACAACGTGCGAATCTGCAAGACTGGTCACTGTTGACAGACCGCCCCGAAGACTTTTCACACCTCTTTCGCCGCATCCTCTCGCTGAACCTCGACTCCTCGCTATACACTTTCTCCCAAGTCTCAGTCCTCCACTTTGTCATTGGTGCATTTCAGTCATTAGAGAACGAACAGGTTCGGAAGGAATGTGCACCGCTTGTCTCGATCTCAACCTGGCATAGTCTGCACGATGAAACCCCTCGAGAGAAACTTCTCGATGCGAGTGCTGGTAGAAGAAAAGCCTGGAAAGGCGCACAGCGGCGATTCGAGGCGGCCGATAAAGACACACAGAGTCGCTTGCGGTTTGACCGGGCTTGGCTCTACTCCATGCTGATAGCTTTCTTTGCGCGATTGAACAAGCCGAAAGTGGAAAGCACTCAGGAAGTGGTATATTGCGAGCGTTTTCTGGAGCTGCTAGTCGATCTAGTTAGTCAACTACCCACGAGACGATACACAAACCCTCTCCTGCAGGACCTCAACACCTTGGCCATCATTCGAACGTCGAAGCTGTATGAAAGGGAGGATGCGGCCCTTTTCCGTGATCTTGCGAGTCTCTTGGACCATTTCCAGAGCTTTGCAATTGATGACACGGGAAGTTCAGAGGCAGGGCACGAAGGTGTTCGCAAATCCCACTATGAGGCATTGGCTAGGTTACAACGAGTAGCCCTCCAACATTTCGAACCGAAACTGAAAGTTCTTGCTCTATCCAACTATGGCTCAATAGACAAACGCAGCGAGTTGAAGTCTCATTTCTCGACCCTAACGGACGCCGAGCTGACGGAGCTATGCCAGCACCTTGGATTTCGAACATCATATCCTGCATCTGCCGGCATCGCTACTAGTCAGTCTGTTATGCTTGAGACCCTCTTATCGGCTTTTGCACGACCTCGAGATTTCCAGGAAGTCGTGGCCAAGTTGTCTGTCTTTCCAACAGCAGACTCCTTGTACAATCCCACACTGCTCAGAAATGAACAGTATGACGGCTCGAGACCTCTTGGAATCCCAAAATTGAATCTTCAGTACTTGACTTTGAGCGACTTTATGTGGCGATCGTTCCAGCTGTACCAAGCAGAAGCCTTCTACGGCATCAGAAAGGACATGGAGAGCATTATTAAGCGCATGAAACCAAAGACAGGACGAGACCGAAGTAGTACAACTTTCGATGGCTTCTCAAAGATGGCTTTACCAATCGAGGCGCCAGCCATAATCGAGGTCGGTGCTCCCAAAGTCGGTGATATCAAGCCCAGTTTTGTCCGAGCCGAAGTCATCCTGGATGTCAGTCGCCTTACGGACGGTATCAGAAGAGAGTGGGACAGCCTGAGGCCACACGACGTGGTATTCCTGCTTATGGTAAAGGCACCGAATGACTCGCGACTGTTGACAAACGGCCACTCCGAAGAGGAGGAAGAGCAGAAATCGTTCACAGAACTCAGAGCCGCTGAGGTCTTCCAAGTTTTGGATGACAATGGCAGAACTCTGCGAGATGCCCAGACGAATGGTCAAGGTCCGAGACCTCGGAGGCGGCGTTTACTGCTTGACCTGGACACTGCTGCCTACTTTGCCGACAAGACGAAAGCTGGGCGTGGCGGCAAAGATATCACTTCGTCTCTCAACGTCATTGCACGAAGGCAAGGTCGGGAGAACAATTTTAGACCTGTGTTGGACACAATTCAGAAGCTTGTATCTTCTCAGACCTCGCTACCTGCGTGGCTCCAAGAGGTCTACATGGGCTATGGTGACCCAAGAAGTGCCAGCTCTGTACAGAATCGTATCGAATCGATTGACTATCTGGACACATTCCTCGACTGGGATCACCTCAATCAGAGTTTCTCCACTCAGGTCGTTGAGCCCGCTTCGGGACAATCTGCTCCTCTTGGACCTCCTTATGTTCTTCAGACTGCCACTCAGACCGCAGATGCACCACCCACGAACCCAAAGAAGAGACGACGGGAACAAATGGAGCAAGACTCCTCGACCATCGCTGTTTCCACCTACAAACCTCGAAATACCGGACCGTACCCAGTGGACCTGCCCAAGAAGAATACTGTTCGCTTCACCCCAAAACAAGTACAAGCAATTGTCTCTGGGACGCAACCTGGTCTCACAGTCGTTGTAGGGCCGCCTGGCACCGGAAAGACCGACGTGGCTACTCAAACGATCAATCTCTTATACCATAACTTTCCTGCGGAACGCATCCTGCTGATCGCACACAGTAATCAAGCGCTGAATCAACTGTTCCAAAAGATCGTTGCCCTGGATATTGACCCTCGACACCTCCTACGATTGGGGCATGGAGAGGAAGAATTGGAGACAGAAGCCTCGTTCGGAAAATTAGGTCGTGTCGAATCGTTTCTAGAGAATCGCCAGACATATCTAGCTGAAGTTAACCGACTAGCTGCGTCCATTGGAGCAGAGGGAGCCCATGGCAGCTCGTGCGAGACAGCAGACTACTTCAATCAAGTTTTCGTCCAGCCTGCATGGGCTCGTTTCTGGGATGCTGCTGATGCTGAGGGTGCCACTGTTGAAAATGTCCTGGCCGCATTCCCATTCTACAAATTCTTTGGAAATGCTCCTGTCCCGACATTGTTCCCAGCCGACGCAACTCTTGAGGAAGTCCGCGATGTTGCATCTGGGTGTCAATCCCACATCGACAAGATCTTCTCAGAGCTCGAATCCATCCGTCCTTTCGAGCTTCTGCGAAGCAATCGCCACCAAGCCAATCACCTACTCGTCAAAGAAGCTCGAATCATCGCCATGACCTCGACGCATGCAGCCATGAGACGGTCGGAAATTGCAGAATTGGGGTTCCACTACGACACATTGATCATGGAAGAGGCTGCTCAAATTACTGAGATTGAGTCTTTCATTCCATGTGCGATGCAGAATGCTGATCTGAGAACTGGCGAGCTCCCACTCAAACGCATCATGCTTGTTGGTGATCATCTACAGAATTCGCCTATAATCCAGAACATGGCGTTGCGGCAATACGCCAATTTCGAGCAGTCGCTCTTTCTGAGGTTTGTCCGCCTCGGCGTGCCCACCATCCATCTGGACCAACAGGGTCGATGTCGCCCGTCAATCGCCGAGCTCTTCAAGTGGCGGTATAAGGATTTGGGCAATCTACCGCATCTCCTCAGCCAGCCGGAGTTTGCCAGAGCCAATGCCGGCTTCCGTTATGAGTACCAGTTCATCGATGTCCCTGAATATCAGGGTCAAGGAGAACGCGAGCCGACCCCTTACTTCATCCAGAACCTGGGCGAGGCTGAATATACGGTCGCCTTGTATCAGTACATGCGGTTGCTGGGTTACCCAGCGCGTAGCATTTCAATTTTGGCCACGTATGCGGGTCAACGCGCTCTGATCCGCGATGTGCTCGAGCATCGGTGTAAGAATCACAAATTATTCGGCCTACCGCGGATTGTGACCACGGTCGACAAATACCAGGGAGAGCAGAACGATTATGTGATTGTGTCGATGACGCGGACGAAGTCCGTGGGGTATCTGCGCGATGTGCGACGGTTGACTGTCGGCCTTTCGCGTGCCAGGTTGGGATTGTATATCCTTGGACGACGCGAGCTGTTTGAGGCGTGTTTCGAAATGAAGCCTGCGATGGACCTGTTGTTGCAGAGGCCAGATAAATTGATGATTACCACGGGCGAGATGTTCCCTGCTCAACGGGCGGTAGAGGATGATGTGCCGGCGACGGAGATGGAGGGAGTGGAACATTTGGGTCAATACGTGTATGAGATGACACAAGCCAAGGTCAAGGCAATGGGTGGACAGGTTGTGGTTGAGAATGCGGCCCAAGATGAGGATGCGTATGGAGGTGGTGAGGCTGAGGATGGTGTTGAGGTCGACGAGGAGGATCCCCTGCACGAGGCTGTCGCTTAGGGCAAGAAAGAGATACCCAACCAACAAAATTGATTGTTCTTATACGCTGTGGGTATGTGCCTCGTTTCGTTTCGATCTCGTATGGTAGTTGATAGATCGAGCCTGATAGGACGCCATGTCCAGTGCGTCCAACATCATATGCAGGTCGAAGACCGGAGACTAATGACCTCGGCCGCAAACGAAGGCATGGAATGAAATGATATGGACGGATTTACACGCTCAGTGATAACATAGGGCATTGCCTCTTCCTCTTCGAATCTATTTGAGCGCCTTGGATACGTCGCCGTCTTTTTGGCTTGATATGATGCTGACTAAGACAAGGCTTAGAATGGCAGAGCCTCGTCAAAATGCCTGCCCAGGTGGTAGAAACCACCAAAGCTCCTGATTCCATAGGTTTCGAATCAACGCTTTCGCGAGGGGATGACGTCCTTTGTACATGACTTCCTTCAAAGAGCAATTGATCTAGGCGAAATATCCAAATCCAACACCGGTGCGGTAAACTTTGCTCGGTTATCAAAGAAGAACATGTTTGACGGTTTGATTCACAAGCACTAGCGGAAATGGTAAGCGTTTCAACAGCCATTTCAAGAACAACGGCGGTCAATCACGGGTGCCTGCAGTTGTACAGAAGCGTACATTTGCTTGGTCATCAGCAAGCAAGATGAGTCTACAGCATGAGACCAAGGAGGCAAACTCAACATGAGTCACAGTGAAGTAAAGGCAGTGAAGTAAATGCAAATACAAACACAAACTGCCAACATCAAACAAAGCATCGACCGGCAGAATGGAGAAGATTGATAAGCAACGAAAGGGCACTCTGAATCTTCAGTCTCCTCATCACTTCATCCTCTTCCATTGACCCTACTTCAACTGTTCGCTCATTCAATCACTCTCTGTCAACATGGGCGGCACCGTCTTCGCTGACGAGCTCTTTACGCCGCGCATGCCAACCAATGTCTACGAACACACCCTCAACCATGTCGAAGGCCTTCTTAAACGATACTTTGTGAATGTTGGACACGCCATCGAAGCACCAGCCAAGACATCTCACGGGGACGTGGACATCCTGGTCACCGCACCCACTGAGAGAGAACTAGAAGTAGTCTTGGGGGCGAACGGCAAACCGGATCCTGAAAAGGACGAAGAGATTGGCAAGAGACTGCAAGAGATCATCAACGCGGAGAACTGGAAACACACCAACGGCGGCACGACTTTTCATTTTACATTGAAGTGGCCTGAGCCAGATGTCCTGGAGGATAAGGAGGAGGTGGAAGACAAACCAACTACAACTCTTGATCACGCGAAAACTAAGAAGACCAGCCTCGTCCCACCTAAAACTGTCAACGATGCTTATGCCACGACGAACACCAGCACTGCAACGACCAACACCACAACCGCGGTCACTGCTAATGCCAACGACAAACAAAAGTACGCACAAGTCGACATCCACATCGTCCCCGACCCTGCGCTCTTCCACTGGCACCTCTTCTTTCAGGCGCACGGCGATCTCTGGAACATGATAGGCGGCATCATCCGTCCTTTTGGGTTGACCTGCACAACGACCGGCCTGTATCTACGCATCGCAGAGGTTGAAGAGCACAACAAAACTGAATCCCGCGTCTTGATGACTACCGATCCGGATACCACCCTCAAATACCTCGGTCTAGATGTGGAGCGGTATTACAAGACCTTCGATGCGTGGGACGAGATAATGGACTACATTACCACTTGCCGCTTCCACAACCCGGCCCGGGCAATTGACATGAAGAGCAAAGACCGCCAACGCAAAGGCAGGAGGCCAGTGTACAGCTACTGGGTTAATTGGTACTTGCCAGCGCATCAACACGTCCCACCAGGTCGGTCGGCAGGTCTTACAAGAGCACAAGTTGAGCAGGATGCCAAGGACTTCTTTGGGGCGCGGTTTGCAGCGGACTTCGACGACCACAAAATTAAATGCGTGCGCGAGATCGAGACGCAGCTTTTATGGACGAAGGTTAGAAACTTACCGATCGATGATCCGAAGGACAAAACCTACCTGATGAATGGGATGAAGAGGGAGATCGAGGGGCTGCTTGAGAATGTGCCAGAGAAGGATCAGGGTTTGGTGCGTGGTGTGAGGAAGGCTTTCGCTGCGGGAATGTTTATGACGGTGCTGGGCTGGGCAAGTGAGAATTTCAAGTTGGTGATTGAGCGGCAGAAAGGGTTTTTGAAGGATCAGTTCACCAAGAAAATGAAGGATCCGGAATTTGCGGCGAGGATGGACAAGGAGAAGAAGGACCGGAAGAAGAGGCAGCAGGAGAAGATCGATCGAGAGGGGGCTGAATACCTGGCACAAGAGAAGGCTGCAGGAAAGACCGAAGACAAGGCTCAACAGGAGGCCTGATCATCAACTGCCGCAGAGTCAGAATGATGATTAGGTTCGTGGCCAGGAGCTATGATACTGAATGACTTTCAAACGATGGACATGATTGAGCGTAAGCGCGGCGTTGATGGACATGGACGATTGGTGTCAGGGGCTGGGTAAGACTGCCCATTGAAACAGTATGGCTTTCAGGGTTTCTTTCGACCATCAGCACTGCCTCTAGGGTTGTCTTTCCTTTCGGGTCCTGTATTTCATTTCAATCGAATCTCATTGACTCATATCTGGATGCTCATTCTGTGTGGTATGGTATCGTGACTCCATTCGTCTTTGAGCCATGCCCTGACCCCCTCAAAGCAGAACCGTGACTGTGATACGCCATAATGGTATCGGTTTCGTCCTTTCCCCCAAACGCCAATTTCATATGCAAATCACCGTTCACCGCCATCACTGTGTGATTGAACCGCCACGTGATTTCTCTGAGAAGTCGAGTGCTTTAAGCCTTGCCCGTGAAATCAACCTCATCCGGCAAGAGACCACCATCAGCCGCTTTCTCGCATGTACAACTTCCCGCGCTGCGCTGCCCGCACGCACATGTTGCACCAGTCACTGACGAGTTCTCGGTCGCGGCACGGTCGCAGGTACATTGGCCGGCGGGGCGGGCTCCTATAGACGAAGGATGTTAGTCACCAATTAAAAGCATAGCCGTAGGCGAGTGTCAATGATCTCGTCAAACGGCGAAGTGCAATTGAGAAGGGAAGGGAGGTGAAGCGACGTGCGCAGGCTTATACATACTGCATGAACATCTCGCTCCTTGAAGCGTGTTCTCAGCTGCTTTCTTCTCGCAGGAACAGTTCAGGGCGGATTGCTTGCCGCAAGAGCAAGTGGCTTTCTGGGCGCAGACACATTCGTCGGAACGGGCGCAGCAGGTTGTTGGTTTGACCATCTTGTCTTCTCGTAGGATTAGAACTGTGGGGGTGGGATTTCGGGTACAAGTAGACACTGAACGATCTTGTAAAAGACTTGTCAACTTATGATGTGTGTTGTGTGTTCGTTGGATAGTTCATAAGTGTACTTGGGCGCGGTGGGCTTTATGTACTTGATATGACGTGTCATTCAATTGATTTGGGCGGCGTTCACTGGCAATCCGAACACTTCTATTGGCGGACCATGTACAGTCAAGTCGCCTGGGTGGCCAATTAGACGTGGTCTTTTAGTAAAGGTCAGGCTGAGGATATTCACTCAGTAAAGTCAATACACATTCGATCCACTTCAATACATGAATGAAAGACATCAGGTGAGTGGTAGACTGAGGTCAATATTAAAAGCATTCTCATTCGATGAGTGAGTGGCCTTGCAAGACCACCATCTTTACGTCCTTAGCTAGTGAATTGCGCCTGGTGTAAAATCTTCATGGGTATTAGTAAAGACAGGTCTTGCTCATACAAGCGCTTGCTCCCATCTCGCTGTCCTTTTATCCCAGCTTATGGCAACCCGAACTCCTCTTCTATTTCTTTCGTCTGATCTTTCATTGTTCTGAAGTTGGCAACTTGGATCTAATAATGTCTCCGGAAAGTGGTTTACCACATTCCTCACAGCAGTCGCCCAACCTTGGGCGACCACTCAAGATATCCACCATATCCTTCATGGGCATCCAGAATTCGTTTTTGGGTCGACGGTCGGTCCAATCCGTTGCCTGGGCCTCAAGTCCAGTCTCGCCACCCAGAGGTGTAAACACTACCTCGGAACCTTGAATTCCGATCACCGCGGCAGATAGTGGATCGTCTGCAATAGCAGCTTTGGTCTTGCCGGCATACCTGTCCTCAATATGTTGAATACACTTGATGGCCATCCGGAGGGCTCTTATCCGATCCATAGGCGAGGGTTTGCCTCCTTGCTGATAGTGTCCCGGATTCGCTGATCGCGACTCAAACCGGCCTCGGGCTTCTTCTTTGATCATGTCGGCAATGATCTCCGTCGTATATGTCGTGCTGGCTTTTTCATTTCGGAGGATAATCTTTCCTGCTCGAGAGGCTCCCGCATCATTGGCAAAGTTCTCTCGTAGAAACTCGATATCTCGAGCAATCATGTGGATGTTGATGCCCTCTTCGGGGATGTAAACTGCCAGTGCACCGACAGACAAACCAGCCATGGTAGCCAGATATCCTGATCGACCGCCCTGGGTTTCGATGACAAACACTCGTCTTCTGGACGATGAGGCGGACTGTCTGATTGCATCACAGAAGCTGATCAAGGTGTTAAGGCAGGTATCGCTTCCAAGTGAGTATTCCGTTCCGGGAACGTTGTTCGAGACTGTCGCCGGCAGCACAATCAGTGGGATCTTGAACGCTGGGTATTCTGCTCGGGCTTTCCTCAGCTCGCTGGCTGCAGTAAAAGCCTCGAAGCCTCCGATCAACAACATAGCATCAAATTTGTACAACTCGAAGCACTCAGCTGTTTTCTTGAAATCTGCACTGGGAAGTCCTCGATTCGTGCCAATTTCTGATCCACCCTCGTTCACCCAAGGGTCGACATCAATCCACTTGGCCTCACGTACAGCTCCCAACGGTTTATCATCATGATGACGCTGTAAACCTGGAAAGCCATTGTGGATGGCGATAGGGGTGTGGCCTCTCGTCAGACAATAAGCCACGGCAGCCCGCGTCGCAGGGTTCATGCCACCACAGGGCGCACCGACATGAACGATGGCAATGCGCATCGTCTTGTTCTCGGGGAGACGTAGTTTCGGGTGGTCGGTAGAGGTGGTGATAATGTAGCTGTTGTAGTATTCCTTGAATTCCACATCCCGCAGCTGCATGGCTTTATCAAAGTCTTTGGCCGCTATAGCGGCATTCACTGCCTTTGTCATTGCTACAGCCTCCATCAGGTCGGACCTTTCGATCTTGTTCTCACGAATGGTGATAACTGGTGTGGGTGTTTCGGGTGTGGCTTCGAGAATTGCATTGACAGCTTCAACACCTTGTATAGTGGAAAGCCAGCGGTCGTAGAAGCACGCCTGTCCTCCTCGTTGAGTATGACCAAGGACTGTCACCCTGGTGTCCAAGTTGAGTTTATTCGTCAAGAGGTCTTTGACATGGTTGGCTGTGATCTTCTTCAAATTCTCGTCGTGTGCTCCTTCTGCAATGATGACAATCGATCTCCTCTTGCCTCGTGACCTATGCTTTTTGATGATGTCGCACATCTGGTCTTCCCACTCTGCTCTAGGAGGCTTTTCAGGAATGAAGACAAAGTCCGCACCAGTAGCTATGGACGCCATCAAGGCCAACCAGCCACAATGTCGACCCATGACCTCAACCACGAATCCTCGTTGATGAGAAGCGGCTGTGTCGAAGACGTCGTCGACGGCCGAACAGATTCGGTCGAGGGATGAATAACAGCCGATGGTGGCATCGGTGCCTGACATGTCGTTGTCTATGGAGCCGACCAGTCCAACGATGTTGAGATGTTTGTAGGGTTCGATTTGTTCTTGTGTCAGCTCTCCAGTCTCGACCAATTCATTGATCAGGCCAGGCCATTCTGCTCTGAACTTGTCGGCACCCGTCAGACTGCCGTCACCACCACAGATGACCAGTGCATCAATGCCTCGTAGAACCATGTTCTTCGCTGCTTTCAGTCGTCCCCATCTTTCCATGAATGGCATACATCTTGCTGTACCAATCAGTGTCCCACCTCGTGACTGCCATCCTCTGACATCCTCCCATTTCATCTCTTTGATCAGATCTCCGCCATTCACGAGTCCCTCGTAACCTTCAAAGATAGCATAGGCTTCACACCCCATATGAATAGACATGCGAACCACAGCGCGGACAGCTCCATTCATGCCGGGAGAGTCACCTCCACTGGTCATGACCCCAATCCGCCGTCGTTTCGCAGGTGCCACGGCTTCCGCCATGATCTCGGACGTGTGTTAAGATCTTGGGGAAGGCTCAAGGTGGGACAGGAATACGAGGTGAGGGGTGGTTTCGAGGGAGAACCGGGAGGGATGGAGGTGGAATAGAAAGTCGAAGAAAAGGAAAGGATCTTTGGCAGGATAACGGTCAGGCCGAAGGAAGCTCACATGAGGACATCTTTAGGTCAGGGCTCAAGGCAGAAGTGAGGAAGATAAAGCTGTATGTTTTTCGCGATAGGTAAAGCAAAGAATTTTGTCATACCTTTCTTTCGGGTTTGTTGAAGGTACAGAGGACGAGTACCCCACGTCACTTAGCTTGGGCGATCGGTCTCCGTAATTCTAAGCTCCAGTTTACCTAAACAAACGATAGAAAAGGCGCCCTGACTGTCTGGCCTTTTACTGGTTTTGAGCACGGGGCTAGCTTAACTTAGGCTCGGCTATCTCTCCAACGGAATTTACCTTGCCCAGGACACGTGAAGATTTTCAGGGCGAATAACTGATACCTCCTCCGGATCCCTTTCATCACAATCCCGTCAGGACGGGACAAGTCATCTATCATATCACCCGATGCGCCGCCTGAATGTTCTTCCCTATGCGATAACGACATGATTCGTTCAAGATGAGATCGTGTCTCACGGCACAGGCTGGTTAGACGTCGGAGTTTTAAATCTACCAAAGAAGTGATCTTTAAACACTTGAGGCATGGCTGAATCGAACGCCATCACTGTCGTGGTCCCTCCGGAACCATCTTCGAGATCGGAAGATCTTCAGTCTCAAATCCTACGCGTCATTGCCCAGAAAGGTCATTTTCGCAATGTAACTGAAGAGGGTCTGCGGGCTGAGATCCACGGCAAGGCTCCGACTGTTGTAAAGGGAGCGATCCCGGAGAATGAGGCTCAAGGTGGTGAGGATGATACTCCTCAGAAGCGTCAAGAACGTCTGTGGAAGCGAAGAGAAGAGATGATTGAGCGACTGAGGTAAGTAGGTCTCCAGTCATGCTTTCTGTTAGACTAACCCTGGGTAGTTATGCCCAAAATGAGATCCTATGTGCTTTGGATTTTGTGTCGTTACTCATCTCAAAACAATGGGTTCCAGCTCAGGGTTCCATGTCCCCTGCACTCAAAGAAGCAGTCCCGGTGGGCACGCTCTCTGGACGCACTTTAAAGAACAAAACGCTTCCTGCGTCCTCGAGGCGGCTGCTGACCTCTCTGTCCCGAGGCTGGAGATCAGAAGGCTTTCGGTCTGCTTCAGAAAAGCTTGCTGCCACATCCAGCCGACTGCGCAATGATGCGGAACGTGAATCAGAGTACTGGGCTCAGATCGCCAATCTTACAACAAACGGATGGGCAGTTTCCCGACTCCCTCGTGACCGTAAAGCCATCGGAGTACACTTCGGCTTTGCTGAGTCTGCACCGCAGTTTCGTGACAGAGGCTTCGCGCTACTTCGTCAATCAGACGATGGCAGTGTTTTCCTGGACAGACCATCTAATCCCAGGAGGCGGACGGCGCTAGGCGTTTCTGTCATTCGGGACAACGCCAAAACTGGGTACTTCCATTTCCGAACAGCGAAAGGAGGGCAGGCGGGAGATATCAACCAGCAACTGAGAGACATGCGAGACTCTCTATTTGAGGAAGAGTTGTTCTACGAGGTCTGCCGAGAAGCAAGAGTGGCAGCAAACCAAGGAATCCACATTCGTGCCGAGGCGGTTGAGATCGAGGTGGGAGGCGACTATCAGCTCTCCCTGGCATACGGGCCCGAGCAGGAAGATGACATACCCACAAATGCTGAAGACAAATTGATCGCCGAATTTGTCGCAGTGTCTTTGCGGCTATTACTCAGTGCCGCTCACGAAGCGAATTTGAGCCGGAGGTCGCAAAAGCCTCCACCCATGACCCTCAAGCCTCGACCTGGCCCTGAATATGCCTTGATACGGCCGGTGCTGGCACATTTGAGACACAAAGCAGAAGCTACAGCATTCTGGAACAGCTGTCAAGCCTTACTTCGTCCTTTCAAGCAAGCTGGTATCCCAATCACAATTGAAATCGACAATTCAAGCGCGACAGTGTTCGACTCATTGAGTTTAGAAGCCTCGAAAACGGTCCTCTCCCACGTCATGCTCCCTGCGAAGACGGGCTTCAAGGTCCATCTGACAGAAGGTAGGATCTTCGAAGTCGGGCTAGCAACCTTCCTTGGACCTCCCCTTTTCGGATCCCGCTATGAGTCTAATCCGATCGATCTGGGATACTGCAAGATACCGACTTTACGGCAAGAGACTAGGGATGCTGCAACCTCATCATTGCGACATATATTGACGCTGGCCCTTGTTGCGCATATTCAAGAAGCCCTGATGACGCAGGGAATACCCGGCATGCCTGAGTCAGAGGTCAGATACAAGGGATGGACAGTGACACAACCTCATAATGGCGAACTGAGTCTTTATGACACAGGCCAGGTCCTCAGAACTCTTCAGGTAGCTGTGCAGACCGGATCAATTGTTCTCAAAATAAACAACCTAGTAGGCGGCACAGCGATGGAGTGGGATGTATGGACATGGACCTCTCAAGGTGCCACAAAGGCCAGTGAGGTGGAAGTTGAGAGCGAAAGGAGGTCTTTTGATCAGGTTGTCCTCAGCCTACTGTCGGTATTGCTATTCGCTGGAAGGGTTTAGCCATCCTCATATTATCTCCAACGATTAGCTGATCAGTCGCATTTCCACCGGTCGAGCTTAGGTGTATTGGTCACAGCATCGACAATAGCTCGAAGACAAGACAAACAGCTTGCACGAGTATTTCAGTGAAGTGATTGGGCATCAGACACCCTCCAGGCACACCCAGCCAAGACGAGGGATTGTTACAACCAAAAACAAACCTCCGAATCATCCGAACTTAGACTCCACGCCATCCACATTTATATTTTCCATCTACCGTCTTGGAGCAAGTAATGTCCAGCGACGTCTTCCACGTGCACGATGTTCTGTGCAGAGACTTCCCAGCTCGCGTTTCTAAAGCATCGCTGAGAGCGCGAGCTCTCTTGGCCGGACTGTCTCAACAGCTTCAATTGGAGATTCCTCAACTTGAAAGAAGCGATTGGCTTGACGTGGCACCACGTGCAAGTCTTTGCTCGAATGCAGCTCAGACAGGCACGAAACGTTGCACTTTTACGTTTTCGACATGTTCGACGAGTCGGCATGCACCGAGTGAGCAGGTGAGTAATGTGGTATATATCATGCATTTGCAATCCCGGAACATTGGCTCAATGCGACGTGGAATTCCAAACTCGAGTCAGCCCGCAAGATACGTGGTAAGATGTCGCCACTGATCTCAGTAGCTTTTGTTGTCGCATGTTGCCATACTGCAGCAACGGTGTCTGCAGCGTTCACATGGCCGTCGAACTCCCCTGTGTCGTACGCAACTTCATTAACAAGGTCGCCATCATCAACCACATATGCGCCTCCATTTGCGGCTCTGTCCAGTCTTGTACCTAACCAAACCACAACGACTTGGGCGAGCGTTGCCTCTCCTACAGACTCCACCGTCAAATATGGCAATTATGCATGGTCTGCTCAGTGGGCCACCCTGAGCAACAACGTTACAGCGCCACCATTCACAACGACTGCAGCGGCGACTCCCATCGCCAGCAGCGAGTTGATCAAGCCACCACCGCTACCTTTCGCAATAGGCTATGACAATGACTATCATTATCCGGAAAATTTCGTCTTTGGGTTCGCCTCATCCGCGGTGCAAGGGGAAGGTGCCAGCAGCATGGACGAAGGGCGTGGTCCTTCACTCGCTGAGAAGCTGTTCAACGGTTCCAGCATTTCTTCCTTAAGCTACTATTTGTACAAGCAGGACATTGCAAGAATGGCTGCAGCTGGTGTGCAGACCTACGCGTTCACAATCTCCTGGAGCAGGATCCTTCCATTCGCCGTTCCTGGTTCACCTGTCAATCAACAAGGAATAGACCATTACAATGACCTGATCGACACCCTTATCAAGTATGGAATAACACCGATAGTTACACTGAACGACTTTGACACACCTTTATACTACTACACCAAGACTTCATTCAGGTCAGTGTCCTACCCTTGAGTTCCTTCTTGCTTGCCCCACGACCTGTGGGCTGATTTCTTCCCCTTTCTCAGTGGCTGGGATCATCCAGATTTCGTTGAAGGATTTGTCAACTACGCACAAATCGTCCTGTCGCACTACGCCGACCGAGTGAGCCACTGGATCTCGTTCAATGAGCCCACGGTTGACGCCATTGGATTTAATAACTGGCAGTCGAGCTACAACGTCAACATAGCCCATGCGCGCGTGGTCCACTGGTATCGTGAAGTATTGAAGGGAACAGGGAAATGGACCATCAAGCTAAGCCTGCAGAAGGGGTTTACACTGCCTCTAAATGCGACAAACGCGTCAGATGTCCAGGCCGCAGAACGAGAGCTCGATTTCACTATTGCTCAATTCGCAAACCCGCTATTCCTGGGGCAGCCAGTCCCAGAATCCTTGTCCTCCGCGCTAGGAAACAAGACACCTACCTACACCGATGCCGAACTCGAGTACCTCAACGGCACATGCGATCTATGCTCGCTCAATTTTTACTCGGCTGAATACGTCACTGCGCCTCCAGGAGGGTTTGACGCATGCCTCAGCAACTCTTCTTCGGCACTTTACCCCAAATGTGTGCTTGGCCTGACGGTTCGTAATGGATGGGATGTCGGAGTACCAAGCAACGCTGGACGAATGGTTAGTTTCTGTGCTCGCTCAAGCCTGTTCGTGAGATAATGTCAAGTTGCTAACTGCTTTGTCACGAAACCAGCTCGGAGTCGCTGAATTTCGCCCCTTTTTCTCGTACGTGTGGTCTCGTTGGCCTTCGTCCGGCGGAATTATCGTGCCCGAGTTCGGTTGGGCTCCTTTCGAGGCCTCGGCGATGACAACGTCTCAGCAGCAAGCTGATCTAATGGCCTCTATCTGGTACCAATCGATGCTGAACGAGATGTTGAAGTCGACTTACGAGGACGGTGTTCCGTTTGTCGGTGCCCTTGGATGGTCTTTCCTGGACAACTGGGAGTTTGGCGAATACGCAGACAAATATGGTGTCGTCGGATGGAATGCAACAACCTTGCAGCGATACTATAAGCGCACCATATTCGACTTCGTGGATTTTGTATCCGCACGGGAGGCGGTCTAGAAGAGCTGGACCGTGTTGGCACGCTCGGCTTTCTAAGTTGGCATATCACACCTAATAGACCTAGACAGACATCGTAATCAAGACGATAGTTACGCAAGACGAGTTTATACCAATGATTGTGAATGAACAACCTGGTAGTTCAGGGTGATTAAATGGAGGCCGAGTTAAGGCGGCATCACCCTGCTTCCCAAACGAGGTTCGTGGGGGCACGTGTAACCACTCAAGACGACCTTGAGCGACAGTGATTTCTTCGACTCGTCGACATCTGGGACTTTTAAGGAGATAGTCCTTGAGTACGTACTGTGCCAGCTTGGTTTGGACAGTATCATCAAGATGACAACGAGATATCGCGTTGAGTGTACGTACCAGCCCCGACCACTGAACTCAGCACATGGCTAACACTATTCAGATGCGCTGAAGGCAGGTCCATCTCGACATAATTTGGAGCTGTGCTGGACGCTGACAAGTTCTGTATTCTAGACTCATCGCAGGGATCAATTGGTAGGTCGATGACCACTCACACGAGCACACGGGCTGATTTGGGCTCAGATTGAATGGATCAAAGTAGGTGCAAGCATCAGCTCAGGCCAGCCTTGGGAGTACCAAATGCCAACGCCATCATCTAGGGCCTCCTTGCAGTCCCATTTGTGCTGAGCTCCCAGCCGGCATTCGAATACGATGACACCGACTACCAGAACCTCGACACCATGGCAAGATCAGCACATCAAAGATATGCGGAGGTCTTCCGGGACGTGCAGGAGTTGATTGTTGACCAAAGTTAGTCGAACACAATGGCATGAGCATGATTACTGACGCGGTGCAGTCAACCATCAGGAATCGCCCTATTCCAAGTCCAAGCTCATTATGCTTGTCCCGAGCATATCCGCGTTCTTTACACCCCTGGCACTGGAAGATGCTTTCAGATATCAGGACTCCAAACGAGCCATCTCATCACGCCGGTTCGTCGCGCCATCGTTCAATGACATCCGATTGATACTCAACACGGCACAAGTCATGGCAATGATCCAACCTAAGCCTTACCGCTCACTCAAGGCCAAACTATTGCCAGGATTGGAATTGCTCACATTCGATGGTGATGTGACGCTCTATGAGGATGGAGCGTCTCTGCACTCTCCGGAGGCTGATCCCGTCATTCTTCGACTGCTACACTTTCTGTCCCAAGACGTACGAATAGGCATTGTCACAGCTGCAGGGTACACACAGCCGCAACACTACTTCAACCGATTGTCAGGGCTGCTGCTGGCCGTTCAGTCTTCTACAACACTCACTACACAACAAAAGGCCAACCTGATCATCATGGGCGGAGAATCCAACTTTCTCCTCGTATTCGACGCTGAAGCCGAGTATTGTTTGCGTTATGTCCATCGTCAGGAATGGATTTTGGAGGCCATGAAGAACTGGTCGGAACCCGCCATACAGTCCCTCCTTGACGTGGCTGAAGCTGCTTTTCACTCGTGCATCCACACCCTCCATTTACAGGCAAAAGTACTGCGTAAGGAACGCGCGGTGGGCATTTACGCGGCAGACCAGTCGAAGAAACTTAATCGCGAGCAGCTGGAAGAGACGGTCCTGGTGGTACAGCAAGTGGTGGACTCTACCATAACGACAGCGGGTCCTGATGGGCCACCAGTGCATGCTTACATTCCGTTCACTGTGTTCAATGGTGGTGCGGACGTCTTCCTTGACATCGGGGACAAGTCATTAGGAGTACAAGCGTGTCAGAAATGGTTTGGTGGTATCTTGCCATCTCGAACTCTGCACGTGGGTGATCAATTTTTGAGCGGAGGTGGTAATGATTTCAAGGCGCGGAGTGCTTGCTGTTGTGCTTGGATTGCTAGCCCGGCCGAAACGGTATCATTGTTAGATGAGATGATAGCTTTGGGTGAGGCGAAGTCGTAAATGTTACTCAGCATATAGCAATGATACCAGCAGAAATGCAACATAGAACGAGCTGCCTTCCTCAGTGGTCACTCTAGGTACAAAGCCCCCTAAATGCATAAGTGTACGCGTGGAGTTGGCAAAACTTGGACTGAGTCCGAGGCTTCCCCCAAGCCTCGTTACGGCCCCAGGGTGCAGGGGTGTAGGCGTGTTTTGTGGATACTGCAGTGCACCGCACCCTGACTGCCACTGCCACTACCATCGACACTCTGATTACCGAGTCCTACGGCTCCTCTCACAATTCAGAGGGCCTCTACTTGTCCTCATCGCCGACTACCAGACTATGACAGTCTCTGCACATGAGCTCTCGACGACGATGAGATGCGCACTTCAAAGGAGAACGATTCACTGACAAACGTCCTTACGGCCTCCTAAAACCACCACCGACCATTTCGAGAACACCGTGGTCTGCTTCCAGATGATCATCCTACCCCGGTCCTCATCATGTCGTCCATGCGTGGTCTTGTCCAGTTCATAGCCGATCTCCGAAATGCCAGAGCCCGCGAACTCGAGGAAAAGCGCATCAATAAGGAGTTGGCCAACATTCGCCAGAAATTCAAGAGCGAGAAGTTGGATGGATACCAAAAGAAGAAGTACGTTTGCAAGCTGCTCTACATCTACATTCAAGGCTACAATGTCGACTTCGGGCACCTCGAGGCTGTCAATCTCATTTCCGCGACGAAGTACTCGGAGAAACAAATCGGCTACCTCGCAGTGACGCTCTTCCTACACGAACAGCATGAACTGCTACATTTGGTGGTCAACAGCATCCGTAAAGATTTGACGGACCACAATGAACTCAATAATTGTCTGGCGCTACATGCTGTTGCCAATGTGGGTGGACGAGAAATGGGCGAAGCCCTGAGCGGCGATGTGCATCGACTTCTCATATCTCCCACCTCAAAATCCTTCGTTAAGAAGAAAGCAGCCCTGACCCTCCTCCGACTCTACCGAAAGTATCCCGGTATTCACCAAGCAGAATGGGCAGAAAGAATAATATCTCTGATGGACGATCCGGATATGGGAGTGGTTCTGTCGGTGACTTCTCTGATCATGGCATTGACTCAGGACCATCCCGAAGCATACAAGGGAAGTTATGTCAAAGCCGCTCAGCGGTTACGGAAAATCGTCATCGAAAACGACGTCTCGCCAGACTATTTTTACTACAAAGTGCCTTGCCCATGGATCCAGGTCAAGTTCTTGAAACTATTACAATACTACCCACCTTCCGAAGATTCACACGTTCGCGATATTATCCGCGAGTCACTTCAAGCCATTGTGCAAGCCGCAAGCGAAACACCAAAAAATGTACAACAGAACAATGCTCAAAACGCAGTCCTTTTCGACGCCATCAATCTACTCATCCATCTCGACAGCGAACACCAACTTATGATACAGATCTCGTCCAAGCTGGGGAGATTCATTCAGTCCCGAGAAACCAATGTACGGTACTTGGGTCTGGATGCCATGGCTCATTTTGCCGCAAGATCCGACACACTCGATCCCATCAAGCGGCATCAAAGCATCATTATCGGATCGTTGCGAGACCGAGACATCAGTGTACGAAGGAAAGGCCTCGATCTGCTCTACAGCATGTGCGACACCACAAATGCTCAATCGATTGTGAACGAACTCTTGAAATACCTACAATCCGCGGACTACTCAATACGTGAAGAAATGACATTAAAGATTGCGATTTTGACAGAGAAGTACGCCACTGACGCTCAATGGTACATCGATATCTCCCTGAGACTATTGGCAATGGCTGGAGATCATGTCAGTGACGAAGTCTGGCAAAGAGTGGTCCAAATCGTCACAAACAACGAGGAGATCCAGCCATATGCCGCACAACACATCTTCGAGTATCTCAAAGCGGAGGGTTGTCATGATACGCTAGTCAAAATTGGAGGCTATATCCTTGGAGAGTTTGGACACTTGATTGCAGACCACAAGGGATGCAGTCCAATTGAGCAATTGATGGTGCTCCAGACGAAGATGATCTCAGCCCCTGACACCTCAAGAGCGCTGCTCCTGTCAACTTTTGTCAAATTTGTCAACCTCTTCCCAGAAATCAAACCTCAACTATTGCAAATGTTCCAATTCTACAGTCATTCACCGGACTCGGAATTGCAACAAAGAGCTTGCGAATATCTTGCTATTGCAACCCTGCCTACCGACGACCTGCTGAGAACTATCTGCGACGAAATGCCGCCCTTCTCCGAAAGAGCTTCCATCTTGCTTCAAAGATTACACAAGAAGAGCGTCGGTACAAGCGAGCGGAGGACATGGCTTGTTGGTGGCAAAGACGCCAATGCCGATAAGCAAGAAGTCCTACTAGCGCAGCAGACTGGGCTGAAGCGGACATTCACAACCATCGTCAATGGGGGCGCGCAAACCAACGGAAACGGTACAGTGTCAAAGAATGTCACCGGTGCGCAGAGCGCCGCAGGTGGCGCGAGCAAAGATCTGGAAGGGCTCGATATGAATGGTCATACGGATGACGCAAAGTCTAATCTCGCCAGTGCAGCTCATCTGTCACCAGACTGGGAACTTGGCTACGAACAAATGTATTTCACCGACGAGGGCGTGCTGTATGAAGACCCACAGATCCAAGTTGGGTTGCGGGCAGAGTACCGTGGCCATTTGGGTGTGGTCAAGTTGTACTTCGCCAACAAAGCCTCCTTTCCCATTGGGAGCTTTACAACAACTCTGGAAAACAAATCCGCGCCGAAGCTCAAAATGGACACCAAAAGTCTACCGGACTCGAGCGTTGGGCCGGACTCGCAAGTCCAGCAGACTATCATATGTACTTCTGTGGCGCCATTCTCTGAACCCCCAACCATTAGGATCAGTTATCTTGCCGGTGCACTGCAAGGGTATACGTTGAAACTCCCCATCTTACCTCACAGATTCATGGACCCGTCAGAGTTGTCGGCCGAGGACTTTTTCAAGAGATGGCGGCAAATTGGGGGTGGACCGCTCGAGGCGCAGAGTACGTTTGGTTTACAGAATCAGGGGTCCGAGTTGAGCGATAAGCATACGAGAGACGTCGTGTCGGGGTTCAAATGGAGAATATTGGACAATGTTGACCCGAATCCGAAGAATATCGTGGGTTGTGCGGTGTTGCAGCTTGAGAAGGGGAAGACGGGGTGTTTGTTGAGGTTGGAGCCGAATCATCAGCAAAAGGTATGTTTCCCTTATTTTCCCGTCAGGACTATTCTAACGTCGTTGACAGATGTTCCGCTTGACGATAAGAGCGACTCAAGATACTGTGCCGGGTATTTTGTTGGGAATGATGCAGGAACGGCTGGCAAAGGGGTCGTGACCCATCAATGACAATTGACAATTCCATTTTGCTACCCGAGGTTATCGTGGTTGCTTCTTAGCGCGTGGCAGCATGAAAGGCCGTACAGTGCTGGGTGTAGGACATATATTTCTTCATTGACACAAATATACTCTTCGTGCCGTGAATGGCTTGTGGATTGAGGTCGTTGGAAGACGGTTCAGTTGAGGAGCTCAATCCTTTCCTCGTTGAGGACATAGATGGACATGCTCGTGCTGATGTATCCTTTCGTCTCCCGTTTCTCTGTTCGGACATGTGATATACGCAGCTTCACTTTTCAGATGGTGATGATTTCCTCGAAAACAGAATCGCACCTAGACTACCGTCAGTGCAGAATGCAGAATGCAGAATTTCTCAAGGCGATATCCTCTCTAGGGAATTCTGCATTCTGCATCCTGCACTGCCGGTAGTCTGGGTGGTGATTCTGTACCTGGAGAATTCTGTATTCTGTAGTGCCGGTAGTCTGGGGTGGTGATTCTGTACCTGGGGAATTCTGTATTCTGTAGTGACGGTAGTCTGGGTGGCGAATTCTGCAATTCTGTACCCAGAGATTCTGTATTCTGTACCTGACGGTAGTCTGGGTGGCAAATTTCGCAATTCTGTACCCTGATAATTCTGTATTCTGTACCTGACGGTAGTCTCGGTGGCGAATGCTGCAATTCTGTACCTCATGGTAGTATGGATGACGCTGCTGTAGCTGATTCTGTATTCTCCACTGCAGGAGGTCTGTCGTGGTACACTGGGGCTTTATATCTCACTTCTTCTCAGCTTCCGTCTCTTCGAGGACCTTCGCATCCTTCTTGGCCGGTCTCTCGCCGAATATCGTGCTCCCAACCCTGACCTCACTCGACCCCTGGCGTATCGCGCCCTCAAAGTCCTCGCTCATTCCCATACTTAATTCCAACTTGTCCTTTTCAATCCCCAACTTCTCCGCAAGTTTATCCCTCGTTTCTCTTAGACAAATGAAATCTTCATTCTCTGTCTCCGGAGTCGTAGCTTTTGACCGTGCAATGGCGCCGATGGTCATTACTCCCTGTAGATGCAGATTCTCGCATGAGTCCTGGATATGTTTGGCCAACGATACCAGTTCAGACGAGTCTGGCGCGATCCCAGACTTAGAGTCTTCGCCGGAGGTATTGACTTGGATAAACACATTCAGAGGCGTGGAGTCTGACAGGCGGTCGTTGCGCTCGGCGCGACCTTTGTTGAGCAACGTAGCTTTCTTCTCGGAGTCTATGCTCTCTACTGCCCAGAGGGAATCAACGTCCCGGGCTAGATGTGTTGCTTTATTCGATTGGAGACCACCTATGAAGTGCCATTTTATGCTGGATGGTAACAACTTGGATTTCTCGAGGAGTTCTTGGACGTAGTTCTCGCCAAAGTGACTGTGGGAGGTTGGTGGGTTGTGTAATGCCAAAATGTCGGAGGCGGGTTTTAATTTCGAAACAGCAACGAGGCGTGGAGGAGAGGACCGGCTGGACTGAGAAGACAGAGCGGAGGAGATGCGTTGATGGATGTGCTCGAGGTTGGAGGTCAGGGTTGCTGCACGTTGCGGATTGATGGTGATTTTCATGTCGGCGTCGGTATGAGTGGTAGAGGCTTGCTCGGTCGATGGAGTTGCGTCTGTGGTCATGATGTATGGATGGCAAGAGTCCAAGACAACTACATGGAGTTTCGAGGAGAGTATTGAGATGTCAGAGAGGTAGAATACATGCGTCGACCAGCCTCCAGAGTAGAAGTGGAAGATGAGAGGGAATACAATGTCTAGCATACTCGTCGTCATTGAACAGAACGAACCGAAGATCAGCCGAGCTTCTCCAGACGAGGCTCACGAGGCTGTTGAGCATCATGGAAACAGTGTGTCAGGAAACAATTTCTCATCGCATCTACCGCTGTCTTTGGTGAGATGTCCACTCTGTGCAAACGCTTTCATTGCGATATTCTGTCTATATCGACGCCACGCAACCACTCTACTTCTTGATCTCATGCACAATACCCTCTTAAAGCAGTCCCTGTCTAAGAAAACGCCAACGCTATGGATCACAAATATCCCACTTTTCTAGATGCATCGCTCGTTCTATTCCTCATCGTCGGTGTCCGGTGGATGCGGTGTTCCCTTGGGACTATTCAACCATTCGATACTAAGAAACAAAGTCAGTATCATCATTTTCCATGGGAAAGGGGTCAACTTACTGTCGTAAACGTCGTCGTACTTCTCTCTCCTTTTGTTGCGCACGCGTCATCTTCTTCTTCTTCTTTGCTTTGAACTTCATGTCGCTGTTGTCCTCAGCACCCGAGTTGACAGCAGATGCAGCCGCAGATGCACTTGCGCTCGAGACCACCGAGCTGACGTTGCTCGACCCAGGTCGAGAGTCTTCGAACCTGTTAAGATCGATGGCGAGATGACCTTTGTGCGTGACTCGTCCATCGGCAACGTGCCATTGCTCAGGACACAAAGCGCCCACAAATTCTTCGTTGTGGCTGATCATGACAACACCGCCTCTGTACTCCCGAATAGCCACTGCCAGACCACCCAAAGAGTCTCGGTCCAAAAAGTTGGTAGGTTCGTCCAGCACGAGCAAGTGAGGATTGTTCCACATAGCACCTGCCAGCACGACCTTGACCTTTTGCCCACCGCTCAAACCAGCGATTTGATTGTGATTGGCAATCTCGGGATCCAGCCCAACATCCTCGAAATGCTTGGAGATCACCTTCGGCTCCAAGATTCGGTATCCCAAACCTTCACGCGACGCTTCGTGGTCGTCGAATTCCTGTACCAATTTGGAGAAGCCCCATTCGAGGAGTGTCTCGCGTGAGACTTGACTGTTGTACTTGGGTAGCGTGTTCTTCCACTTGACCTCGTACTGGAACGTCTTCTTGAACTTCTGTCGACCCATCAAATTTTCCAACTGTCTTGGTCCCTTGCCATCACCAAGATCGATCCATTTCGCCAGTTGCTCCTTGTCCTCGTCAGTCAAAACACGCGTGGCTTTCATTAAGACTTCTCGGTCGTCTCCATTCGCGTATCTCCATTGCAAATACTGGTTTGGCGTTTTCTCCATATGCATTTCAACGTGTTCAAGAGCATGTTGCTTAATGTAGCCAATTCGCAGATTAGGATGCTTTTCGACCTTGCCCGTCTGAGGGATTGTTTCACCGGTCAGCAATTTGATCAAGGTCGATTTTCCTGCACCATTGGCACCGATAATGGCCACTCGTGATGACAGAGTCAGCTGGCATGAGACGTCGTGCAAATTGGGCTTTGAGGCGCCTGGATATGTGAAGGTGCAATTTGTCATCCGGATGATGGACCTAGTATTGGACTTGACACCGCTGAGGATACCAGGAGGAGGGAACTTGAACTGCACTGTCGATGCGGAAAGAGTGTAGTAGCTCTTGGCTTCTGGCTTGACCTTGACAAATGCAGCAAGATTGCCTTTGTAAGAAACCAATTTCTTTTGCTCATAGTGGAGGATGTCAGTGCAAACGGCATCCAAGAATCCCGAGTCGTGAGACACAATGAGCGAGGTGATCTCTGTATTCGTGTTCAGATACTCCTCCAGCCACTTGATGTTGGCGACATCGAGATGATTGGTCGGCTCGTCAAGCAAGAGAACATCAGCTCTCATAAGCATAGCTCTGGCTAGAGCCAGCTTCATCTTCCATCCACCTGATAGCGAACCAACCTTGTGGGATTGTCTGCCTTCAGGACCAGCTGTAAAACCGACCTCGCTAAGGACTTGAGAAATCCTCTCTTGCCCTTCTTTGGCGATCTCCGGATCCTTGGACACATACTCGAGGATGCTGATTTCGGCATCTTCGCCTTGGTTGTGCTCGACAAAGCACGTTCTCAAAACGTCCTGCGAAGGAAAACCTTCCAGCTTACCCGACGCAATGCTGCGCATCAAGGTAGATTTGCCGGCACCGTTGCGGCCACAAAGACCATAGCGGTGGCCCTTCAGGAGTCGCAGATTTGTGTGAGACAGCAGCAGCATACCCCCGTAAGCGAGGGAGAAGTCGGCATTGACAATCTCGACTTCGCTAGGATCTGTCACCACGGGCGCACCGAACTTCTTGTGGTCTTCTTCGACGAAGAACTTCTGGACGCCATCGGCGACCGAGGTACAGTTATCGGTAGGGAGCATGTGTTTGAGATAAGGACCAACACGACCAGGGATGCGCGAAAAGACCCGGGCATTGACATCTTCCCGGACCATCTCAGACACATAAGTCTGACCATCTTTCCATACGGACATGTCTTCTTTCTGCAGCCCACCTTGGGCTCGGATTTGGCTATCTAAAACTTTCAGGACATCGTCAGTGCTTGTCTTGGCAATCTGGCCGTTGGTAACGCCGTCTTTGTCATCGCCCATCGCTTTCTTCATGACATCCACTGCTCTTGTAGCTAGTTCCCGGACTTCCGGAAGCGAAGCGTTATCCTTGACTTTCTGAACACCAGGTTGCAGCTTGGGCAAGAAAGTCCTAGCCTCGACCGGATCATGCACAAGTTTGGTCAAGTTTTCCACGACAACCACAACCTGTCTCAACACCTCTTGTGACGTGGTCGGTGTGTTCAAAGCTCTCTCCAGAATAGGAGTGAGAAGTGCAAGGACAGGTGATGTGACAATCGCAACAAAGGTTGTTTGGGAGAGCGCCAGAATGGCCTTCTGCAATGTCTCTGTAGAAGGCTTGTTCATAGTGTCAATGATCAGGGGTATCCGCGGCGCGACATCATCGTTTTGCAACAGTGTCGTGAGAGAGGTCATCGTCTTCATGGCGGCTTTGCCTACCTCAGCCTTCAAGTCGTGCATACCACCTTCGACGATAGGGATAAGCTCCTTCAAGGTCTTACCCATAGATTCCCGCAGGACATCCTTGGCTTGTTCCTCCTCTTTGCTTCCAGTTCCCATCTGTGCTTTGTCTGCCATCTTTCCTAGCAGAGTGTAGGCACCAACGGTCCCTTGCCATTTGCCGGTCTTCTTGGATAGATATCGTTGCAATGCAGGGAGCAGACCGACAACCAACGCTTCAGGCTCGAGATTCTTAAAGAGTTCATCGACTGCGTATTGGGCCGATTCACGAACCGAGGAGCCCTTATCGGCTAGGCCATCGAGGACGATGTCAAAGAGTCCTCCATTCTGGACAAGAAAGACGACTTCGCTGAGAGGCTGTTCTCGAGGGAATCTCTCGAACATTGCCCCCAGTACGAACATGGCGCTCTCTCGTTTCGAGGCATTTTTCTTGTCTGTGGCTGCCTTCTTGATTTCTGGGATCAGATTGTATGACAATAGGCCTCGAATGCCTATCGACTGGGCGAGGAGGGTTGTAAGAGCATAGGAGTTGTCGAGCGCCGTTTGCGCGGCTTCGGTGTCGAGGATCGTTCGCAAAATGCTGTTCACTTCTTCCGTAGTAGGAGGAATGCCGGAGAAGTTGGACTTTGTTGGTACCACGGTCGAGGCCATCGCTGGAGCCAAAGGAGGGCTTTCGATGTGTGGCATACCTCAGAGGAGTGAGATTACAGATGCCGGCAATGCAAAAGACAAGAGGTGAAATACACAAGGAACTGTAGTTTTCAGTATCGCAACAGCGATATCAGCGTCCTGGCCTCTTCCTGCAAAGGCCTGGCAGAGTGGAGAGTGAATAAAAAAACAAAAAAAGAGATTGCTGGAGGGGTTGATGTGAGGAGTTGGAATCAGCCTCGCAATTTATGAGGGAACCGATCGACGCCCCTGCTTGCTGAGGACTTTTTTCTCAGCCCTCTGGAAAGGAAATTTTTGGAACGGCGCAGGCCGCAGCGCGATAATCGATAAGACCAATTTTGACGCAACAGATGACTAAGTACTGACTAAGCACGAAGCTCGTTTTTTTAAACCCAATGAAATGCCAGCTATTAAAGGTCAGGATGATTTCAATATTACATTCCGTCTAAAGCAAACGGCCGTCTCGAACATCTCTTCGAATTAGTATCTTTAAATATATATGTCTTCATATAGGACGTTCCCTGTTCTGAATCCTGAGCAAATGGCCGGAACCAATGCATCAAGCGCAAGTTTCTAGGTACTCGAACCATTTCCCGTGAGCCCAACCACCGGCAGCTTTCAGGTGGAATCATGTCAAACTTGCACCACTCAGCCCGTGACGGACTTATGTGAATAGGCCATCACCCAGTGTCAATGTGTCTTCATTGACCGTGCAAGACTGCAAGAGTTGGTGGCCGGCGCGTGTCCGGGTCTTGATGGCTGATTGGTGCTCTCTCAAAGTTGTGGAGCGTGTACTCCTAAAATGGCTTAGAGTGTCCTGTCCTGCTTCGAGGCTTCAACGAAATGCCCAAGGTAGGTCATTTAGAACCCAGACTCGGTGTTGCCTTCACCCATACTCCTGCTTCCACTGCTTCCAGACTGAATGGCTCCAATAATGCCATCAATATATGGAGCTCCGCTCCACTTCTGGTGTGTCAAGACATCGACGCCAAGCTCTTTCTCTCGGCTTTGAACCAGCTTGACATACGCAAGCATACCGTCCTCCTTGAAGCCTCGAGACAGTTCAGCGGTAATGGTAGCTCCGGAATGCAGGCCGGCCAGAGAGATCAGTTGAAGGACGAATCCTTCTTTGGCGAGATCCCAGACAAAGGATTTCAGAGAGGCGTCGTTGAAGCCCTGTCCCATCCAGTTGAACGACGGGCTAAGGTTATACACCAGATGCTTTCCAGGATATTGCTCGCGAATCTCTTTGGCAAATCCAGCGGCCTTGGACACAGACGGGTCAGCGGTCTCAAGCCATAGCAAGTCGGCATATGGAGCGAACTCTATGGCTCGTTTGGTTGCTGCAGGTAATCCTGCCCGATAATGATAAAACCCTTCTCGTGTTCGAGGGATGTCACACGACCAGACGACTGGTGACTTCGTGTATTGGGAAGAGAGAGCGCGACGCTTAGTAAGCGACAAGTTGCGGTTTTCCTTGGTTTTGACGAGGTATTCCGAGGCATCACCACCCTCCGATTTGATATGAGCTTCGACGGCCTCGTCAAAGGTAACCAATTTGTGTTTCTTGACCCAAGCTGATTCAAAAGCGTCAATGTCTGGCCCACTGGCGCCTTTGAGTTCCATCTCTTGGAGAACCTCTGACAAGGGCTCCGTCTCCTCGGCCACGCCCAATATATATTCGTGATCCCGGACGTCAATGGCACTGGATAGCAGTTTCCCACTCTCCGAATCGGTTCGTGCAATGACAAGGTTCTCACATCCCATCATATCCCACTGGAAACGGGCAGCCACAAGTCGATTGATGTGGTCCCCGACTGGTACTAATACCTTGCCCGCCAGATGACCACACTTTTTGCCGCCATGGAGCTGATCTTCGAAATGAACCGCGGCAGCACCGTTCTCTGCAAAGAGTTTCGCCAATTTGATGACAGCCGACAAGCCACCATGACCAGTATCTCCATCGGCCACGATGGGTCTCATATAGTCAATATAAGGGGTAGACTTGCGCTCTTCTGCACTCAGTTTCCTCCTCGAATCGTAGTTCTTACGATCATGCAGCTGTTGGGCTTTGAATAGCCGTTGTACCTGGTTCGGTACTGTGTTATATGGGTAGTCACCAAAATCTGCCGACACCTCGTTCGTAGTAGTCAGGACGGACGAACAAGCCCAACCAGACACGTAGAGGATTTCTTGGTTGGGCGCCTGTTGTGTCATTTGTACGGGATCAATCGCGCCCATCGTATGAACTGGCTTTCCTTCTGCGGCTCTTTCATTGAGCAAGTTGAACAACTTCCTAGCCATGACAGAGCTAGGATATGTCTGTTGCAAGGTGCCTCGTTTGCTAACAACATCTTCTGGAGTATATGGCCTTTTGATGCCCTTGTATCTGGGTGATGCCCACCACTTCTTCACATCCTCTACTTGCTGCTTGAACAGGACGTCCTCGGCATCACCAGCCTTTTCTTCAGTGGAGAGTAATTGGAACGAGTCGGAGGGCAGGGAGGCCGAGACGGGAGGTTCTACTGGCGGTAGGGAGGATAAATGACGGGTCATGGTTGCGACAACTGGTCTTGTCGCTACAGCTCTGAGCACTGGTCTGTGTGCAAGCCTTGGAAGGCTTCTGGATACTCGCCGCAACATATTCTTTATGGTCGTCACAGTCTTGGGGCCGTCGGTTGTGGGGATTCGGTGTTGCTGCGAACACAACACTCAATTAGACTGGGTCTGCCACTTCTTAACAGTGACACGAGTTGATGTTTCGGACAACAGCCGAAGCTGCTTTGTAACGAGGCCGCTGGATCGAGAGAGACATAAGAAACCCGAACCCTGAGGCGGACAACCTGCGACCTCCCCGCGAATACGGAGTCTGCGAGGGAGAAAATGTCGCATGAGCTGCCGAGTTCGGACCGATCCCCCAAGGTTCCCAAGGCAAGAAATCCAAAGTTGTGCCTCGGTCGGTTACCCTCGGTCTTCAATATTGACGTAGCAGTAAACCCCTTCCGCCCGGGGAAAGACTACTGGCACCGTCGCCGAGGAATGTGCGTCTTCCTGTCCGTTGCATTGGGTTCCTGGGCTGTCGGATGCGAAGGTAACGGATCCTACACACAGCTTTTTAGATTGTTTCCAGGTATACGAGCTGTCCGGTTGCCCTTTTCCTTCTCCTAGCTGGTCTTTACTCTTCCCACTGCTGAATACCTCACCGTCGTCCAGGGGAGACACTTTGCATACCCCGCGCATTAGACATTTACGACACAGGCAAGACTGCTGCTTAGTAGCTTGACAAACACAATGGCAGCCAGCACAAGAAGTGCCCAGCACGCTTTGAGAGCTCTACGAGCCGCATCAACCCGCTCTTCTACCTCCTCCTTAGCCCTACGAGCCTATTCATCCACCTCCGAGCCCGATCTCAAGACTACTTTGGAATCGGTCATCCCTGAGAAAAGAGAACTGCTCAAGCAGGTCAAGAGCCATGCGGACAAGAAGATCGGCGAGATCAATGTAGGCATGGTCATTGGCGGTATGAGAACCATGAAGTCCATGGTATGGGAGGGTAGTGTTCTGGACGCCAACGAGGGCATTCGCTTCCACGGCAAGACCATCGCCGACTGCCAAAAAGAGCTGCCCAAGGGTACTACAGGCACAGAGATGTTGCCTGAAGCCATGTTCTGGCTTCTACTGACCGGCCAAGTTCCTTCTGAGGGTCAAGTCCGCGCACTTTCACGAGAACTTGCCGAGAAGTCAGACCTTCCCTCTCATGTGGTCAAGATGCTCCAAAATTTCGACAAGACCGTCCACCCCATGACCCAGCTTTCATGTGCCGTAGCTGCCCTGAATACCGAGTCCCTTTTCGCCAAACAATACGCCGAGGGCTTGAACAAGGCCGCATACTGGGAACCAACGTTCGATGACAGCATCAACCTACTGGCCAAGCTGCCCCGCGTGGCTGCTGCCATCTTTGACAAGGCTGCTCTCGACATGCCAATTGACAAGGATCAAGATTGGGCTTACAACTTTGCCAAGTTGCTAGGTAAGCCCGGAAAGGAGAACGAAGGATTCCAGGACCTGCTGCGCCTGTACCTCGCACTCCACGGAGATCACGAGGGCGGCAATGTCTCAGCCCATGCAACCCACCTGGTCGGCTCTGCTCTTTCCGACCCATACCTCTCCTATGCCGCCGGTCTACTGGGTCTGGCAGGACCTCTGCACGGTCTTGCCGCACAGGAAGTGCTCCGATGGATCCTGAAGATGAAGGACCAAATTGGCGAAGACTTCTCAGACAAGGACGTTAGCGACTACCTCTGGTCCACCCTCAAGTCCGGCCAGGTCGTGCCCGGATACGGTCACGGTGTGCTCCGCAAGCCTGACCCCCGCTTCAAGGCCCTGATCGATTTCGGCGATGCTCGCGAAGATATTGCCAAGAACCCTGTTTACCGTCTCGTCAAGAAGAACAGCGAGATCGCACCAGGCGTGTTGACCGAGCACGGAAAGACAAAGAACCCTCATCCCAACGTCGACAGCGCTTCTGGTGTCCTCTTCCATCACTACGGATTCCGAGATCCTCTATACTACACCGTCACCTTCGGTGTCAGCCGAGGTTTGGGGCCCCTTGCTCAATTGATCTGGGATCGTGCGCTGGGTATGCCCATTGAACGTCCAAAGAGTATCGATCTCAAGGGTCTGCTCAAGTTGGTTTAGAATTCCGCTTTCCCTCAGGCAATATATTATAGATACCTTTGGGGAGTGGTGTCGGTCGAGGTGTCGGAGAAAAGCTTCGCAAGGGAAAATTTCATGGATTGACGAGGTGTTTTAGGAAAGCAGCAAATCCATAAAAGACTTTATAGACGTTTGGCCCCATCTTCAATTTTAAGTCTCATCCTCACTTCTTATTTGCAAGACAACTTGGGCAGGGATGTGGGCCAACAACACGGAGAAGTGAGGGAATTCCAAGCTGCTGGTGGGCGACAAACCCCACAGACCCCTTTTCCCGCCAGCCTTGCGCCATTCCTGCTCCTGCTCGCACCTCTACGTATCAAGCTACTGTATTCAGTCCGTTCCTTCTGTCAGCATACCCTCCAGGTTCCAGATATAACAGACCATGTACTGCCGGTTCACTAGTATCTGCAGGTGGGAAAGCTTGTCACCATCTGTGTTATCCCTCGCATGCCGTTCGCTTGCTCGCCTATCTCGCCTACCTTGTCCAACAACGCACTCATCGCTACAACCATGAGTCCCCCAGGCTGCATGAACAAGAACAGAGCTCGATCGATCATACGCGACATACCAAGTTGCTTCCACAGAGGATATTACAAATCATTTGACCAAAATGAGATAACTTGCCATGTTCATTTTTTCCACCGGCCCTCGTCATTGGAGGACGATACTGCATGATTACTTATGTTAAACAGCTATCAAGGTCGGACATTTTTCCGTGCATATTTTCACCCTTGCAAATCATTGGATATTCCACCAATCGTCACGCTCTTGATGGTCATATACTCGTCGATACCGTACTTCGATCCCTCTCGTCCGAAGCCGCTCTCCTTGACACCACCGAACGGAGCCGCCGCATCAGAGATCAAGCCGGTATTGACACCAACCATACCAACTTCCAAAGCCTCTGCGACTCTGTATATCCTGCCAACATCCTTCGAGAAAAAGTAGCCTGCCAGTCCGACCTCGGTATCATTCGCCAATGCGACGACTTCTTTCTCCGTGTCGAATGGGAACAGGCCAGCGACCGGACCAAAGGTTTCCTCCTTAGAGATCGCCATCTCGTTCGTCGCACCTGTGATCACGGTGGGAGCATAGAAATTCTCTCCAAGATCAGGCAATCTCTGGCCTCCAACGAGAACTTTGCCTCCCTTCTTCTCTGCGTCTTTCACGTGTTGCTCGACTTTGGAAATAGCGCGGTCATGGATAACAGGTCCATGAGTGACACCGTCGTCAAAGCCATAGCCAACCTTGAAGTCCTTGACCTTGGCCGCGAACTTCTCAGCAAATTTGTCGTATATTCCCTTCTGTACGTAGATTCGGTTGGCACAAACGCAGGTCTGGCCGGAACCGCGGAATTTGCAGGCAATAGCGCCTGCAACGGCAGCCTCGAGGTCGGGGCAGTCATCGAACACAATAAATGGAGCGTTGCCGCCGAGTTCAAAGGATAGTTTCTTCATAGTACCCGCGGCTTGCTTCATAAGTAGCTTGCCTACGTTTGTGGATCCAGTGAAAGAGACCTTCTTGATACGTGGGTCCGTAGTAAGCATCTCGCCAATCTCTGGGGTATTCTTCATGGCAGTGATGATGTTGACAACTCCAGGGGGGATACCGGCACGGCGTGATAGCTCGGCCAGCGCATTAGCTGTGAATGGTGTCTCACCAGGCGACTTAGCCACCACGGTGCAGCCAGCTGCCAGCGCTGGACCAATCTTCCTGGTGATCATTGCTGCAGGAAAGTTCCAAGGTGTGATGAGACCGGTGACACCTATTGGCTGCTTCATAGTCATGATCCTGTTCCCGGGAAGAGATGAAGGGATGGTGTCGCCGTAAGCACGAGGAGCTTCCTCCGCGAACCACTGAAAGAAGTTTGCGGCGTAGGTGACCTCTCCTTTCGCATCAGGAAAGGCCTTTCCATTCTCCCATGTAATCAGCTTAGCCAGGTCATCGGCATTTTCCAACATCAGGTTATACCATTTCCTTAACATTGTCGCCCTTTCGCGGGGAAGCGTCTTGCGAAAGGTCTTGAATGCCTCGGTGGCTGCAGCGATAGCTTTTTCGGTGTCTTCCTTGTTGAACTCGGGACATGATTCAATCTTCTTCCCCGTGCCGGGGTCGTGAACATCAAATGTTTGCCCCGAGACAGAGTCTACAAACTCTCCATTGACGTAGGCTTTCGAGATGAGGAGGGAAGGGTCTTTGAGCTTGGGAGCTGACGACATCCTGGCGACTGATATTATTCGGTACGACGGTTGTGCTACTCGAGTAAGGGAGTGAGGCAGTCGAGGACGAGAGGAGGACAAGAGAGTGCGAATATATGAGGTGGAGGCTCGTGATGCCATTGTCGAGATGGAGAAGACCTTGAAGGTGGGGGAAGTGATGAACGAACAAGGGAAAAATGAGCCTGATACGGGTTGCGCTTCTAGGCTTGATACTAGCTTCTAGAGCACATCAGGACAAATTACCAAGCAGAAGTGAAGAAGTTATTTTCGTAGCAGTTAAAGTGAGAAAAAAAGATATTGTGCCAATTGCATTTGCGAAAGCGAGTCGCGATTTACACGATCAATATTTCAATTCGCCTGTTTGGAGAGATCCGAGAGAAGCTCGGAAAATGCTACTTGACGTAACAGGGCGTAAGGGCACTTGTAACTTCTGTGTTAGGAAAGTATTTGAGCCACACCAGGAACACGCCGAAGAGGTAACTGCAACCGTAGAGAAAGGTACGGTGCAGCATATAGTCTTCCTCTCTCTTTCAAGACTCATGGGCTTCGAAGCGGTGACTTATTGTGTCTGCGAACCATGGCGAATACAGATCATGAGCATCCTAGGACTTCCAGAAAGCGGGCGCGATTAGTTACAGACGAGGTTACAAAGTTGGTCGAATCGGTAAATGCTCTTCCGGCTTCAAGATTCTATGAGAAATACTACCCAGCGATATGCACATTAGACTTGCTGCACGACTACAAAAGTCTGGTGACCCTACAGGGATCAGCTGCGGATGTCTCCAGTGTGACAATCGAACAGTGTTTAAAACTCATTGAGCAGACAAGTGCAGATGACTACAAGCACTCTGAGATCAAGTGGTCGATCCCGAAGAAGCGTATTGAGATGAAGCTACCAGACATGAAATATCTCATCCTGACGGAAGACGGAAAAGTGATTGGCTTTGTGTCCTTCATGATCACCTACGAAGACGGCTATGAGGTTTTGTACATATACGAGATCCACTTCACACCCGAGTGGCAGGGCAAAGGCCTTGGGAAGAAGCTCATAAACGTTGTGGAAAACATTGGCAGGAAGGTTGGAGTGACCAAGGTCATGCTGACTGTTTTCAAAGCGAATCAGCGCGCAGTTGACTGGTATATCAACCTGGGCTACGCAGAAGACGAATTCTCACCTGGTCCACGAACACTCCGCAATGGGACAGTCAAAGAGCCAAGCTACATCATCCTTTCGAAACCGAAGAACGACTGATATCTACCGAGTCTATATCTGCCGCACACTCTTGCCCCTCATCTCAGGACGTTCAACCTCCCATTCATCCCGCATGACGGCAAAAAGCGTGTCGCCAACAAGAATGGTCAATCCCAAGCTCCACACAAGAGTAATGGCATAGAAGAAGTTGGCATTGCCTGAACCAGCATAAATCCATAAGTGGTAGAACGCCGGCCCGAGAAGGGTCGAATACAGCAGGACCGACGCAGCAATGAAAGTGTATCGGGTTACTGGGCCAGTCAGTACAACGACCTTGTTGGGATACAGAGGACTCACATGGTAGGATGTGAGAGTACATTGGGAGAAAGCCAAGGTACAAAGACACATCTGCAATGCTTGGATATGGCTTAAAGATAGCCATCAATCCCAGAAGACTGGTAATGACGAACAGTGGTTGGTTGTGAAGTCTGAACGTCATGCCTCCAACATAGCCGACCAGGTGCAACCAGAAAACTCCGATGAAGAAGTCGCGGAAAGAGTCGAAGATCTCGATAAAGAAGTACCACCACAACCCAACATTGGGTGTTAGGTCAGGGATTGTTATTTGTGCCCCGTAGCAAGATGCGAGGAAATCCCGAAAGTTGTCCGTCAACACGGGCGTCGTTGCAAGCAAGGCTGCAAGTGCTCCTACGAAGGAGACAACTGAGGTTGAGACGGTGGCTTCTTTGCTGCCGCTTTGTCGCAGCATCAGCATGACTGGCGGCAGCAGCAGAGCAGGGTACATGGAGAGATAACTGCCAATGGCGAGCCCAAACATAGCTCGCACAGCGTTCCCAGACTGTGCATTCAAAACTGCTTGAATGATGGCGGCACTGGTGAAGATGACCGTTGACCTTCCGAGACAAGACAGAATGGTGAACGGGTTGAACAAGTATGCGGCAGCAATAAGAGATCCATCTAGTTTCTGGAATCGAGGAGTGGGTATGTGTAGCTTGTCGGCAATCGAATGTAATGAAGCAGCATTCAGAATATCGAGGGCTATAAAGACCAGTGTCGATGGCAGGAACTCGAAGATGATCAGCAGTAACGGTGCTTGATGATAGACTCCGCCGTCATAAGGTGACAGGCCGTGCTGGTAGAGGAACAATCCCTCCTGAAGTCTTTTAAAACTGGAGATGGGAGTTGATATTTCGACTTGCGTGCTGAGGAAGTCTGGTATATCTGGGAAGGCGACAAAAACCAGAAGGCGCAGGAAAATGGCGCCAGCATATATCGCCGCCGTCTTCCGGTCTAGCGATATTGCCATCTCGGTGATAACCCTCAAGACGCGTTCATGTCGCGCTCGACTGGTCGAGATGTAAAAAGGAGTGTCGAGGCTGACAAGGTGGTCTCTCAGTATATTGGAGTTGGAGAATCACTCGGCAAACCTACCTCTGTTGTTTCTCTACCCCAATTATCGCAATTAATTCAACTTTTTTTCTTCGCCGCATTTTCGAGTCGGTAGATCGCATCTTGCATTGTCCTTGCGCCAACTCCTGCGTTCCACCACCGACATCATGGCGAAAATAAAGAAGAAGGGCCAATCCGGTCAGGCGAAGAACTACATTACCCGGACACAAGCTGTGCGCAAACTCCAGATATCTCTACCGGACTTTCGAAGACTCTGCATTTTCAAAGGCATCTATCCTCGTGAACCGAGAAACATAAAGAAGGCCAATAAGTCTGCTACTCACTCCACCACATTTTACTACACGAAAGACATTCAGTATCTGCTTCATGAGCCCCTTTTGGGCAAGTTCCGAGACCAGAAGTCCCTCTCGAAAAAGATAGCACGCTCCTTGGGTCGCAATGAAGTACAAGATGCCGTCCGTTTGGAAAAACATGGCATGCCCAAAATCAAACTCGACCACATCGTACGAGAGAGATATCCTACCTTTGTGGATGCCCTGCGAGATCTAGATGATGCCCTCTCCCTGTTGTTCCTGTTCGCCAACCTCCCATCTACAACCGCCGTTCCTGCCAAAGTCATTTCTCGATGTCAGCGTCTCTGCCACGAGTTCGAACACTACCTCATCACGACGCACTCCCTTCGAAGATCCTTTCTATCCATCAAGGGTATATACTACCAAGCGACGATCCAAGGACAGGACATCATGTGGCTGGTGCCATACAAATTTGTGCAAAGAGTGACACAAGATGTTGATTACAGGATCATGGGAACATTCGTGGAATTTTACTGCACTCTGCTTGGATTCGTGAACTACAGACTATACACGTCTGTCGGCCTGGTCTATCCTCCCAAGTTCGATGTTGCGAGAGATGAGCGCGGTGCAGAATTGGGTGCATTCACCTTGGAAGGTCGCGGTATCACATCAGCGATTGATCAGGAGCCGGAGCAGAAAGCATTGACGAATGGCCACGCACAAGCTGAAAACTCCGAAGCAGTGCAAGACCAGATTAACAAAATCGCTCAGAATACCGACGCACACGAAGAGGTGAAGCAAGACGAACCGACCGAGGATCAAGCCGACGCTGGTACGATTGATACATTTACACCTGCTGCACCTGAAGGAGACACTCTCCCGCAGCCTGATCGCACTGGTGATGCAGCTTCAACTCTGTTCTCGAACTGTGTCTTCTACATTTCACGGGAAGCTCCTCGCCATCCAATAGAGTTTCTATTACGAGCATTCGGCTGCAAACGAGTAGGTTGGGATACCGTGCTCGGTGAAGGCGCCTTTACCCACGATGAGACGGATCCTAGGATCACGCATCAGATCGTCGATAGACCAGCGCCCGCACAACCATTTCCCGGTTTACAAGGTCAGGAGAACTCTAAAGCAGACCAGAATTTGCAAGTGGTCAAACCAGGCTTTATCATGCCTGGTCGGATCTATGTTCAGCCTCAATGGGTTTGGGACTGCGTAAATGAGGGTAAGTTGCTTCAGACGGACATCTACGCTCCTGGAGAAACATTGCCGCCGCACTTGAGTCCATGGGTCAGGCCGCTCAGCGGACAGTACGATCCGAGGGCGACTTTGGAGGAGCAAGAGCTCGAGGGTGAAGCAGAGGAAGATGAAGAAGAGGAAGAAACGGCCGAGATTGATGGCCTGGAAGATGAGGAAGACGAGGAGGACGAATCCGAAGAAGAAGACGAGGAAGTCGATGCAGGTGGTATGGATGTCGCCGGATCGGAAGATGAATCCGAAGAAGATGTGGACGAGGTCGACGCATTTGGTGGGTTTGAGGATGACGCTGAAGGTCCCGTCGATTCCGACATCGATGAGGAGGCCCAGCACCAGAAAGAGCTCGAAGCAGAAGCCTCAGGCCGACCTGTCCCGGTTACACTATCGAGTGAGGAAGCTCAGAAAGCGAAAGCCCGCCAGGCACGTAAAGCAGCTCAAAGGAAGAAGGATGAGGAGATCGAACGCCAAAAGTTGATGATGAGCAACAAGAAGAGGAAACTGTTCGAAAAGATGCAGTACTCAAATGCGAAGCGTGACACAGAGGCTGAGAAGCTGCGTGCTAAGCGGCGGAAGGTCGAGCGTGCAGGAAAGTCGAAGGCATGAAATCCTCATAGCCGTACGAAGCTGGGATGTCAATGTTCGTTGTACATAGCGAGGCGTTCTGTGGCACGGAAAAGGGTTCTTATGCAGGCCTGAAAATTACAGTGATGATGATGTCGTTCATGGAGGATGTCCATATCGCAATGAATAGTCATGACTTATCGTGCTGTCTCCTCACTCGATCGTGTTCGAAATGCCTCATGGCATATTTTCTAAGATTGCTTCGCGAGAAACACGATCACGCTGCCTGGTATTAGAATCAAGTCACGTGGCGTATGCCCTTATTGGAAAACATGGCCCTCTAAAGCAGCGTTCGCTCGGTTGAAGCTAAGCTCTCACATTTTGTTCAGGGAATTGCAACAGATGCGCCTTGATAGCTAACTTCCTCACCTCACAAGTGTGTTGAAGCTCCAACAATGGCGGCTAAGCCCGTCATGCTGCGCCTAGCCAGGCCTGCGTCTGCTGGCCTACGTAGGCAATTTTTTGCGCAAGGTGTCTCGTCCCAAGTACGTCAAATTTCCAAGGACCTGCCACGGCTCGCGCGACTAACTAGAACACAGCGGAGAACTTTCGCAGAGAAGAAGGACTCAATCCGGAGCTCAGAACCTGCCTTTATGCCTGGCTCTCAAAGTCCTGCAGCGCCAGTCAAGACAGAAGTGCCTCTAGGGCCAGGTGGTCCAGGGAGTCCAGTCATTCCTAAACCCGCTACTCCTGCGACACCGTCTTCCTCCTCCACGATACCTCCCGAGAACGTTCCCCTCGCACCACCTAGTCCGGCGAAAGTTCAAACAGCTCCCCCAACAACCCCTTCGTCCGTGAGCCCTCCTTCAGAACCGTCGCCGCCTCCGCCGCCTCCACCTGCTTCAAAACCACTACCACCACCTCGGAGACGCTTCAGACGACTTAGATTCTTGTTCTACCTTCTTTTGGTCAGTGGCCTGACCTACGGAGGAGCCGTATTTTACGCTCTGCGGAACGACAATTTCCACGATTTCTTTACCGAATATGTTCCATTTGGCGAGGAAGCAGTTCTTTATTTCGAAGAGCAGTCATTCAAAAAGAGGTTTCCTCATGCTAGGCACAATGCCAACAAAATCGCTCGTCCAGACGGGCCAATTGATGGCAAAGTCAAGACCATCCCCCAACGATCTGGCTTGTCATGGAAAGCTGTGGACGAGGAACCCGTCAAAGGCAGTGACCTGACACAGAAAGGCAAGCATAACAGCGCTCTCGATGCCGGCAAGCCCGTATCAAAGGCAGACGCGACGCAAGCCAAGGGCGATCCTGCCGGTGCTACAACCAAGGAGGCCAGTGCGGCTGTCCAAAGTGCTAAGAAAGACTCTCCAGCTCAGCAAGCGCCCCTTCCGAAGCACGACGACGCCAGCGGTGCCAAGCCAGCGGCCCTAGCAGCTGAGTCTACTGTTCCAAGCCCAGCAACTCCCAGCCCGAAGTCCGATCCTCGGCCACCAGCCATTCCTCCAGTGACCCAAATTTCGCCCCTTCTGGTGCCCAATGCGGAGGAACCGGTGGTTCAGGACCTCGTCAAGATTGTCAATGACCTGATCACGGTAGTCAACTCCGACTCCCCAGATGCAGCGAACAAGTACTCCGCACCAATGAACAAGGCCAAGGAATCTCTTGAGGAGGTCGCCAAGAAGATCACAACTCTCCGCGAAGCTGAGCGAAAGGCCGCCGAAGAACGAGTGAAGGAAGCACACAAGGAATTCGACGAAGGCGCCAAGCAACTTCTCAAACGCATCGAGACGGCCCAAGCCGAGGATGAAGCCAAATACCGTGAAGAATTTGAGCAAGAACGCACCCGCCTCCAGCATGTCTATGAGGAGAAGCTCAAAACGGAAGTTGAGCGCAGCACTCAGCTCGTAGAACAACGCCTCAAGAACGAACTCTCCGAGCAAGCCATCGAGATGAAACGCGACTTTGTCTCCCAAATAAAGTCGCTGGTCGAATCCGAACGCGGAGGCCGTTTGTCCAAGCTGTCCGATCTGGAATCCAACGTGGACAACCTGACCGAGTTGACCTCGAACTGGAACGGTCTCATTGACGCCAATCTCGCAACACAAAAACTCCAAGTCGCAGTTGATGCGGTGAAATCTGCTCTCGACCGATCCGCTGCCTCGGACGCCCGTCCTAAAGCTTTTGTTCGAGAAATGGCGGCCCTCAAGCTCGCTGCCGAGGGTGACCCGATCGTCGACGCGGCCATAGCCTCTATCAACCCTCAAGCCTACCAGCGCGGCATCCCCAACCAGCCTCAGCTGATCGACCGCTTCCGCCGTGTGGCTACCGAAGTGCGCAAGGCCAGCCTTCTGCCTGAGAACGCAGGCGTCGCCTCTCACGCCGCGAGCTTGGTTCTGTCCAAAGTCCTATTTAAGAAGCACGGCCAGCCTACGGGCACGGATGTCGAGAGTATCCTCACACGCACGGAGACAATGCTTGAGGAAGGAGACCTCGACGGCGCGGCGCGTGAAATGAATTCGCTGGACGGCTGGGCTAAGGTGCTCAGCAAGGATTGGTTGGGCGATGTACGTAAGGTACTCGAGGTGAAGCAGGCGCTGGATGTGATTGAGACGGAAGCCCGGTTGCAGTGTCTGAGGGTGGAATAGGTGGGTGGGCTAGCGGAGAGGAAAATGTGTACATGTAAACTCTCACACAGTTCGATATGAAGCTTCGGCTTCGGCTTCACCTTTGCAAGCAGAAGCAAATAAAAGGACGCTTGTTCATAAGTCCAGTACAGCGCAGTATAGCAAAGCAATTATGGATCGCTGTTCAAGACTTACGGCAATGCTAGGATACTTTCAATCATCATAAATCATGCATTAAAAGAGCTATACAATATACAACCCGTATACCAATCCCAATACCGTGTGCGAAGCTGGGTATCCTGCTATCCATCAACTGAAAACATGAAACTTCAGCACTGGAACCACTTTTGTCGAACGCCTTGCTGAAGAGCACAAAATGTAGGGTCGTTTCCGAAGCACAAATGAAACAGAAAGCCAGAGTGTAGTCGACATGCGCGCAAATCGCACCAAATGCCTTTCTCCAACACCAACATCAGTTGATCCAGAGCAGCCACTGTCCCACTTTGCCCACGGCATGGACCGAACTCAATAGCACCCGTATAACAGAGACGACAGCCCATATCAGCCACAAGAGACCGACAACAGTCCACTCGATACCGACGAACCACACTCTACGCACCAGTCTCAGCGGGCCTCTCCGCCTCCTTCGGAAAGCATCCTCGATCGAGTCGTTCAACCCTTTAACCGCAAGCGTGCTTGTCGTAGTGAGCTTCATGCCTAACTCACCTGCTCGATCCGCGGTCGTTCTGATTTGTGGCGTCATTTTGTTCTCAACGGTATCTTCAAGCATCTGGAGCTGTCTATGCCAGTCAGGCGCAACGGTAGTGGTGAATCTGGTCAACCTTTCGTTGAACGTCGAAGAATATGTATCCAACGCTCTCATGATGTTTCGTGCCGCCAGCACATAGTGCTCCCTTCTCTTGACACGTAAGGGTTGCGTCGAGTGTGATGCTCTTTCTTCAGGAGTGAGGGTTTCGACGAAGAATTTTGGTAAGGGGATAGCATCGTCCTCCGCCTTTCGCCCAATCTCGCGTGCTTTGATCGCCGAGCTATACAAGAGAGCCGCAGCTCGTTCAATTTCACGCCATGAGACCCCACTCACTTCTGCGTCTTCTTGGCCAACATCTGAACCATTGATGTGCGTGAGCTCGATAGCTGATCGTGGTTGACGCAAACCTTTGCGACCTGTAGTCGGCCCAATGGCACCGTTGAGTAATTCTGACGCATCACGAGATCGACTCAAATCAAGAGCTGCTCCGAAGCCATAGCTCTGCACGCGTTCCAAATCATCCGATTGACCATATCCCGTATCGAGCTTTGGTAAGGCCATTCGACCACGTCGGGGAGAGTGCGAAGCAGATCGATGCTGTGCAGCTTGCCGAGATATATGATCTGTGCCGTCTGGAGTCAAATGTCCCTGCTTTCGATCTTCCTGTTCACGGTCTCTCTGGAACGGTGATGTAAAGCTGGGGAGATTTGGATTGTTGTACCGAGGTCGACCGTCTGAGAGAGCTGTTTTTGTTGTTGGCAGCGCACGCTCGCTCTTGCCACTGGAGATGGTCGAGGATCTTGATCTTGGGCTCGTTGGAGGTGGCATCCTCAAGACTGTGCCGTTCGCATCAACCTCTTTCTCGGATTCTGAACCCTTATAAGATCGAAGACTGGCCTCTGACGCGGCCGCTTTGTGTCTGTACGTCGAAGGCGCATCCCGTTTCCAGATGAAGTCACCAACCTTCGATACTTCGTTGCCAACAAGTTCCGCAATACGTCCACCTTTGAATATACCACGGAATCTCGAGTGGTCGTTTCCGCCGTGAGCGGTCGAGTGACTGGTGACCTTGCTGACCGTGCTGAGTCTGGGTTCTATTGAGGAATGTAAAGCAACATCGTCGTCATTCATAGTGTGTGTATGGTCCCTCGACAATGCAGCCATGCCCCTCGTCATCGGGCTTGTACCACGCGAGCCATCAGTTTCGCCATCCTTTCCTGGCTCGGGTCCTTGGGCGACAGGGACCTCCGCAAAATCGGTTGTGTCAATTTGTTCACTAGCCTTGTCATGTGGTTTACGATGGAAAGGGTGAAGAATCGTAGAAATTGGGTTTCTCGATGGCGACGGCCCTCTGCTGGGAGGTGGTGACAGATTGATAGCAATGCTTGGCCACTGCACCGCACCAGGTGAATTGGGAGCTGTAGCAGTATCATAGTCTGCAGAATCGCGAGGTGTCCGTTCCTGCTCAGTACTCGACCTTACGGGCATCTTCGTAGAACCAGGACGAGATGATTCATTCCTAGTCCTCGATCTGTTGAGTGGAGACGCCTTCTTGATGTTTTCGAGCCTGAGAAGCTTGTTTAGCGCAGAATGATCTGCGGAGGTTCTTTTGGAGTTCAATGCTGAGGACTCTCGACTTGAATCACCCACTCGTGGCGATGGCTTCGTCGGCGACTTACTCCTTGCAATAGCATGACTGTCATGATCCGGAGACAGGCCACGTTTCCGTCGCAGCCTCCTGCGACCACGGTCCGTGGCGTCAGCATCATCGAACGACATCGAACCTGACGATTCGGAGTCGCTGCTATCACGGAACAGCTTGCGCCTGATCCTAGAGCGCTCCCGGGAACTGTTCGGGTCTGTGATATGCAATGAGTCTCTCAGTTTGCCTGTTCGGCTACCACGTTTGTGAGCATGGTGGGCTGATCTGAATGTGGGTAAATCTGGTAGAGCTGACGCAGGTGGTTCCTCTGATGTAACCTGATCTAGCTCTGGGGGCGGTGTTCTTTGTTGCAGAGTAGGCGACATATCCATCGGAGTCCTGTTACGCCAGCCTGAAAACTTGAATTGTGTATGGGGAGGGTAAATGATGTTGTTGTCCCGATCTTGTATCTTCGTCTTATTCAAGCCTTGTTCCAGCCAATATGCATCGGCAATTACGTCGGCTGGGTGGGTGACCCAGTCAGACCGTGGTCGGGTCGGTTTGGGATGTAACTGATCTGGTACTCGAGGAGATGCGGCATTCTTTGTGTCAGCTGGCGGTCCATCTTGGTCTTCACCATCTGTATTTGCCAGTTTCTGATCGAGTGGTGGGAGACGAACACACTCCAAAGGATCGTGTTGCGTCTCTGCGTGACTCGAGGTGACTGAATCGACCCAGGCTCTAACCTTCTCCACATCATGCCATCCATCTACCTCGCTATCGATTGGTACCTTTTCCCAAATGCGCAGTTTCCTGTTTCTGACGTACTGTAGAGGGTTATACGCTTTTTGCATGGCTTCGGGACTTGATGATGCTGGCAGTGTGCCAGGTTTCCGTATCGGAGGAAGATGTTGTAAGAGCCGGCGATGCTCGTGGGCCAATTCAAAGTAAATCTTAGCCTTTTCTACTCTTGCCGCCGTGGCTGGGGGTATCTGCTGGTCAAAATCCATCTCAACATTCAACTCTTCGGCATCAGAAGCCGCTGCCAGTGTTCCAATGCTCGTGTCAAGATCTCTTCCTTTTGGAGAGCCATTTCGTGATGCTTGTCGGTTTGACGCCATGAATGGGGCAATGCTTTTCCTGTTGACGGTACCCCTAGGACCTGCCCTGGACGCAGTAGAAATGACCCGGCGTTCTCCTTGCTCCTGTGAAGCATATCTCCTTCCGGAGGCGAGCCTTCGCCGCCCTTCACTGAGGCTCAGCGCCATTTGCACAATTTGCGCCGGGTCTTGAGCATAGCCCACATTTGCCATGGGTGATCGTCCATTTTGCACGTTACGTGAGCTTGGTGCTGGACTTCCATTCAAGTGAGACTCGGTTTGCGACGAGGAGAAAGACCTTCGAATATCGGTACCAGGGATGAGTTGATCGTCATGGCCCTCGTTGTGCACAACAGGGGCTTGCTTTACCTCGGTAGACAATGGCGAACTCTTAAAGGACGAGTTGTTCGAGACATAGTGCCGATGCCTTCTCTTGCTTATGGACAGTTCAGAGTCTGCACTATGTCTCTTCAACCTCGAGTCATCTCTCGCTGGTGCCATAGACATGCGCGAGAAGCGTTTTGCATTGGTGACGGGCTCGAGAAGGAATCCTCCAGAGTTTCGAGCGACTTGATGTGGAGGAGCACCATTCTCCATCTCTTTCTCCTTTCCCTGGCTCTTCGAACCCTCATCGCTCCGTCTACTGCTGCCGAATGAGTATCTTGCAGACGAGGGTACAGGCTCATGATCGGCATGCCGACTTGAAGTCTGGTTGCTGTGAGATCTCGAGGCGACAGACTCCGTTCTTATGACTCCTTCCTTCGATGGTTGTCGAATAGAGTGGAAGGCGGGAAGGGAGGGATGGCCGTTTGCATTGTGTTCTCCAGCATCCTCGCTGGTCGCTTGACCACCAGGAGGTGTTGAAGTGTTCGACGACATTCAGGCACCTGCCCATGAGCGCAGGTGTTTCTGAGGGCTATCGCAGCTTCCTGCGTGATAGCGAGAATGGGATCATCGCAGCTGCAAGAGAACGAAGGATCTGGCAGGATGTCGGCGACCGACGTTACACTTGGGCGTATGGCCGAGTAGGAGTCAGGTTCAAGGAGCGTAGGTTGGTAAGTCAGCAAGAAGGCGCCACTATAATGCTGCTGGCATTCAGTACTGAATCAATACATGAGAGAACCTCGGTGTAGACTGTGTGGGCACCTGGCAAACAAATGAATGGGTGATGAATGATGATGATTGATCAAGCCCGTGCGGAGCTTGAAGATGCAGGCAAGAAAATTAACCTTGGGCTATCTGAGTTAGGCTAAAGGCTTGATGTTGCGCTGCCAATATTCCGTACTGCATGCCAAAGAAGGATTTATTCTCCATACCCTGCCGCCCTCAACCACCGTGACACATACATGTCACAAGGTAGATCATCTCCGTTCCTCACCAGGACTTGTGATCGCTCGCCAGACATACGGCAATGGTGAAGTCGTCTATTACTCCAGGCACCAAAATACGCTAATCATGCCTTTGACTTTCTTTATAGGCGCTAATCTTGGTGACTTATAGATCCTCCACCTTACCCCAACTTCTCTCAGTGGGGGCCATCTAGGGAGTCAAACGCCTAGGCCTTTGCGTAAACGGTGTAAGGATTGCTGCTATTTGAGAGATCTTCTCATTTGTTTCCCTCTATCAACCCCAGAAAAACAAGCTTAGCATGTTCGCTGACAGGAATCTTGTTGTGACCTCCATGTAGGAGGCGCTGCCATCGAAGACGTTTCTTTCCATCTGGGCTCTTCCATTCCTCGTCGTCAAGGTTGCGCTCAAAATCTATACTTCTGTTGGTGGCGGCATTTAGGACGCGGTCCCAACTGGTACGTCCTTGTCGCCATGGGATTTCCCAATCATCTCGAGCATGCATCATGGTCAGATCGAGCTTGACGTCGGGCTGCCGTGCTAGATCAACCAATTTCTGGCTTGTATCCCATTTGTCTACAATCGTGGAACGCACCCATTCCTGGATCCGGGGATAAAAGACCAAAGGCGAGAGCATTGGCGGTGTCAACCCCTTGAACGAGTACGATTCCAGCAACTCGGTCAATGAACTGAAACTGGCGATGAGAACCAGAGCCCTGAAGGGAGCTCGTCCAAGGTTCAATACCCACTCGTGGTAGAAGGCGGTCGAAATGAATGTGCCCATAGACTGTCCCACGATGATGACGCGAGATGGATCCACGCCCGCACCAGCGCGTTGCTCATCGCTGCCAATACCTGTCAAAGCAGATAAGACAGTCACTGAATCTTGGATCACGCCGGCCTCGGAGGGACTGCCTGTGCTCAGTCCGAAACCACGATAGTCGAAAGCAATCACATGAACTGGTCTCTCCGTGGTTGAGCTGCTCATAATTTGCTGATACGTTGGAGGACGGTAGGATGAGGCAATGTGGGCGGCGTTGCCATGGAAGCTGACCACTGCAATCGCCGTGGGATCGTTCAGGAGTAGCTGTAGGCCCACTGAATTGACGGCTTCTTCCCATGGCTTGAGCCCGAAGTCGGATTGAGCCTTCAACGACTGCTCATGCTGACGATAGAGATGGGCCGGCAGAATGTGCCAGGCAAAAAGAGTGACGTTATCTGGAGTAGTGAGTGTAAATGGTTGGATCTGATGGCGAATGAAGCCAAATTGCTCGGTGTTGTTGAGATCCTGCCACAATGTCGGATTGATATTATGAGCATATATAGCATTTCGCTGGACTGTCGGAAGTGTCAAGGCACCAATAACCAAGGCATATAACAGTCCACCGGCTGCCAGAGTCCAGTATGTGACACGAAACAACTTGCTGAGAATCATGGCAAGCGGCGCGAGGTGAGGAAGAGCTATGAAGGAGTTTGTTTTTGGGATGTTATAAGTCCAACATGTCTGCGAACAGCATCTAACAGACGCCCTCCAGAACAAGAGGATGTAAAAGAGGAAAGTTGGATGGATATGTACAGGTAGCTGCTACCTGCTATGTCCCCAATCGACTTGAGTTGATGACATGTGCACCGTTGATAAAGTTCCCGACTCGGCAGACCTTCCCTTCACTTTCTGCGCGTCTTCTTCGGTGAGTGAGTCGCATGTCTCTTTTTATTGTACGTGCGACGACGACCTTCTGGTCGCACACAACCGTGGAGCAATCATGGCCGACACCGCTCCCCCGAAGAGGTCTCTTCCAGCAAGAGACCGTCGAGAATCCGCAGCCAAAAGAAGAGCGTCGTCTCCCATGCAGCCTCCTGCTTCCACTCCCTCTTCCCGCAAACCCTCGACGCCAGCACCCTCGTCCGAACCTCGTCAAAAACGCAAGTACACCAAGCGGGCAAGTCTGGTCCGGATTCAGACTCCCACATCACGTTCGTCGCCTTCGTTGTCGGTCGCTGAAGAAGTCTTGCCTACTCGCTTAACCGCCAACAAACCTTTACCCACTTCGAAACAAAAGCAACCGGCGGGTTTGTCGCAAGCCGAGTACCAGTCTATCGCTGAGAGCGCCATCCTTGCCGCATCCCTTCATCGATCTCGCATGCAATGGCTCTACGATGGCATTTTTGAGAAATACTGGGTCAAGCCCGTCAAGAGAAAAGGTGTGATCGAGGCTCCTCCCGATAATCCCGACGTCAAATCCATGCAGAAGTTGGGCACTGCAACCATCACTATCGAGCCTCATGTTTTCGACGCCGTCTTCTACACGGTCAGAGATCCAGCTGCTCTTCAGCCTATTCCTCGTCACGCCAATCAACACACTACGAAGACAATGTTACCACCTCGTCCGACATACGGATATCCTCCTCCACCTGGGGCATATCCTATTTCTCCTGCACAGAGACCTCCGGCTACTCCTGCGCCTCACTCACAGGGTGCACTCCCAATGACGAGTCCCGCCCCAGGCGCCCAGGTTGCCCCGCCGCCTCTAATTCCGGCTGAGCAGCGTCCTCAGACGCCTCTTGCATCTACTCCTGCCGGATCTGCAACCGGAACACCTAAACAGCAAACGTCATCCCAGACGCAGCCGCCGGCCACTGTTGCTGCGGAGCCCACCCAAACACCAATTCCTCCCTCAAAGCAGGCAAACCCGCCCCCGGGAGGCAAAGGAAGCACGACTGACCCAGTAATCCAAATGCTGGCTGCTCGCGCTGCTTCAGATCCTCAGCTCAAAGAGCTCATGAAAGTGGTTGCAACATCAAGGGCGTCACCAGAACAACTCAAGGAGTTTCAAGCTCACATCGATGAATTCAATGCGGTAGTCCGACGTCAGGAAGCGGAACGTTTGGCAAAGGGGGAAAGTCAAGTTCCTGTCACAACCACTCCGAAACCGCCAGCACCCACGCAGCCACAAAATGCCCAAGAAGCGAAATCTGAAGCTGTTCCACCAAAAGCCAATCCTCCTGTGCAAGCGCCAAAGCCTTCGCCTGTTCCGGCGGCAGCACATCCATCGACATACAACACACCACAAGCGCAACCACGGCCACCTTCACCTCCGGGAAGTTCAACAGCATTACCCGGTGTGTTGCACACCTTTCCCCCTGCGCCTCATGCTGGTGGAGCCCCAATTGGGGGATTCATGGGTTACCATGCACCACCTCCGCCTCCAAGGGCAGAGCCTATAATCAAGCATATTGTCATGGAGATTACCAGTACGCCGTTGAGCACGCAACCTGCGTGCCCAGATCGATGGCTCTTCCCGGAGTTTGCTGTACTGGAGATACGATTTGGAGGATTAGAGATGCTCGTTTCATTCCTGGTCGAACGGCGTGGTTCACAAATTTTGTCTTGCATGAGCGGCGACTCAGCAGAGCGAGACGCAAACGGAAATCACAACAAGTGGAAGCCGGAGCAGGAGTACTATGAGCCAGTCACCATGACCGTCAAAGCTACACATCATCGCACGATAGAAACCATTGCTCGAGCAGCAAGGCCCCTACCAGTGGTACAGGACCACATGAAACAAGTTCTCGGCAAAGCGGAACGGGCGCCCAAGGAGTATCTTGTCCATCAGCTTCCACGTGAGATTGGTTCAGAAGGAACGGAAGCATTCGTTGACAGTGGAGTGGAACTTGGGAACGAATCGCCGTCTGAAGACGATGATTTGAAGGACGTGTATGGAATATAAATGTGCCCACTGTCCAAGATGATCGACATGCTTGGTTGCAGTCGGTAGGGTGGAATCGGTACGAGCTCGTATCTGATGTGTGTATCTCAGATCATGCAAGTACTGTGTAACAGACCACCTGGGATCAGAGGAACCCATTTACTGCAGTGATTGAGAATACTCGTTACAGTATGTCGATCATCAGGAGAGTTCGCGCGAGATTGAACCTTTTATGGATGACAGAGTAACTGTGATACTTGTGCCGTATCCATATCATACTATGTATAGCATAAACACGTGAGTGCAGCCACTCCAAACCCAGAAGTTGGAGAATTCTTGATGCTTTTCTTCGTCGTCTTTGATGCATGTATATTCCGTTCCTATATACCGCTTTGCGCAAATGGAAGAGGGAGGAAATGGGTTTCCGTCCTCCACCGTGAGATCCGACCTACGTACTAGTCTTGCCCCTCGGGGTTCATCAATAAAGCATCGGAACTTGGGCCTAGCGAGAACAAGCCACCACGGATCGTCGGGAAAACTCTTTGGTGGTTCATCAGCCACCCGCCAGCCCGGATTTGAGAGCCGCGACGGAAACCACCTATAGTACTGTACGGAGTAGTCATTGGGCATTTGACGGCTTCGATAAGTGTCCCTTGTTCTCGCTTGTCCCAACGCCTAGAGAGAGGCAGAGCGGCCACTAGACACACTCCGAAATCCACCTAGAGGGCACCACCAACCATCTCACCGTCCAGACGAACTTGCCAGGGTCCATCGAAAAGGCTTTGCGGCTCGTCCAAAGAGGTCTCTCATACTCCAGTCAATCTGATTCATCAATCATTTGCGGTTCGCAATCAGAGTTCGGCCTCAACCCGCTTCGCTCTCTATCATTCATCTCCATCCTCGCTCGATCCAGCCAATATCCCTACCAGCAACCTCTCAACGCCACCTCCACCTGGGGCAGGCACCATATTCACCATCATTACCTTTGATCATTATTCTTTTTGGACTGCTATGCAGCTGTCCTTCGCATGTCGTCCCTTACTCATGCGCCCTCTCCTTTCCCACCTTCCTCTGTCAACTCCTTGAAGAAGCCTTCGCAGGTTAGGTTCTTTCGCCCGGGTCAAATGGCTTTGTTCGCAAAACTTGCTGTGTACCCTCCCCTGTCACAGGTTACTGTGGTATCTCCCACTCGAGGAAAAGTGAGTCCTTGCCCTGGTTCTTTATACATGTATATCATACGCCACCTCGGAAGTCATCCCACGTTCTAGCGAGCGCCCCTGCTGATAATGACGTTTGTCACTTCCCCTCGGTTCTGACACTTTATACAGTTCAACTTTACAGTCATACTCGAATCTTCCAACTCTTTGCCCGAAAGGCCCTGGGAAGTATCGATATGGTACGACCATGGTAGTTACAGCGGTACCAAATCACCCTGGCAGGCTCTCGACCTCAAGCCTGTGGATCATACCCCAGCCGTGCTTCATGACGACACTGAGAGCTCCAATTATCGGTATACCTTTTCCGGTGATCTCGACAGTCCCTACACGTCCCCAGACAAGACCTACAAGGGACGGAGGGTGCCCTTCACTGTACGCTATCGCATAGATGCCGATGCGGAGTGGTCGTGGGTATACCACAATTTCGGTACCAGAGATGGTGAACTTGTCTTACAGCCTCCGATCGACCCCAACTTTCTAGGAGCGTACCCCGTCGATATTGGCGATGGCTGGACGATTAGGAAAACGCCCAGTGAAGCGCCAGCAGCTCGACTTTACACGATTGAATCTGCTCACCCCATACCAACGCCCAAAGAAGGCAATGCGAAACTCGAATCCCTCGTTCTTGGTCGCGTGACCCAAGTTTGCAGGTGGTTCGCGCTTGTGAGGATATGGGAACCTTGGTGGGCTCCTCGACATGGCGAAAACCAACTACGCCTGTCTGAGCCGGCTATTTTGCTCTCCTTCCTGCGATCCGATGGTCTGCACGTGGTTTTACTGGCGATCAATGGCATTGACGAGTCCCTCACGCAATTCAAGTCAACTGACAATGGGGAAATCGTGGTGGAAGCAAGAAATGACTCGGGCAAGGATCGAAAGTTCAAGGTCCTGGCCGCGTCTGCATGGAAATTTGAGGTCGCCAATGCAGCAGTCATATACGAGGCGCGAAAACTAGTTCGTCAAACTACCGCATATAACCAGCTGTTGGAGCAGCTCGAACAAGTACCAAAGCATATACGCGCAGAATCCGTGGATTCAGATACTGTCCTCGTCAATCACAGCAAGGCAGCAGACGATCCCACATTTACTCCACAATGGCTGGAATCTTGGTATGACAGTCTGGGTTATTGCACTTGGAACTCTCTTGGTCAAGATCTCAATGCCGAGAAGATCATGGCAGGTTTGGATTCCCTGGCGAAGAACAAAATTCACATATCGACACTAGTCATCGATGATAATTGGCAGTCCCTTTCTGGCAAGCAAGGCGAAACATCACAAATCGAGCGCGGCTGGACGGCTTTCGAGGCAAACCCAATCGGTTTTCCTGATGGTTTGAAAGCAGCCGTAGCCAAGATCCGCGAAACACATCCTGCCATCCGTGACATCGCCGTCTGGCATGCATTGAACGGCTACTGGGGTGGTATTTCTCCCGATGGTGAGATTGCAAAGAATTACAAGACTGTCGAAGTCAACTATCATGAAGGAAGCAATTTGGGTAATCGCAAACTCGCCGTTCATCCAGATGACATCCACCGGCTATATGACGACTTTTACCGTTTCCTGTCCAGCGCAGGCGTCACAGGCGTCAAGACAGATGTACAATTCTCTCTCGACCTTCTCGCCGACACGAAAGACCGAAACTCCTTCACCAACACCTACCAGTCTGCCTGGACTCAAGCTCACCTCCGCCATCTCTCCGGCAGAGCCATCTCCTGCATGTCAATGATCCCTCAAATTCTCTATCACAGCTTCCTACCCACAACAACACCCAGAATCATGTTACGAAACAGCGACGATTTCTTCCCTGATGTCCCCACATCCCATGCCTGGCACGTCTTCGCAAACGGTCACAACGCCCTATTCACCCAACACCTCAACATCCTTCCCGACTGGGACATGTTCCAATCGGATCATCCATACAGTGGTTTCCACGCCGCCGCCCGCTGTCTCTCCGGCGGACCCATCTACATTACCGACGCACCAGGAAAGCACGACGTGAACGTGATCAACCAAATGACTGCCCTCAATCCGAGAGGCCAGACAGTCATCCTCCGCCCCAGCACCGTCGGCAAGACAATGGGTGTCTACGACAAATACGACGAAAGGGGTATCTTCAAGCTCGGTGTCTATGATGGCAAATCAGAAGTAGGGACAGGTCTACTCGGAGTATTCAACATCGCAGAATCCGAGATCAGTTTCATCCTCCCAATCACCAAGTTCCCTGGCGTCAATGCCCCGGACTCAACAGCAGATAGCTCGGGCGTGTCGCGCAAGAAGTGGATCGTGAGGTCTCACATGTCCCAACGAATCACTTCTCCTATTCATCCTTCCGATCCCATTCGACCGGACAGTCTCCTACAATGTACTCTGCCTATTCGCGGCTACGACGTCTGGGCCGCTCTCCCGGTACACACTTTCGAGCTGGGCTCGTCGTCCATCAATGTCGCGCTCCTCGGTCTCCTCGGCAAATTCACAGGAGCCTGCGCCATCATCGAATCGAGTTTCAGCCTCGCGGAATCCGAAGCCGATATTGAGGCACGATCAGGTTCACGACTCAAGATCCACGTCCAATTGAAGGCGCTGGGTACTTTTGGTGTCTGGCTTTCCGACGTGGAATCCGGCTCGCGTAAAGTCGAAGATATGATGGTCACGATCCTGGGCAAGCCTGTCCCAGCGCATGTCGTCAAATTGACCTCCAGCAATGTGCCGCAGGGAAGTGGCGTTTTGGAGATCGATGTCGAGACAGCCTGGAATGAAATGGAGTTGGAGCCCGGATGGAGCAATGAATTTGGAGTTGATGTCTATTTGAAGTAGGCTCCTATCCGGCGAGATGCTGGTGGTCGATCAGAGCCAAAACTACGCCAGCCCATCCTCGAACAGCCGGTCGCGATGGGGCCACCAGAATAACGATCCGTACTGATGGAGTGGTCCCCCGACGCCAGCTTTTCAGATCATCAACCTGCACAGCCCTTCTACCAAAGACAGAGGAAAGATTGCAGGACTTGAATCGCCTTTAAACTCTGCTACTCGTTTTCGGGGTGACACGGCACATGCCCGTGCAAAAGTACACCTTTCTGCAACTGCCACAGCTGTTCGACATACAGATCCTAGAAACCTAGACCCTAGAATTTTGACACGACATCATTTACAACACCTACACAGTCTCCTATTGCAGCGTACAGGACAGAAGGCCGAACGCAGCACATGGCTATCATTATCATCAGAGGAGCAAGTCCACCGGCCGACTGTTAATCATACAGATAGATGCTACGATGGCTGCCATCCGTTCTTCGCTCGAGTACATGATCGACGGAGCATATCCGGACGAACAGGACGGAATGGGGATAGACTGGACAGGACCGAGGGAATTCCTTTCCGTAGATTAGACGACATCTATAAATATCAACATGATTATGGAAAGTTATACGTACGTGACCGTGGGATCTGGTATATCTACCTGTCTGCTAGAACCACCATGGAATAATTGCTTTGCTACATGAACAACGGCATAACGGCCGATCATTCCAATTGTGACTGTAGGCGAAAATGACAGACTGCCCCGAGACTCTTTATAACTTTGGTTGATGTTATGCAGGACGTTGAAGTGCCAGAAAAGAGACATCGTCCATTCACTTCGCTTGTTCTTGAAAACCCAGTGGACACTCTGCGATGGTGAAGAATGCTTTTCCACGTAAGCACGAATTCTTGATATGGGAAGAATGCCTTTGTCGATTGTAACACCTTCAATGACGGTTACAACCACTGGCAGACTCAATCCGAGAAATAGACAATCTGTGAACTCGGGGGGAGTTGTACGAGAGAGGTCCACGGAATTCTCAAATGGTTGTTGCCGCAGATATGTAAGTCTCTCAAGAAGTCGCGCATCTGGATGCCAATCCCGGCCTATTGGAGCAAGGGCCCATCCTATAGCAAAGCTATGATCATCGTGTCCTCTCGTGATGAGTGCGACGTCCGACCTTTTCTCGATATATAGCCGATCTCCACACTGGACATCGTATGCTATTCCTCGTAGTGGTGCTACAGAGAAGGTATCATCCTTCCCCTGATCGGCCTCGAAGACTAGGACATAGCCATTGTTGGTCTCGGCGCCATACCGGACACAGGTTACCTTTGGGGGGCTCAACATGCTTCTGTTGTGCCGACGCTCAAAATTGAAGGGCAGCCGTAGGGTCAAAGTGTTCCGCAACGAGGCCTCTGCAATACTTTGATCAACATCATTAGATGCAATGTATCTTCGGAGGCTTTCAGGTGTCAGTCTCATATTCTGCATAAGCAATTTGCCGAAATCCGCTCCTGCCTCACAAGCTGTGGCACAATGAGCCAGGACTTCGAAGAATACTTCGTGGACATCTTTCGAATAGTCGAACCAGGATGGAGCTTTGATTAGATCAATGTCAGCTGCCATTTCCAGGAGAGCAAAGACCTTGTCTCTTGGGTCCGAACATTCAGTGTGAGCGTATCTATCAATCAGCGTTATGAGTGACCCGGGCGAGGCTCTGTCAGTTCCATATGTTAACAAGTCGGGTAGTTTATCCTTCCTAAACTCGGTTGCAAGATCGAGAATAGAATCCAGTTCTCGCTTTTTCCGGCTTGATGTGCACATGTCCCTGATATAGGGGATGTCCTGCAACGCCATATCAAGGATCTGAACCATCCCATATAGACTTTCGTAGTCGACCACATCTGTACCACAAAAGACAATGACTGGATTTTTTGCCAGCACCACCTCTTGCATGATCCAAGTTCTCGTCCAATACGGTCGTCCAAGGAATGCCTTCAGAGCCTGCCATGTACGTAGCCGCTCAGCAGCGCAATGATGCTGGGCAAGAATGATATTGGGTTTCAACTTTTTGGACGATCTAGCAAGATTCATCACAAAGGCACTGTCGTCAGCTTCCTCGCCAATCCATGCAAGTACGTCGTCTGCACAGCGGAAGATAGATCCCATTATAGCCACCTGCCCGGTTTTCTCAACGGGATCATCTTGGTTGATACACACGGCATCGACCCAAAGAGTACGTGACGAAGTTTGGTGCCTGACGCGGCGAAGGAACCGCCAGAGATTGTCTCGAATGTCCAAGATTTGCCCGTCGACTTCAATCCATCGTTGAGGACTTGGTGACCCCCAAGTGTAAGAGAGAGCCCAGTATTCCGGGCAAGAGAGGCCTTTTTCGGCTAGGTGCTGCGAGACACTGAACGACTCGTGCGTGATGGTGCAAGTTACAGGAGCGTCACCAACTCCTGGCAATAAGTTCAAGAGCCTAATGTTACCAGGCTCCAGTTTGAGGTATCGATAACGCTTGTTCGTCTCCTTCTCCTCCGACGATAAAGTGGACGACGAGTTGTCTGCAATGTCCATTCCAACAAGAGTAGCTTGTACATAACCTAGCGACACCAAACATGACTGTCGCTGATGGATGAAGAAGAGAAACAAAACTCAGAATGTCCGCAGGATGGATTATCATCAAAGCTGTGTGACTGTGGCTTAGACTCATACCCCTGTGAGTAAGCTAGCGCTATCCCCTCAAAATGCACAGAACTTGGGCTGGATCTTTGGTGAACGACGCGCCACACTCGATGCAAGTTACATGCGGTTCAACACCACCTCCTGTGGGTAAGTTAGAATGGGTGCAGCTGAGATTGATCAACAGCCGCCAGTCTGTGGATGACAAGAGGCCGAGAGGGTGCTGCATTCAGCGGCTTCATACCATTCTTGATTTACCTAGAAGGAATCATTGTCAATAGAAATGATTACAGTAACCCCAGGAACCGAACAAGATCAGTGGACATCCAATTCGAGACTTTGACATATTTCTGTGAAGGAGGTAAGTGCAGTTGTTGCATATGCAATGAGATCACGGCATGTTCCGAGTGAGGAAGCAGCGACGCGGAAAGCCTAGGCAAGTTCGACATCTTTACCTAGGTGAGCATTCATACATGTACCTTCCTCCACAACACGGGCGCAGCAGGGAACGGTAAGCATTCACAAGCAGTTTCGCTCGTAGGGAATATATCAAACCATATGTACAGCAGGCAAGCAATTCTTCCATGCAGTGGCAAATGTCCGATCAACCAGGTCTTTGGTTCCGATCCTTCGCAGAGCTTGCACAGCAGTTTCCCACCATACTCTCCTGATCTTTCTGGTGGTATTTTGAGTCTCTTAATATAGATGCTCTTTCTTTCCATGCCCTCAACTCAAGCCGCGACATGGCTCGAGTCGGTGCAAATGTCTAGCAGTAGTCCATCCACAATGCCCATAACGCAAGTAAAACCAGTAGCAATGTCAACTCAATCCTCAGTCGTAAACGCACACCTCTTGTGGCTTGCCACCATGCTTGGTTGCGGTGGCTCACTTTGACTCATCATAAAATCCTTCCTTCTCAAGTCGTCGACGTGCTTCTTCCAACGCCCATGTTTGTATCCTACCGCCCAAAGATTAGCATCTGACACCACATATACCGTCACGCTGTCACCCTCAACGCCTCGTGTCGAGTTGGACGACAATGGGGAGAAAAACATACGATGTATCCTCCTTCATAGTATACGCCGCGATCGCAATGACCCAACTGGCAGTGAAAATCCACGCGAACGGTTCCCAGCCTTCCTTCTCGTACTTCTCGCCCGGCCGTTGACCCCAGAGCCAGCCTGAGGGAGGGTCGAAGTGGTCGTCATGTCCGCCGTGGGCGGCACCGTGACCATGACCGTGGTCATCGTGCGCGGAGTGTGTGCTAGCTGCCCGAAACGACTGAATCTGCATTCTAGATGTTGAAGATAGGGATGGCAACGCGGATGTGCGCGCTATGCGAGGGAGACGGGTGAGCATGGTTGGTCAATTGGAGGGGAGATCGAGATGACGAGAGTTCTTCGAGGAGGAGGAGACGTGCCTCGACCGCGGCACGGGAGGCAATTGAGCAGAGACGTCAGCGACGAAGTTGACGATAAGTCGCTGGAGGTATCGATGGCTTCCTCGGCGAAGGAGTAGACGGGTTCGAGGTGGCGCTGAAGGGTGTTGACCTCTAATTCCAACTGCGGTGAAGGTCAGATGGAGGTTGAACTCAAAGTGCCAAGAGAATTGGAGCTTCAAGTTCAACGTGCAGTTTCCACTCGCCCATAAGAGTTGGAGACGGCAATCACCACCGAACTTGCCCGGTTGAATTGGCTAACAGGATTCCTGACAGTATTCAATTACGACCTAGGTATTGATTGAATAGCATCGACCTATGGACCATAAAACACATTACCAAAAACTTCACCTGGTGATTATAGCTGGTTTTCATTCAATATCATTCGCTGTTCTACTGCAAACCCTGCTACTTATGCAAGTATTCATAGCCTCGTCGAAGATAATGGCATCAACAATAATTGACCAACCGCTGTCAACAATAACGGACCTGACTCAATGACCCTTCAACGGGATCTAACCCTGCTATTTTTGTTCGTTGCCTTGCCATGAATGCTTCTGCGCTTAACGCTGCCGTTGTGTACGGAAGTGAAGGAAAAATAACAAGACGATGCCCTCCCACATCTGGTTTGATCAAAACTCCTCCATGAGAATCATCAAACATCGACAATATGCCATGTCGTTCATATTACAAGGCTTTCTTGTAGCCCCCTCCATTTTGGTGTTTTCCAAGGTCCCAATCCACGAGGCCAGAAAATGCGAAAAAGAGATACGCCATCCAATGCAACGCTCTCGTAACTCCGAGGGTGCTGGTTCATAAACGCCGTTCAATCATACTGTACAATGTCGACAAGGAAAAGAAACAACGACCTCATCATGTTAGGACCATTCAGTTGGCCTCCACGACCTTGCTCAATTTCAAGGACTGTGGCATTTCGTGGTCGTTGTTGGAACTAGCTCCGTCGAGATAGCTGTTGGCACTTTTGCTCTTGGGAAGTGCAGGCTTTCGGAAACCTGAACTGGGTGAGGAATTAGGTGGATCGAAAATGTGCCGGAAAACGGGGTCCTGGAAGTGGTGTGCAGGTTTTTCAGGAGTCACAGAAACTCCTTCTGCTCTTCGGACGATCTCTTTGAGTGCTCTTGTGATGACTCCTGCTCTAACGACAAGGTCCCGCAGATCTTGAGTGTCAAAGGGTAACTTGTCGCGATGTTGAGGGCTGTGGCGTGCGGGTGAAGACTCCACGCCAGTTCGACTTTGATGAATCGTCTGCAGAAATGACTTTGTCTGCATACTTTCACCACGCGGTCGTCCATATGGCGGTGTCCCTGGGCTGGATATCGACCGTCGATTAACCGATCGCGTGACCTCACTACCCTTGCCCACCTCTTCCTCTAACACACGTTTCTGTGGTGGAGTCTCCTCACCAAAGATATCTGGAAACACTGGTGAGGATGGCCGTGGTGCGTCTTCCTCATCGTCATTGACAGTGGCCAGATCAATAATGCTCGCTGCATCCTCCCACAACTGTCGCGAATAGCTGTCAATCAAGCCAAGGCTGATTCCGCGGACCCGTAGTCTCTTCAACTCCTCCACCAAAAGCATGAATTCCCGGACTTGACCAAACTGGATGTGCACGCTCTGCTGACGATCGATAATAGCTTGAGGCACTCTCACACTACTGCGAATAGAGTCTCGCTTCTTTGCTTTCTCTTTCTCCTCGTTGACAACTTCAATAGACTCCAACACCTCATCACCATCTTCAAACTCAAAATCGTCACTCCATTCCTCACTGACAGGTTTACTACCGAGAGCCCAAGTACCAAACTTGCTGGCCGAAGAGGGCAGATCAGCCTCGGTCAGACTGTCCCGGTTGACTGGAACACTCTGGCTGCGAAGGTGCATAGTAGCATTGCTCTTTCGTCCTGAAGCCCGACTGCGAGAGATATTGTTGCCTTGTTTACCATGCACGGTTTTGGGCCGTGGACTTACTCCATCAGACTGATCGCTACCAAGCTTTTGATGCTCGGACCAATCGAATATGGAGGTTCGTTTCGTTGAGCGTTGCTCATCAGAGTCATCATCGGGCAATTCATCAAACTGGACTTCGGGCTGATGGTCAGGGACGAGGTTTCTTGGGGCCTCAGGTTTGTTCTCGTCAGACTTTGGTGACCAGTCGATGTCTTCTTCGTCGTCAAGATCCATCATCCGGGGGAGCTCTGGTTCTTCATGCTGAATATGTGGGAATGGATGCATCAAAGGAGGGGAAGAACCCAAAACTGGGCCCTGTCGATTGAGCTTCTTCGGCACCGGCGTTAAGACGGAGTCCTCTGTTTCAGCCAAGTAACTTTTCACTGGGGTGGACGCCTGAGTAGGGCTGACATTCCGAACCGTCTCATGATCCTCAATGCCACTAATTCCAATGCCTAGATTTGTTGTTTGCTCGAGATCGTTCAATGTGGCTCTTTGCATCAAGTCTTCAATTGCAGCAGTTTCTGCTGGTTGCACATCCACCGACATTTCGTCAAATATTGTCTCTATCTTAGGTTGACGGAAACCGGAGTGACTACTAGCTGTAGCCCGAGTCGCCAATGAGTCGTAAGCAGTATCGCTATGGAAGTCCATAGAGTCATCATCGGTAAAGACTCGAGTATCGTTGTCAGAGCTTGCCGTAGTTGGGTCGGAAGGTGCAACAGACATTCTCTTCGATATTGTAAAGTGGTGCTGAGGAGGACCATACGAAGGGGGAGGACTTGATGTAAAGACCGGAGTACCAGGAGGTAGATCAACCTCAAAGGCAGAAAAGTTCGACACGGGAGAAATGCCTGAGAAGCCTGCAGGAGGCACGATGCGTCCGTAGGCCTCATCCTTGTTGACACGAACTATTGGGTCGGTGAAATGCCGCTGTGGAAGCCCTTTCCTAATTGATCCCAGCGGACGTCGCATCTTATGCCGTCGAGTTGCAGTTGGAAGAACAGGGTCGGAGAACGGTGCTGCTGGTCGATTATCTTCCACGTCTATTGTCTCTCTGGGCGTCACTGAAGTACCCATTACCAGCGTGGCAGGGCAACCATGAGGCCTTGTGATGGTTCGAGCACAAGACTCTCCATAACCACTTGACGAATATCTCTTCCTGGCATAACCTGAATCAAAGAATGGTCGCCATGTGGGTGCCCGAGAAACGTAACCAGGTGACTCAACAGGCAGAGCGGACTCGGTCGTGATAGGTCGTGTGAAAGGCATTCCTGATAGAGTAACCGACCTTTGATGACTTGTTGCCGGACGTCTCAATAGAGCGGGAGTTTGGGCGGGACTTTCGCGGTCAGAATGGAGGATGCGTCGGCTGGAGGAACGTTTGACCAGCTTGTTAGGTTGGTCATGGCCGTTGAAAGAAGGCCGTGGGGCATCGGGTTCCTCATCTAAGCGTGATGAAGAAGAGGCAGCACTGCCATGTTTTCCACGTGATATACTTGATATGCGTCTTAGCCAGGACGAACCAGGCCTGGCCTCTTTACGCTCTGTGGATGACTCTCTGTCCGACGACGTCCAAGGTCTGGGGATTCCGTGCCGACTGACTGAACTCTCACGGGACTGCACATCGGTAGAACCTGACACGGGACGGATCTCTTCGTGATATGTCTTCCTCCTCAGCAGGGTGGTCGACAATCGACGTTCGATCCTCTCGGCCAGTGCTGAAGTTGATTTGGTAGGCTGAGAAGTGTTCGGTCGCGTAATAGAAGGGAGGTCGGGAGAGACTGGTGATCGAACAACTGCAACAGACCCAGGAGCCTTCCTCTTGCCGGGCCTTACCAGATATGATTCTCCATCAGACGTGCCCAGGGCCAGGCCTGCGGCTGCAATACCAATGGTACCAACAGCACAAAGCTACAATGGATATTAGCATATTCACTTCACTAGCACCCCAGTGGATGAAGGTGTTATTCCCTACCGTGGCAACGTGCTCTTGATTGTGTTCCATTATGCTTGTGAGGCCTTCTGCCCCCGAGGCGCCGCCGACCAGATGTTCTGGTTGATGCAGAGGTGGACCTCCCTCATGGCGGGTGGACCATCAGTTGGAGGAGTTCGGGACGATCAAGAGGAGATGTCGTAGAGTACTGGGGCTGTTCTAGAAGACGTGTAAAGGCGTGTGAAGGCAAGGGATATGTTTTTCCGGCCAGACGCGGGCAGGGAAGAAAATGCCCCAAGGAGAGAGACGAGAGACACGCGACGGGACGAAGGAGCCGCTGCGGAGGATGGTGAAGGGCCGTGCCAGGGGAAACGCGGAACACGACGGGCAAAAGCAAGAGACAAGACAAGCTCGAACGAAAGATATGAAGTCAAGAAAGATGTGCTGGAGACAAAGAAGAGTTTCAATGGGAAAAGGAATCTCAGCTGTCGAGTGGTGGACTTGTGTATGGGGTGCAGTGCAGTGCCCATAGAGGGTCTGTAGGAGGGAAGCCGCAGGGCCAGTCATGGTGAATGTGAGCGAGTGGAGCGGCTGCGCAGGGCGGCGGCCTTGGCCCGTTATTTGATTGATTTGAAGCAAAGCAAAGCAGGAAGCAAGCAAAGTAAAAAACTCAATGGTCATCTATCCACTCCTACGTCCACAACTGTCCACACACGGCAACTGGTTGCTCATCATGTCAAGCAGAGTTATCGTATTCTAATAATCTAATCCGCTTTCGAGCATGTCAATTGCAGCCACGCCGACGGGTAACTGTTTGGTAGTCCTGTCAGAAGAGCAGACGGCATTTTGGCCCTGGGAGGATTCCCAGCCGTCACCCAGAGCACAGGGCAAGACAACACTGTATCTTGCACAACAAAGCACACGCCTGGCATGTGAGTTTATGCTGGTTGCGTGCTCACCAGGCAGTTCCAGCAGGTATCTAAACTCTGGCGGTGTGGCACTGAGACTATACTATTCACTGCAGCTTGCCGCTTCACAAATCATTCAACGGCCTGGTACAGGTACTGTGACCACAATGCTACCATTGTGTACAGAGCAAGGGTTTCTCAACGTCGTCAGCCAGACGCGGTGCCACTTGGACACATATCAACCGTCCCAGTTGTCTTTTAGGACGCCGGCATGGATTCGACAGTCTGGGCCAAAATCTTCTCCTATTCGAGGTTGGTAAGCGAGTAGAAAAAGAGTCACAGCGAATATGCATCCTCATTCATGACCTTCTCTTTTCAGGCCAACAAGCTTATCGAAGCGATGTGTGCAGAGAACCCCTGGATGATGCTACCAGGGGGCGGGCATGAGATGCTTGTATATAAAAGTAGAGCAGCGGGCGGAAAGACCGTGGAAGCTAAGATACGTTCCTTGAGGTTGGGCACCGGTTCATCGTTTGGTGTTCTGCTCCCGTTCCTCAACCAGGTTGTTCCTCGTCGAGAAGAGCACATTTTGCGCGGCGCCAGGGGACTTAGCAGGCCCTGCCAAATCCTCCATCGGAGAATGGGCGACATGCGCGACTCCAGTTTATAGAACAACAAGCATGATCCTGGTCATATCGGTTTCGGTAAGGTTCGTGTCGTACTCAGAAAAGTCAAAGAGCCGATCTACAACCAACAGTACTACCGGTCCTCTTGAGCCCCGCCAGTCTTGTGAGTCGTGACCCAATGCGTGCATACCTACATGTCGCCACGTATCTAGCGGCGAGCTGGCAATAGCAGCAGAAGCTGAGATCTGATGGGCGTTCGGAAAAGTGACGTTCGGTGCAGTAGCGAGGAAGCAAGCGACCTGCGCCTGCAGAGCCTGAAACACACAAAGATAAACTTGGAAATACGAACAACCAGGGATGTACGTAAACGGCTGATCAATCGGATCAGGAAGCTGAACTGTGGATGCAACACAAGCATCGAAATGAGATCAGACAACCCGGAGACTCTGCAGTGTGCAGAGGAACTATGAATCTCGTAAATCCGCGCGCTCCACTACGTCCATATCAAGTCAACCGTCGACGCCTAACAAATCTATCAGACCAGCATCAAACCATGAATACAGGAATAGTGGATTCATTGGCATAGTTTCGGATTATCGGTTGTTTTGTTGTCGATTGACGCTGGGCACGCTGCAGAAGCCGAGCGAGGCGGGGACCATTGATGATAGCTCGTTTGAAAAGGTCAAGTCGGATGGGCTGACGGGTGGATTCTCGTCTAATATGGCTGCTGTGGAGGCCGGATGTTGGTAAACAAGGCACAAAGGGAGACGCCATGATACGTTGGAGTTTGGGATGACGGAATCTCGACCGGAAATGGCAGATTTGATACGTTCAAAGTCAGATCTCGCGTCGCGTGTCTGGGTCGCGTGGATCTAAGCCCGAACTGGTGGTACAGTATGCACAAATATGCACAGTATGATACCCTTGCCCAGGTAGACATAAGCGCTTTCTCGGCCCCCCAGGGTAGCTGGCGAATAGAAGGTCAGAGCAAGCTAGTGTTCCCGTGGCACACGATTCAACATCAGCCTCAGGTAAGTGACACTTGCCAGTGCGAGGATTGGATCTTCTGGAATATGCGTTTGGAGTCTGACCCTTCTGATGTGGCAGAGTTGTGCAGTGGCAGAGATTCGCGTCACAAGCTTCAAACTTTGTGTACGATGTCGTAGGATATAGCAATTTGAGTATTTGAAGACCTGCCAATAGCCACACGGACGGTAGCCAATGGTCGTAGACGCCATGAAAGTCTCATGACTGCAAGCATGTGTGTGTATATTTATGATTGAAGCAAATTGTCCTTGCGGGAGGAGTCTGGCCATAGGCGGGTCCTGAGCCGTTACAGGCATCACAAAGCAGTCCGTGCAGGTGTCTCTTCAGCCCCAGAGCCCAGGACTTCCGGCAGTAACGATTACGAGACCAGAATGCGGGGGCATGGAGGGGATGGAAGTCGTGGTCGGTGTAACACCGTCTGAACAGCCAACTGCACGCCCAGTCAGAGCCACCTGGTGCCTGCACGTCCGCATTAACAGCTGGTGATCCGGTAACAACATATGTATCGTATATACTGCTGCAAGATATATCAAAGTCCAGTGGATTGCATTGACTTGAGTGATCACTCAATCTGACATACGCTGTAGAACTCGGTGTCATGGGTTTTCGTACTTTGGTGCCACCAATCAGAGGCTCTCCATGTTGAGAGCTTCTCTTTCACGACAGTATACCGTGGCATGCTGTGCTTGTCAGTATTGTGTCTCAAGCAATCATGCATTGTTGAGGCATAGTAGCTCACATATACTTACGGACTACGTAGACAAGAAGCTGCCATTCCTCGATGTGCTTCATCACCAGTTCTGTCCGAGAACAATTAGCCAGATTTGCAAAAGCGATGCCCTTATCCTTCGGTTGAGTTCAACCATGTCCACACGCTGGAAGTTGCCCGCGTCTGCAGTAGTGCCGGCCATGCAGGCTGAGGCTAATGCATGGTCTACCGAGGGATTTCCCTGTATTTCTCGCATCCTGCCCCTGCAGTAACGTGGGGATCGGTTCAATAAGGCATGGCAGCGCTGTCCCGCTTCCTCTGAACAGGATCCGACCTTTTCGGCCAGCCGCTTAGAAAAGCAATTGAACAATCTTAGAGTCATGACGCGTCGACCGCGGAATAATAACACAGCACCGTTGGTTATATGGCTGGCTGATTGACGCGCTATCTATTTCGGGGCGTTTGATATTGCATACTTACTACACGCTAAAATAAATGTAGACAAGCGTGCCAAGACTGCGGGAATGGAAACCTTAACCGACTTCGAGTTTCTTTTTTGCAACATCAGTTCAGTCAGGCCAGCAGCAATTCACTACTGTACGATCCAAGGCGGCTTACGTTCTATTTGTATTTGAAGAGTCTCCAACCTCCTATACCCAAAGGCACATTCGACACGGGTGATCGGCACTCGAGCTCGTCGTCGTCTGCAGTAGCCCGTGAGGCAAGACCCCCGCCCCAAGAGGTGTGTGGCTGACTGGGATTGCCACCATCCAATCTCAGCCACTCTTTACCATCCAGCTTCCGCTTCTGGTGAATGCACAAAGCGGCTGTCATATTGGGAATACCCGTTGACTCCGTCCTTGACCGGTCAGGGATTGCGAAGTACAGGCTTGTTCTTTGAGGCTGTCGCCAGTTGCTATCTTTTCCCAGTTGTCCATTGCACGTGCCGATAAGCCAAGATGGAGTCAGAAATCCAAGCTCAGATTCCCAATATCGATCATGTGCTGTCGGAGTACTCTGTTGTCAGTATCCTTCCCATCCTCGCCGGCCAGGCTGTGTAAAATTGGTGTATACACATCACTTCGCCACGAGCCAATGGCATCCTACAAGAAATGTGCTAACATCAATGTTCTTTCAGGGTTATCTCAACCATGCATCAAAGCTCTACTTCTCAGAAGAGGAGGATACAGCTCAGTCTCCATTGACTGAAGCTCTAGAGAGCATCACTGACCTGCTCGTCTCTGCCTCGGGCGATTTTTCCGATGCAAACCGAGTCGCTATCCGTAATCTGGTTGAAAAGTTCATCGCTAAGTTAGGTGAAGCAAATGGCGTCGACCCCGAGAGGAGGCAGATGCCCTTCACTGCCAAGAAGCTTGATCAGTCCATTCAGGTCAGCTCGCAGCGCAACATCTCATCGACCTTAGGCTTGACCAGTGGCGCTATCGACCTCGAAGCTGCCAATGCTCGAAAGGTCGAATCCAAGGTCGACAAGAAGAAACTTGAGAAAGCTGAGCGAAAGATCCGAGCGAAGCAAGACAAAAAGACCATGAAGAATGTCGAGTATGAGGCCTCAAGGTTGCTCGATCAACCCGACGACGCCCAGTCCTATGAAGAGTTCTTCATGCTTGTCAATCCTCTTCAACTCGGATCAGACGCACAAACGAAAAGCAAAGACATCAAGATTGATGGAATCGATGTGTCCATCTCGGGCAAACGTATTTTGACGGACACTACCTTGACTCTGGCCTATGGTCGACGGTACGGTCTTGTAGGGCAGAACGGTATCGGTAAATCCACGCTGCTTCGTGCCCTGAGTCGGCGTGAAGTCGCCATTCCTACCCATATTTCCATCCTCCACGTGGAACAGGAGATTATGGGAGACGATACCCCAGCTCTGCAAGCTGTGCTTGATGCTGATGTGTGGCGTAAACACTTGCTGGCTGAACAAGAAAAGATCACCAAGCAGCTTGCTGCCATGGAAGCGGAAAGAACAAAATTGGCGGACACGTCGAAAGATGCCGATCGTCTCGACAAAGAGAAGGATGGTCTCGACACAACTTTGGGAGACATTCAAGCTAAGCTGGGCGAAATGGAGTCTGATAAGGCTGAGTCTCGAGCTGCCACTATTCTGGCAGGTCTAGGATTCTCACCCGAACGTCAACAATTTGCCACCAAAACGTTTTCGGGTGGTTGGCGAATGAGATTGGCCCTGGCGAGAGCACTGTTCTGTGAGCCGGACTTGTTGCTGCTCGATGAACCTTCCAATATGTTGGACGTGCCTTCCATTACCTTCTTGGCAAACTACCTGCAGACTTACCCAAGCACCGTTCTGGTCGTTTCACACGACAGGGCATTCCTAAACGAAGTGGCCACCGACATCATTCATCAACATTCGGAACGATTAGACTACTACAGGGGCGCCAATTTCGAGTCATTTTACAACACCAAAGAGGAACGGAGAAAAACCGCTAAACGCGAGTATGAAAACCAGATGGTCGTACGGGCTCATTTACAGGCTTTCATCGACAAGTTCCGCTATAATGCCGCCAAATCCTCCGAGGCGCAGTCTCGCATCAAGAAGTTGGAGCGCATGCCGGTACTTGAGGCTCCAGAAGCAGAATATTCGGTCCATTTCAAGTTCCCAGATGTGGAGAAAATGTCCCCTCCCATCATCCAGATGACCGATGTTGCTTTTGGCTACACAAAAGACAAACCACTACTTCGCAATGTCGACCTGGACGTCCAGCTGGATTCCCGAATTGGTATCGTGGGACCCAACGGAGCTGGTAAAACAACGGTGCTGAAACTCCTTATTGGACAGCTGCAACCCACAGGTGGACTGATATCACAGAATCCCCGTCTTCGGATTGGGTTTTTTGCACAGCATCATGTGGACGCTTTAGATATGAATACTTCTGCGGTGGGATTCATGCAGAAGACATATCCAGGCAAGACGGATGAAGAATACCGTCGTCACCTGGGTGCCTTTGGTATCACTGGTATGACAGGCCTGCAGAAGCTTGAATTATTGTCTGGTGGACAGAAATCAAGGGTTGCTTTTGCTTGCATATCACTGACCAATCCGCATATCCTTGTGCTTGACGAACCGTCCAATCACTTGGATATTGAGGCCATGGACGCCCTTTCGATCGCTTTGCAGCAATTCCAAGGAGGAGTTCTGATGGTCAGTCACGATGTTACGATGTTACAGAATGTGTGCACGAGTCTGTGGGTGTGTGATAAAGGCACGGTCGAGAAGTTCCCAGGGGATGTCAACGCATACAAGAAGAAGATCACTGCTCAGGCGAACGAAGCAGGTGTTGTTCAAGCACACTGATACGACCCAATGGTGCGATAATTGGTGTGCTGCTTGCTGCTCGATAGTTACAATCATGAAACACCTTCAGCCACTGATAGACAGAGTCATGCTTAATCTTTGTCTGTTCATTGTTGTATAATGACGCGTCCATTGGAGCGGTGTGAGTGCTTGGAATTGTGATATGTCCATGTTTCCCGTCTCTGTGACATACCTGTAGCATTGGGTTGGTTGTCTATGGTGCACCACAGCCGGCATTATCGGACTTTGATGTATTCAGTCTTGTGCTTGTGCCGCCTTCGGCCGGAGAAACTCCGGTCCCGGCGGCTCCTCCCTTGTTTCGAAATTCAAGCAATGAGATCATCAATTAGTAGTAGTCACGCACTCATCACCACCAGCATATAACAACGCATTGTGCTTGCTTGGTGATGCATCTGTCGTTCGTTACAGACCTCCGTCGTAGGAGTATCCATAAGTTCTTTTCCCTCCGTCCTCCCTAGATCGATACAAATTTCTTACAATCGATCTCAGCCATGAAGTCCTTCTCGGTCATGCTAGCGGCATCGCTCGCCTCCCTACCTTCTCTGTCGCGTGCTCAATCCTCCTCAAGCTGTGGTCCTGCCCCGTCAGGGTCCATTCAGCCGTCGCTTGCCTCCGGATTCTCTTACCAAGTCGTCGCGACCGGCCTTTCAAAACCCCGTGGGATCCTGCTCGACGGTGCAGGAAATCTGTTAGTGGTAGAATCAGGAAGAGGTGTTGTATCAGCCCATACACTGAATGAGCAAAATGGGTGTGTCACTGTCGGCACGTCTTCTGACGTTACAGCCAATATGAGTGTATGTGCTGTCGCCACTGCATGAACTAATACCTCGCTGACAACGGACAGCTGAATCATGGTATTGCACTGTCAAGTGACGGTAAGACCCTTTATGCATCTTCTCCTGAGAGCGTCTATTCTTGGAGTTATGATGGGGCTGCGAAGAATGTCTCAAAGGAAGAGACCATTGTGGCGAACATGACCACAGATGACCATACCACAAGAACATTGTTGCTGTCTCAGAAAGCCCCGGGCCTGCTTGTCGTCACAAGAGGGAGCACAGCCAATATCGACTTTGACGCTGCGAGTCTGAGTTCAGGCCATTCACAAGTCAAAGCGTTCAACTTGCAAAACAGAACAAACGTGTATGATTTTGATAGCGACGGTCTGCGCTTAGGTTGGGGTTTGAGGAACGACGTCGGCGTTGCTGAACACCCCGGAAGTGGAGGTATCTACACCGTGGAGAACTCAGCTGACCAGCTGACCCGCATGGGTGTGGATGTACACGAGAATAATCCTGCTGAAGAACTGAACTTTTTGGGCTATCTCAATGGCACCAGTTATGCTGGACAAGGAGGTAATTTCGGATATCCTTGGTGCTTCTCTGCTTGGAATGTTTCTGAACTGCCCAATAACGGCAACCTCTCGGTTGGTAGCCAGTTCGCCATTGATGCATCCTCAGATTCGGACAATCAGAATCGAACAGACGCCTACTGTGCCCAGCAGGAGGCGGCTCGTCTGGTTTTCCAAGCACACATGGCTCCGCTGGACATCAAGTTCAACAATAGTGGCACGGAGGCCTGGATCACTTTCCACGGTAGCTGGGACAGAACCGACCCTGTTGGGTATAAGATGTCTGTGGTCTCCTTTAAACAGGATGGGGAGCCTGTGGACAGCTCTACAAGCCTGACTGCAGCACGGGATGTCTTTGCCAACGAGGACAATTCGAAGTGTCCTGATGGTTGCTTTCGCCCTGTCGGGATGGCCATTGACCCACAAGGACGGATATATGTGTCATCTGACGCATCTGGCGAGGTGTATCTGATATCCAAGGCCTCTGGAGCCAGTATCCCAACAGCTTCCTCAACGTCATCAGGAACTGCAACTGCCACAGCATCGACATCCGCGTCCGCATCGGCAACGTCAAAAGGTGCTGCTAACATCATCAGTGCTCCCAAGTCCAGTGGTTTCGGCGTCCTCGCCGGCCTGCTACCTTTGCTTGCCTGGATGCTATGATGTGGCTGGAACTGTTGAGGGCGAATGACTGATGATTAAGAAGCTTACTGGATAAGCACGGGACCTTGAAGCGTTGGCCCTTTTTGCTGGCGAGCATGGACAGGAGCATCCAGGTCCGGGTTATGATGCATTGCATGTGCGTGGTCTGGAGACCAGCAGCGTGTCACTCGAATACAACCGACGGAAACCGATCTGCGGTGCAGGCAATGCAGTTTTCTTGATTGCAAACAGTCCTTTTTTTGCATGGCTCTCGAGCATTTTCTGCCTCACTCCGCTCTCGTTCTGCCGCTCATCTTTTATGTTTATGTGTTTGGCATTGCCCCTATTGCCCGGTGCGGAATATGGATCTTCCGATTGCGATGGCTACGAGACCAAGTGAACTCAAGTCACTCTTTGACCTCGACCTCGACTCTGATCTCTCCGACCCACCATCAGATCTTGATAACATGGATCTCTCTATGAACGACGGCGTCGAGCAAATGGAGCTTGATGATCCCTCCCTCAAGCGAAAGTCCACAGCGACTTCGGACTCGGAGAACACTTCCATGATTGACTTGAGCAATGAGCAGGCATCTCACCCAAATCCCGCAAAGAGACAGCGTCTTTCCCATCAAAGCCACGTCCCTTCCCAAACACTCGTCCCCTCCCAAACACTCATCCCCTCCCAAGCCCTCGTCCCCTACCGAAGCCTCGTCCGAATCGAAGATTTTCCAAACGAAGTAAGCCGTCCAAGATCGTCAAGAAGAAGCATACTGACCGTCATAGATTCTTCAGCGTATTGCCTTTGAGCTAGAAGATCCCCAGGATCTCACCACATTCGCACTTCTCTGCAAGAAAACTGCGGATGCGGTCATGCCAGATACATCCGCTGTCTACAAGGCAAGATTTCTTTCGGAATACGATCATCCATGCTTCAGCAATGAGAAAGAAGAAAAATACTGTTTTGCATACAAGATGAGAACCCTCACACTCAAGAGATTCGTCGCCTTTGATGATCCCGATGACAAGAGATTGCCTGAACAACTGGAAGCTTTGAGACTCATGGTGGTCGGTAAGTGATTCGCCTAGTACAGATTTTATACATGGTTCGGCTGATTGTTCATCTACAGAGACATATTTTCAGCCTGCGAAGCACCTACCTCCACCTACGGTATCTTTCAACCTTGCACGGTTTGCTGACGTGAAATCGGAGTGGATGGCAACCTTCCTGTCCTGCCCTTTCTATCCGACAAAACCTCGTAGCAGATATGGCGACATCCATCACCTGTTCACTGCATTACAGCTCGTTCTATCTCACCTGCTTCTTTCACCTGCTTCGGATATGGCGTACAAAGTCCCAACGTCAAGACAGAATTACAATGTGGACATAGTCTACAACTGGGATTTCGAATTCGAAACACTCTACCGGAAGTTCCAAGGCCAGTTTGTGCTAGACACATATGAATTGCTACACATTCGAAACTTCTGGCATCGGCATCTCATTGATTACCCTCCAGGAGAAGCGAAGGAAGATTTCATCAAACGATCAAACAACACGTTTGAACACACCTATGCGAAGATGGCAAGGGAATTGTGGGCAGTGTGTATCACTGCAAAGCCATGGGACAAATTCTTGGAGGACGGCTTGCCAAAAGAAATCCCCCTCGTGTGGTATGGACATTACAGCTGCGCACGCCCATGGCCCAAGAAGAGCATTGACCTTGCAGAAATGCAGAGCGTCGCAGACGATTGGACTTCTGTTGATCCGTTGGTAAGCATGAAGATGCCTGTCTTGGATGAAGTCCCATTATTTACTGACGTCTTTTGTTCTTTAGAAATTGGATCTTACAACCAGCATCATCGCCGCCACCAAAGGTGCCACTGACGCCGCCGTCAACTACGTGAGAGATGGATTCTGGCCAGAATCTTTCAGCAATATCCCTGTATTTGCTGAAACCATCCCTCAATTCGGCCCTCGCGCATTCATCAAAGGCCTCGGACAATTTGTAGACAACAAGACGGATTCTATGGCTGAGTTGGTTGCGACTCGACCTCCTCAAGTTAATCGACCACAAGCGATCCTGTATACTTCAAACCTACCAAAGTACCACTCCTACCTCAGCCTGCGCATTCGTGGCGTCATCCATCCGATCGCTGCCCAACCAGAGCCTGAACCAGATGCTCAGGGCCAGGCCGATGACAAGAGTATTCCGGGCTGGAACAGAATTGTGATGGTCATGTACAAGCCAACCACAGAGTATCTGATTCGAGTACTCGAATATGCCGACGGCGACTATGGCGGCGCGTTTGGACCAGCGCTGGCGAACCTGAACAGAGACCATATGACGGATGAGGAGATCGAAGCAGAGCTCATGAATCATCTCGACCAGAAGTTGGCGGCCCATCCTGCGCGTCGAGACGGAATCGACAGAGCCAAGATCGAGCAAATGGAGGAAAAGTACCAGAAGAGCAAAGACATGAGCTGGGATGATATTGAGTATGCTTATGCATATGAGGGTGTGATGTTGCCTGGTGGTAAGATCATGATGGGTCGATGGTGGAGGTGTGCAAATTGGGGAGAAGGTGAAGGCTGTGAGGTGGTTGAAGAAGACAATGGTCATCGCAAGCTGGAGAGGGGTCCGTTCGTGTTCTGGGCGGCGTGAAAAGCAACGAGGATGACACTGGGTGTTGTTGGCGGGACACTCTTGAAAAGCAATGGTGCTGCATTGGGTCGATGGCGTTGGAGTACGACAGACTAGATACGTGAGTGAATGTGCTCATTCGGCACAAAGGGCTCCTCGGCCCTAACAATGGGCAGACCCTCACGTTGGCACGGGAGTGCGACAGCGTTGCAAAATGTCATGATTACTATCTTATCTACCTGACGAACCTCCTGGCTAAACCTGCACTTTCCTCCGTGTGCTCGAAGTCGCTCATCGAGAACCTATTCTCCAGACTGCTGGGACTTTGGTCCGGATACCACCTTCCACCAGGATGTAGTTCATCCGTCTGCCGCTGCGGTTGGCGTGCCGTCTGTGTTTGTGAAGGGAATTGATCATCCTCGAATCCGTAGGTGGTATATGGCGGCATTTGGGCATTGAAAGTGGGTCGTTCCGAGAAATCAGCCTGGTCGGGACGGTACACGCTATCCATGTTCGGAAAGTCAAAGTGTCCTTCGTCGTTCTTTTGTTGCTGCTGCATGAGCTCTCGAGCTTCATGTGCGGTCATATCTCCTGGCATGACTGTCACGCCGAATTTTGTGGCTGTGGCTGTCTCCTCGATTTGATTTGTTGATGCAGCAGACGTATATTGTAGATCGTTGTTAGCGACCTCGACTTCGCGATCGCGTAGTTTCCGCATGAGATCGAGGAATTGGCTGTTTTGGAATTTGTCGCTTGTGTCGTGTTGGACTGAGTGCAAGAGTTGGCCTGCTGTGCGGGCGAGTTCGTCGGCGTCTTGGATGTCTTGGTCTAGGGTGCGCTCTGATTGTTCAATGTAGTTGATTGCGTCGGAGCCGATTTTGGGGAGTTGCTGATCTTGCTGTATCTGGTCGAGGGTAGATGAGGATTCGAGTGGTGGGGCGGAGGTATCGCGAAGTTGATGTTGGTCCATTTCTTGGGCGTGGGTCATGGCTTCTTGGAAGGCGGCGTCGAAGTCGACGTCGGAGAGTTGGACATTTTGTTCCATTGACATTTGTTGTGGTTGGGTTTGTGATTGTTGGAATCCTGCGTCCTGATACATGCCCATGCCCATGCCGCCACCGTAGGATTGGTATCCTTGAAAGGGTTGTTGTGTATAGTCTGTCTGGGCGAACATGTTCATTTGTGACGGCTCTCGAACAGCTTGTTTGCCCTGTTGTATCGGTGTGCTCGCGCTGGAGCGCTGGCGCATGAATTCATTTTGCCAGCCTCCTATCGTGGACTTTATCAGTGGCGCTTCGGTTCGGAATTGGCCTGCGGGTAAGGGCTGGTCGTGGAGTTTGAGGCGTTGGAAGTCGGCGGCCCATCCTGCAGCGGCGGGGCTTTGAGGAGCGAAAGCAGGTCCCGCGTTGGCGAAGTTGGGCTGTTCGAACTGGAAGGGACTGGGTGAGGCGTTCTCGAAGGCGTAGAAGTCAGCGTCGAGAGAACCTGCTCGTGGGTCGGTGGTGCGGAAACCCTGGAAGACGCTTGTCAGAGGCTATTCAGATGATAGTAGCTGATTGAACTTACTTGTCCTGGTGACTGTCTTGAGGAGACTAGACGGTCCTGCTGGAGAGTCCGGTCGATCTGGGTGTGCTTTTGGAGGTTCTGGAGCGGGTTGGATGGACCACAGAGTGCGTCCGCCATACTGAGAGGTGTCGCCAGACAAAGTAGGGGATGAGAATTTCAAGGAGAGAGGTGAACGAAAGCAGAGATATGGAAACTAGGAATCGGCGAGTTGCGAATCACGGCCGGACACGAAAGGATGAACTTGTTGTCTCGCAGGATGACAATATCCGTGGGGTGAACTTGAAGTGGACGATGATGTGATTGTGCCGAGGTCTCACGACAAGTTGCTGATTGTTGCGGCGAAAAATATTTAGCCGAAATCTTCCCAAGCAGCACATCCACGATGAAGGTAGAACAAGGCTGTGTCGTCTTACAGACAGTATAAAGAGCACTACTGGTCACCGTTTGGTATGTTGATTATTTGTGATTCTTCTACCTTCATGCGGTTCAGCGATACGAGACCATCAAAATGCTGCTTTCCACCCTATCACTCCCACCGATATTCTACACATGATATACATTCACAGACTCTCCACAAAAAAAAAACCGATATTGACCCTGGGAAGGGACAAAAAGGAACATGACTAGGCCCAGATTTGAACTGAGGACCTTCTCTGTTATAATTTCTTGTTAAAGAGATGTGCTTTGACAATATTAGTGACTGCGAGATGAATTTGAACAGGAGCAGAACTCACATAACCAAGCTACACCACCCAGCCAATTGATGTGCACGTTTGTGTGCTATTTTTGGCTCAAATTGTGCGGGCTCTGCGATATAACGCCAAATTTTCATCCTGTGGGTTGATGAAGGCGGCGATGCGACGGGGTGGGACCCCACCAATCGATGTTGGAGTTTGTGTGCGGTGGGTACAGCATCACGGACAGGTCGTGGGCAGCCAGGTGCAATGCCCTTAGCTGAGACGATACCTGTCTTGTCCTGATCGTTGTTGAATCCGGAGTGATGGATGTAAGTTGGTCTCTGTTTCCCCGGAGGTCGGGCGACCTTGTATAGCACACTTGAAGAGAAAATAGCCTTGAAGACTGCATTCTCTCACCGATCAAGTCGCGAATCGTCCAGCTCGAAGTTCTTCCTCGGTCCTCCTTCTCATAGAGTCTGATACTCTAGACCAATCGATGTCACCGAGTCTTCCCAGGGCCCTACAGCCGTCACAGTCGACATAGTCGCTCAAACTGCAATTGACATGGCAAGCTGGGCAGATATCGTGGACTTGCTTATGCCAGCTCGCGTCGTGGAACTCCCAGCCTGTCTTCTGAACCCAGAAGGTACTAATCTCACAACCGACAATGCCATTCCAGTACTCCTCAGCACGAGGCCGATTGGTCAGACAGTGATTACACAGACGCAGATCCGCCGGCATCCACGGTTTGAGTTGAGCCATCAGATCCGGCACGTCGAAAACACTGCGTGGCAGGAATCCAGCGTATCTGGGGGAGGTAAGTGAGAGACACAGTTGGACGTTCCGAGCGGCAGCAGCCATGCGTTTGCAAGTTAGCGCCAGGGATATTTGCGATGGTGCATGGGCCAGACTGTCGTATACGGTGAGAAGTATCTCGTGTGGCATTCTGAACAAGATGGAATCGCCTTGGGCTCCTCCTGAGGCTGTGTCCAAAATCTATTCCTCTGTCAGTGTGTTAAGGGGATATGATCAAGATAACATCGTACATTATCTGGGATTGTGAAGCGGCACGATAGCTTTCTTTCAAAGTCCTGGCTACTAGCTTGACATCTAAGCGCCTTGCGCACTATCTCATGGCCAGGTACTGGTTCTTTGGGCAGGCCAACGCCAGCGGGGAATCCGGTCCAAAGGGCCATGTCACTCGGCAAGTTCTGTTGTTGCAACCCAGGGCAGATGGTGTTGGCACCACCACGCACAGACACGAAGCGCTTTTATGCTCAGGAGGTCCTGATCACGTAAGATCGTACTCCGACGAGTGGCTGAAGTTGTTGGCAAGCACAATGGTCGGCGGTAAGCATCGATAACGAGTACTACTTACGGCGAAGAGTAGGATACAGGGAGTCGAGTGTGTCTTATGTCACTAGTGTCCACAATCAGGAGATGCCGAGGAGATAAGGTCCGCATTGGGTCATTGATACGATCACAGATCTGCCGCTAGTCCGAAACCGGGTCTGATAGATGACTTAGCAGGTCGCCGGCACCACCCGCAGCAGCTACTAATCATTGATTTCTATCATGGAGGACAGCTCCCTTGTTCAACTGCAAGGATGCTCAAATGGTAACAACGACCTTGCCTTCAGTTTGCCCGCTCCATATATCCTTCAACCCCTCATTCGCCTTCTCGAGAGCTAGTACCTTGCCGATATGCGGCTTGATGCCCTTGGCAGCGACAAAATTCAACAGGTCAACAAATTCCTCTCTTGTACCAGTATACACTCCGGTCAAACTGATTTGGTTGGCAAAGAGATGCAAGAGGTCAATCTTCACTTCAGTTGAGCCGCTCTCGGAGTGAATGCCACAGGAGACGACAGTCCCGCCAGGCTTTGCACAGGCCAGGGAGTGTGAGATCGTGGCAGCTCCAGATGTGTCAAACACTGCATCGACAAGGTAGGGCAGTTTGGTAAGAGGTGCGAAAGTGCGTTCAGCTCCAAGACGTCTCGCTAACATTCGTTTACTCTCCGTCCTGCCTGTCGTCCATACCCGGAAGCCAGCAGCCGAGCCTAGTTGAATAAGGGCTGTGGTAACACCTGGGCTGAGTCAGAGACAGTTTCAGTAATCGTTGGATATACGTACCGCCAGAGGAGCCCTGCACAAGGACTGTTTGGCCAGGCCGCAAGTTCGCCTTTCTGAACATCATGCGGTACGCTGTGAGCCACGCGATCCCCATGACAGCTGCATCTTTCGCGTCCAGACTCTGCGGCCGTGGAATCGCGTTACGCTTTGGTACCACAACATATTCTGCCATTGTACCCTGTACCAGCTCTCCCAGCACATGTCTCTTTGGATCAATGGTCTCGTCGCCTTTGAAGTCTGGATCTCCGAGATTCGGATAGATTGCGACTTCGGTGCCGTCTTCAAGCACACCCGCACCTTCGTTGCCCAGGATCATAGGGTACCGAATTTCATGGATACCCATACCACGAAGAGTGAAGATGTCATGGAAATTCAGTCCCACCGCTTGCATCTTTACGCGGACCCATCCATGCTGCGGCTCGGGAACGTTGCGTTTGTGGATGCGGACCGCCGACAGCGGATCTGTTGGCTTGCCCGAGGCAGCATAGACTGTGCGCATGGTGGATTTCCTGGGGTCCGTGTCGCCCATCTCGAGATACTCGATCTTGTCATGGGTGACTGTGGCGAGGAGGAACAAGTCGAACGGTTCGTGTATGCCGAATTCCGCTGCAAAGTCTCCGTCCATCATGACATGTCGGAAGATCCTGCCATCATCTCGAGACGTCTTGTCTAGCAGCTTCATCCGACCATGGTGTCCAATGATGCCGCGTTCACAAAAGATTCTCAGTGCATCTCCCTTGAAGTTTTTCCGGTCATTGAATACGTCAGCCCCTGGAGCAAAGGAATTCAGCATGGCTTGCAAGTCAGCAGCATTGACTCCTTGGATGAAGCGGTCGACTGGCGTCTCTGAAGAAGCCATCCTGCAGCCGTGTGTTGATGCTCTGATCTGGTGTCTTCGTGCTCATGGAGGCCACCATATTTATACTTGATCTGGGTACGAATGTTCACGGTAGTGGCATACCATGGTATACCGTGATTGGAGATTGTGCACAAAGAGCCCCATAATGCTTACATCCAAGCGAAGCCAGAAACAGCAACGACGTTCATGCTCCTTGTCAGCGGGTATCTTCCGAGCAATGGCTGATCTCACGTGACCATAAGCCATTTCGTCCGGGCCTGACGGGGCTCCGGACCATTTCAAATAGGGGCTGAAAATATTGTTCATCTTACAGTTCGCTGGAACCATCGTGACAGTCGAACTTATGTCGACCCAAAGCTCCTTTCAGTTCAATCAAAGGATACGATTTCAACCAGGATCGCTCCAGCCCTGTGCCTTCGGATCGCAACGCTACAACAAAGTAGGGGTTAGCAAGGACACAATCCCTCCAGTAAGGCTGAGGTAGAATGCCTTTTGCGAGTTTCAAATCGCATGATCAAGATGTTCCGAAGTCGTTGTTCCCTGGTGTGCAAGACTACATCCATATCTCGCCCTGCCTCCCAGTCGAGGTCCATATGACGATGAAATGTCTGCTACTGATTTGTCTTTTTCTCATTCTGTCTGCCTTGGTAGGGGGTTGACATGGCACGTGTTGCACACAGAAGTGCAATGCGTTCCGCAACACTGGCGGCCCTCCAGTTACAACGCATGATCATGCCAACCACCAATGATTTTGACCTGCATTCATAACCAATAGGTTGCAGGGCGCATTAACGCAAGCGATGCAACGACTTTCGCAATGTCTGGGGCTGTGCCTCTTCTTGCCGTTACGGCCAGAGGTCGCTTACTCTGCTGCAAGCCACCATGTACTGTACACCCAACGAACGAATGGCACCAATCACCGTTAAAATCAGGCAACTTTTGTTTATCCATAGTTTGTCCTTGCAAGAACATCACTTGTCTTCACACATCATCTCCTCTCTTTCACGTCTATATATTCACCTCCTTTTCCCCTCTCGTCCGAGTCTATGTAGCTCGTCCTTGGACAATCACCATCATCATGCCTCGCAGTCGAAATCACCCGCACAGCCGCCAAGAATGGGAGGCCATCCGACCTATCTTCACAAGGCTGTACAAGGTAGAAGACAAAAAGCTGTCAGATGTCATGGAAATACTAGCAACAGAGCACGGATTCCGTGCCAGGTAACGACTTCAACGACTTCGACTCCTGATTCTCTACTGACCCTGACCCAGGGAACTCCACTACAAGAGACGTATCTTCACCTGGGGCTTGGACAAGAAGAAGAAGGTCAGAACACATCATCCGTACCTGTCTCAGCTCCAAGTAGGCTCATTTGACGTAGCTATCCGAGATGGCTTTTGCAGCCCGTGTCATCCAAGACCGCAGGTCGCTCGGCAAAGACACAAGGATTCAAATCAGAGGTGACACGGTCTCGCAGGAAGATGTGCGGAGGTACTGGAGACGGAAGTCGTGGAAGGCTGAGAATAGTGCGCCTGTTGCCTGCACTCCGCCAGGCCTGCGTTATTGTACGCCGACACCAGCTCTTACGGCTAGTAGTCCTGCAGCGCCGCAGTCCCAGGCCACGACAACTTCGGAAGGTGGTGACAATTACATGTCAGCAACTGTCAACATCGGGGGTCACCAAGCAGAGACCTTCCAGTATCTACAAGACTATGAGTTCAGAACTAGTCTGGGCCCTGTCATGACACCGGATCGTCTCAGAAATCAAGAACTCGTCCTACATCAGGCGAAAATGTACATGCAGGGCAGTCTTGAAGTATGTCATGGTCCCGAAAACTCCAAATTCAACCAGGAGTTCTTTCGAGTCGATGCGTTGGTCTGCGAGTGGCTTGCCAATCTCGCGTATGAGCATGCACCCTACACGGCAGCAATGACTGAACTGAAGATCTACGACATGGTCCCTCAACTTTCATTCGAAATGAACCCTTCTCTTCTGATGTCCTTGATGGTTGCTGCCAATTTCATCTGGGCCGAACAACAAGGTCATGGTCTTGTTTCGCAAGGGGTTCAGAAACTGCTGTCGAAGCTCCTGCAACACACATCTGCAGCATACTCAAGCTCGTTTCAACTAGCGACATTGTTCCATACTATGGCTCAGCACATCAACGAATTCGCGACTTGGACAAAGGCAATCTTGGAATTGGCAGCAGACCTCTTCCTCTCCTCATCCAGCAACGGAATTACCTCGACCTGGTGGCTGTTCTTAGCGTTGGCAGAGATCTATCGCTTGGAGTCAGATTGTCAGACCTCGCTGCACTACGCGAAAAGAGCCGAAACTGCTGCAGCTGTAAGTCATAACTCTCTGGAAAAATCACTTTGCGCAAGGGAAACGCAGATCAAGATTTACATTGGAATGACAGCTCTGGATCAAGCTGAAGCCGAGATCAATGACGCGCTGGCCGCTTGTCTTGCTGAAATCCATAATGGACGTGATATGTGGGATTTGCACTCTAGTATGCTTTACCATCTCAGTGGGATCAGACGACTTCAAGGGAGACAAGCGGAAAGCCGGCACCTGGCGGATCAGAGCCTAAGTACCTGTCTCGAGCACTATGGACCTCAAGATGGGCTCGTTATGCGTATCGTTTATGATTACAATTGTTTCTATAGTGTACATGCCACAGACCTATCGGGACAGTTGCAAAGTGGGTGTCAGGAGCCATTGAGCTGGCGCTGCGAGCAAGTCGACTCACTATATGGAAATTGAGCTGATCTCTTCACGTAGCAAGGGATCATCTGGCGAGACTTCCTCGTGTCTTCCATGCCGGAGGCCAAAGTTATGTTAGCCGGAACTATGTTCACCATCTGAGCTCCTTCCGGACAATGATCCAGCATGTGTCCGTCGTACCTGCCGCACGTTGACCAGACAGACCTGCCGGAGCCGAAGAAGCGACGATGCTCCTGTCCTTCAAACTCGGTCTCTCATCAGAAGGCGAGTTTCCCACTTCGTCCCAACACCACCACTCCTCCTCACTCATCTCAGACCCAAGCAGTACTCTTCGCATATCAATCCAGACAGAAGCAACAATGTATCACTCATCCCACTGTCAGCGACGATACAGCGCCTCCCAATATCCTCTCCTAGAACACAAGCGACCTTCACTTTCGTCCGATAGCATCAACCTCCACCCAACTTTTGCAGACCGTCTCACAGCACTGGACCAAGTACGGGTCTCCCCAATCGACCGTTTCATCGAGCGGTCCCTCATAATGAAACCCTTGGACTTTCCCTTCGACCCGGACGAAGAGCAATATTCTCTCGACGGTCTCATCGCCGGTTGCGCCATAACGGAGACCCTGCCATACAAATACGACAGGTTTGCAGACCTCGATTGCCACCCGCACGGTGCACTCCTCGCACAGTGTATTCGATTGCAACGAGGACAATGACCCTTGGGCCAAGACGAGGACGAGAAAGGCGAACGAATTGTTAGACGAATTCCTTTACACATCGGCTTGGATTTTGTCTGGAGTGCAAAGCTCTCGTGGCTGGCCGATCATGCGTGGCTGGACCATGCAGATGCCGAAATTGGATCGTGCAGCGTGTGGTGCAGCGACTCGCTCACGCAGCCGTGTTATGTTTGTCGCTGGAAAGACATGGAGAAGACGAAGATCGGAATGGATGATTGGATGCGTCTACTATTGGAGTAGACAGGCAAAACACAGTCATGAAGCGAGTCAGCGTATCCACAGGACACAGACAACAACAGCATAAGTACTCGAGCATAGGCAGGTACTTCGAGCACAAGACAGGCGAAGATAGCATTGAATACATGAAGCGCGCTTGCTAAGATCCAAGACTGAAAATTCACAACTCACTGTATCCAAGATCGTATCGTGTCGTTTGGAGATCGACAATCCTGATGGTTTATCCAATCCTCTTTTCGATCCTCTTGAAGAACTTCCCGACTCCCTTTTCAATTCTCTCCACCCCAGAAGGCTGCTGACTACTAGATGATCGCGAAGGCTTGTGGTGGTGATGACTAGCATGCTCCTCCTCTGTAGGTCGATACACCTGATTATGAATATCATATGGCGTCCCAGCACCTTGCGGCTGCGGTTGCCCCTGGGGCTGTGACCCATGCCCATAATGATAATCGGCGTATCCTCCGACCGGCGGAGATGGCGACGACTTAGCAGATAGATAATCCGGGTATTGTGGCTGGACGTGCTGCAAGGGTTTATGTGGCTGGCCATTGGCATTGATAGTACTGTAAAATTGCGTGCCTGGACTTTGGACTTGCTGTTGGCCGCCGAAGATATGTGCGTTGGGGTCTGCGTTTCCGGGAACGTAGTGCTGGGCTGCCGTGCTGTGGTTGTGGCTGTGGGCACTGGTTGCGCTGGAGGGCGTGGCGCCCATAGCTGAGACGGAGGTTCGGTGGGAAGAAGGGAGAGGAGAGGATGATGGGTGTGACTGTGGGCCACCGAAGGATGGCTGCATAGGTGTTCCTGCCTGCGGTCCGAAGGAAGGAGTTGCGGATGCGTGAGGGCCGAATGATGGCGTTGCGGATGCGCCGGGCCCGAAGGAGGGTGGCGGAGAGCCATAATGTTGTCCATACTGGTTTTGCTGTGGGCTTGGGACACCAGTGAAGGGTGTGTGCGGCTGTTGAGGATGGGAGTATGTATCGTGCCGTGCTACGTTCGAGAGACCTGTCCCGTCCGTTGCATCCGCTGGAGGAGGTGTGTCTTCTCTGTGAGCGATGGGTTCGGGAGCGGGAGGTACTGCTGGATTATATGCTAATGGCGCATACCCTGTCGGAGCGGCTGATGCTGCTGGTTTCCTATCCACGTTTGCAGCCGTGGAGGAAGTCGGAGACGGTGATGCCGCGGCGTGAGCTGGAGTCGCAGCCTGAGACGGCGGCGGTTGTTGAGTCGTTCTGTCATGCACAGTGGCACCATGCTGAGGTCTTCCTTTCTGGTATGCTGGGTCAGAAATCGCCATGTGTTCTAAATTCTGAACGACAGGACTGGCCAGGTCGTCATGTTGGTGTTGCGGTTCTGGTTCTGCGTCCAGCTCTGCTGCCTGTGATACCTCGGGTTCATCGGTTTCCACCTGGTGTGGTTGTGATAGCTTCTTGCATATTGTCAAGATCAACCGCGCGTCCTCCTCGTTCCAGAAATAAAAGTCCACTGTATGAATTCTGTATTTCGTCGTGCCTGGGTCCCGCGGGTCTGCACTGGCGAGGCGCCATTCGTCTGGGTCTTTGGACGATCTCGCGGATGCAGGAGACGCGCTTGGTTGACCGGTGGCATCGACGGTCAGTGTCAGTCGTGTGGGAAAGTGGCGGGACTGTTCAAACTTGACGTTATCGAGGTATCCGTTGAAGGCTGCTTGATCTGGGGTGCCAGGGTTCAGCGCGACCTCGACACGGCTGGTCTGTCGCGTCGAGTTGTAGTAGACGTAGAAATATGAGGATTTGTCGAAGCGGTGCAGGAAGGGTCGAGTCGTAGGAGTGTCGAAGTACGTATGAAGATCGGTGTATCTGTATCAGTGGACTGCATGAGATTTTGTACGAGAAATGGTGTCGTATGCGCCGTTGGGACTCACACTGTAGCCAGTATCTCCTCGCCTGGGTATGGTGGCATGTTGATTGAAGATGGGCAGGATGGATGGTAAAATCGCTAAAGCATGACGGCAGGGTATAATCAGAACAAAAGGCTCAGTACATCGCTATCATCAATCACAGATATGTCAATGCTGTCGTCCGCGCGTAAATGAGTTGGTCGCGAAAGTGAGCGGCTATTCAAGGCTGAGAGGCTGGTCAAGTTGGACGATGACGAAGTTGGAGGTGGCTTGGAAATGTCCCCGCTGTCTCTCACGTATCAAGTTAACTGTAGCTACAGTACAGTTTTCATAGCAGATCAACCGCATGACCAGCAGATTCGCAGGAAATGATATGGTGTATTCATCAATCGTTCATTGCGATGTGTCTACCCACGCATGGCCAACACCACGGACAGCCAGCCATCCGCATAGCAACCCCATCGGACCAACTCCTCCAGATGAGCATTCATAGGAAGTGGTGCACCATGTAGTAAAGGTGTGGCAAGAATGGGTGTCCTTCGAGAAGGAAACAAGCTTGGGATGAGTTGATGCAAAGCTGTTCCCAAAGTCTGCGGCTGGCCGCTACCCCCACCTCGTAGAGCTGCAGGGGACGACTGACCAACAGCGGTGACTGTAGTCGCAATTTGTGACTGTAAAACTTTGATCTGAGCTTTGTCCGGGTCCTGGTCTGGAGTAGAGGGGAGGTAAATCCGTAGAGGAATATTCCGCATCTGACCTGGTGAGGGAACGAGGCTGCCGTGAATTTTGGAAAAGGTTGCGACATCACTGTCCTGAGTAGAGGTCCACAAAGCCTTGCTTTCATGCGCTGACAATGACATGATGGGTTTCGCCGTCCCAGATCTCAGAAAGTCCGCCTCTTTTACGGAATTGATGAAAGAATCGTGTAGAACGACAGGAGTTGCGTCCATTAGCGTAGGCCTGTCGGGGTCTGGAGCGAAGTGCAAGGTCAACTTGAAGGGCAAGGATAACGATGGAGAGTCATCGTCCTGCCCAGCGTCCTGTGTAGATAAAACATAGATATCGTAAAGCAGCCCGAGTGGCAGATGCCACTTTAGGGGTACATTGTCGTAGGTGAAATGTCCAGCATAAGGCGAGATTGACTCGGGGTCAGCTATTAATGAGTCGTAGAAGAAGGCGTGCAGGCGAGGGAGCAGCAGAGGGAGGTATGAGAGTCTTGGAAAAGCAATCTATTCATTCAAGTCAATGACTGGGTGCATATGATTTGGTCTGCCATATCCGACAACATATTGGAATCATGAGGCGGATCACAATCACTGACCAGATATGGATCGGCTCCGTCAAATGTCCGGCTTTCTGATGCTGCTAACCGGATTTCGAGAGGTATTCTTGCCTGCCAGACTGTCTGCTGTAGTGTTTGCATTGTATCGGGAAAAGGCATGACCTTGCTACCAACTAATGTTTTGTGATAGAATGAGGCTCAATAACTTTAGGCATATCGACAAGGTCGGAATAAGGACTTCGGTAAGCCGGCCCTTTGCCTGGGCCGCCCCGACCGCTAAGTTAATGTCTTCACATATTCACAGTGTCCCATTCCCACACAATTTTTTACCATGCACACAAATCGACAGGAGATAACATAAGGTGAGCAGACATCAGCACAAGAGATGGGAAGAGTGAATGGCTGCCGTCTGTGAAGAGGCATCTTTCACCCTTGAGACTTGCCTCGGGCGGTTTCGGATCCTGGGTTGCCATGAGGGCGAGTAAGACACTCTTGACAAGACCGGCCTCACGAGGCTAGAGAGGCTCAAGGTACCCGGGGAGACGGTATGGTCATGCAACTCAGTATCTACCCGGAACTGCTCGCTGCAGTAACTCCGCTTTGAACAACGACCTGGAACCTTGGACGGGCTTGTCAGGCTGCATACGCCTCCGAGTACGACCTCGTGAGAAACAGCCAAAAACGCACTTGAGTTATGCACAACTGTCACGGCAGGCAGGTACTGCAGTCCGCAGGCACCAACGGCTTTGTACTACTTGTGGCTACCTTCCTAATGGCATTTGCCCGGGTGACGTTCAGTCGATGAAACAAGGACAGCTGCCAAACCGGAATCATCAAAAAATATGCCCATGGAACTTGCCATAGGAGGAAAGTTCCTGACCTCTCGATGAGCAGTACATGGCACGGACTGCGCTCATTCACCTCACGGGGTTGTTTCCAGAGTTCTATTCAAGGGGTCCGCCCGTTGCACTCATCCTGGATTGAAGATTGCAGGGGACTGACCAGAGACGGCAGAAAGACATGGGCTCGTTATTGAGCAGAAACATTCTCGAACTAACAGGGAGCATGCTGTTGCCTGCAACGTCGAAATGAAATCGAACCTGTCATATTTCCAGCCAAATTTCAACAACACTAAAACAGGACGAGGCTAGCATTAGAGACAACAAAGAAAGCGAGACTCATACGAGCCAGTCGGAGACGTGCCCAGATACGCACTGTTGCATACAAAGTGTGGCTTGCAGCATCTGCTAGAAAGCCAGAAATTGACCAGTGTGGTGTAGGCTTGCCATTTGCAAAGGTCGAGATGCAGCAGATATTAATTTTCTACCACGTCAGCCAAAACTTTGTCTTGCAGCATACTGCAGTGTCCTGCATGTTCGTGATCGAGACACCCTGGTTACTCTGGAAAGAATGCCCTCGCAGTGGTAAGCATCGAGTCCATCGAGGCCTGGGATTGTTGGAAAGAAATCATCTCCCGCACACTAATGTTAGCGGCAACGTGCTTTACTGCACTAATTCCCCCCTCATTCGGTGTCCAGCGCCATCGATGAATCATGATCCAAAGGGAATGAGATGTTATCATATGGGTGGCGTGGCACCAACCTCGGCCTATCCTGGCATTCCCTGCGGCGGATTGGCGACGTTCTCCGCTTATGGGTGCTGCTGTGCTCGCTAAGATAGCTCCCCGTACCAATGAATCCTGGGGCATAAAATTCACGCTAAAGGTCAAGGCTCGTGCCTCTTCGCGCTCCGCTGTGGGAATGTCTAGGGGTGCACCTAAACTCAACACAGCATAACGCCGCTGCTGTTAGACCAGCACCACCTCCCTTTCACGGACGAGAGCAAGCCAGGACTGCCAGACTGGCCCCTTGGAGGCCTCACGCTCTCCTGTCAACCATGTCTCGACCAAATCTTCAGGTGACTAAACATACGATTTACGACAAGCCACTTCGCCATGATCGGCCATCTGACTGCTCATTAGATGATGGTCGCAAAAGCCCTCGACTCCAACCATGACTTGAATACGGCTACAGTTGTCGAGATTCCGGCACACTAGCAAATTTTGAGGGTGCTCATTTCGTTACCACACAACCCGTGGATCGCGTGGAGTCGTGTTCGTTGATCAACACCTGGCAGCTGTCAGGCCACGCGATTGCTAAAGTCGTTCACTGCGAGTACGACCTGATGCTTGCATTTGATCGACAGTGCCAGAACCTCGCGTCTTTTGGGAACGAAGTCAATCCTCCACCTTGAGGGACATGACTTTGGCAGGTTTGGACGGATCCAAGATGAAGGATGACCAACCATACCCGTTGCAGTTGGTTGCAGCCGCTTGTGCCGCTTCGAATCATCATGGATCCTGGCGACCACAACAGATTTTTTGGAGCTGGTGCGGGTTGGCACAGGCGGCTGGAATAGTGCATCCCCATACAAAGCCATGCAGCAACACCTGGACGAGTACGTGGACCCTACAGAAAAAAGCACCAAGGTGAACACCTTGCAGTTCCCACTAAACTGATTGTCGTTTAGACGAGATGCAACCCTTCTTCTTTCTTCTCTTACGCTGATCTGAAAAACCCAGCCTAGGCACATCTCACTTGCTTGATGATCATGATCCCCAATCGCCTATCGCCATCTACTATCCGGCTTTCCATCCACAATTACTGAGCACGAAGGCCCTCGTTTTCGTACGTACAAATGCCCGCCAACTTGGTCCGGCCGCCACTTTGCTGCAGGTCGCCATTTTGGAGCCAAGAGTGACTTTCCACGCCGCTACCGACCTAGCCAGGCTGCCAAATGTCAAATCGACAGTCCCTTCTACCCCCGAGCCGTTCCATCCTAAGAGCTGTCATATGGAGGCTTCGTTCAGTCAATGTACCAATCCCTTTCCCTTGTCAGTCTAAGCGCCGCCGAAACGATAGTTACTGCTCTTGCCCCCTTAACTTACTTCGTTAAGACTTCCCTGTCTTTTTTGTCTTTCAGCTGCAGGAAAATGAAACAGCACAACAGCTTCCCTGCTAGCTTTATGTTCCCTTGTTCTTGCCGTCTGCTTGCCAAGTGTGTCTTTCTCAAACTCGCTTCCTACGCCATTGATCCCGCCATAACTTCGGCCGTCCCCCAGCGATCGACCTAAAGTTGTGTCAATAAACCCTTCGATCCTTTCTGTTTCACGTCAACTTGAAAATCAACCGAGCTCGACATCTGTCATCAATTGAGACCTTCACCTTATTCGGGCCTCTCCTGCCATGCGCATATGTCAATTCCTCGTTCCGTCTAAGCTGGTTCCACAATCCACGTCCGGCTTCTCATCCACCCGACTTCTCCGTCTCGTCATTCCCACCTTACATTCGGCCTGTCCTAGTTTGTTGTCACGCACAACATAGGATTCTCAAAGACTACTGAACAAGTTTCAATCGCCTATGCACAGGCTCGACCGTCCAAGTTATCCAGAAGTCCGGTGTCAGCCCCTTCCAGACGGAGCCTTTTGCTGCAAATTGCTGGCGCCAGCATTGGTCAAGTCTGGGCACTTGTAAGGCTGACAGGCATATCACCGCTTCAGAGAACGGCCCCTGCCCGAACTAGATATCCAAGACTATGGCTGGATCGATTTGACCACACTCTACGTCCGCCGAGATACTACAAAATGTCAGCTTGATCCTCAGTATATTTGGTCGGCCATTCAATCAACAAGCCGACGTGTTCGTTCTCAATGAATCTCTCCAATAGTCTTAACCCCATTGTTGAATCATGATTCCATGGAATAAGATTGCCTCTAGGTAAGTTGCTCTTGGAGATGTGGTTCATTTCTGGCCGCCGATCACGGACTCATACGTTTTACAGGCATCCAGATCCAGATTGGCTCATCGAACAGGACATACTGAGCGAGCATAACCTCTTCTTCTATGTTGAACGAGGACCTACACAGTTGAACCGAGTCTTGGACTCTCCCATGCTGGAGTCAGCCCAGGAACGACGCTTCGCCGTTTCGCAGTTGGGCACGGGAAATGTTTGGTTCGTGGCCGAGCACCCTTCCCGGATAGAGTGTGCTTTACAATCCATCTCTCACCATTTCACCTACTATCAGTCAGACGAAACATGTCGTCCCACCTCGCCTTACCACGAAGATTTGATGGACTTCGGGTTGTCATCACATCCTTCGGAGGCGTTACCACCACTCGAGACCTTCGACATATTCAGTCCTCTCTCGCAACCTCTGTCGCCATCGACACAACGAGCCGACCCTACGAGATTCCCCATGAGTGTGGATGCACTCATCAACCCAAGCACCCCCCAACTGCACAGTCGCAAACGGAAGCTGTCGGACGGACCTGTTCCGGAACTCACTCCAGACGAGAGTCACAGTCCCGAAGACCTTGAAATGCTAAGATCACCGACGATGGTAAGGAGGTCTTTCACCTACACATGGTCGCCAGATTCCAAGCATGATCAGACAATCCGTACTCGTAAGAACATTCAGATGCGACGGTTTAGGTCAGAATCACGGGATATTGGCAGGCATGATCGGCTGGGTGGGGAGCTGGCTGAGAAGCACGGGAATCTGTTGTTGGATTTCTCACGAAGCCGTTGGCCGGTACGAGTTGACGGCTGATCACTCGGATGATCACTGCACCAAGTCTCCAACATGAGACATGCAGCACATACAACTAAATCTTATCCACACGACTGCCGAGTCTGGAGAACGACACGATAGGGCCATGGTTCATGAACGACTTGGCGCCTCTCCTTCCCTTCCCACCACGAGAGTCATTACAGGGTGTCATTCCCATAACCCCGAGGTCTGCTTGCAGACCAATACCAATACCAGGACCAACAGGACCGTACCTGATACCCCAAATTTTGATACTACCTTCTCGACGACAGCGAACAGCGAATGTGATCACCTCTGGAGTTTTACGAGCGATGGGTTTGGATATATGGAATTTTGATCAGCCCTGAGTTTTCAAGCAACGGCGCTGGACGGTATACGTCTAACACGATTGATATTTTTGTCTATGAGTTTGTTCCTTTCAGACCATGCAGCGCTTCTCCACTTCTACAACATTCCACGTTACACTCGACGGTGCACATATGCAGGTTAGATTTCAGGCGAGGAGTGCAAAAGCGGAAGCATTATGGCTAGATGCCTATTGGGACCATGTCACAGCAATCGCTACCAGCTGCGATGTGAGGAAATTCGAGTATTCTGGCCCCCAAGTACATATTGTCTTGAGCGCCCCTGATTTGGGGAGGCGGCGAAATACAGTATACCTCTCTCTTCCATCCATTACTGCCATGTAGAATCGCAGGGGGGTGAAATGTCGGACGGTTATTCTCCCGGATCTTCATCACGCATAATTCAGTAGCTGGCGATCTCTCTACCTCGCTTGGAGAATGGATCAATGCTGAAAAAGGTAACCCTCCGTCAGACCTGTTTTGTCACTGCCGTCGGCGCGTCGCCTGATGAATCTGAAACGAGGTCCTTCGAGTCGGCCTGGTCAATGGTCAGCAGGATTACGGATGGTCAAGCACCGAATACTAATCAGAGATTAATGTTCGGAACAGTAGTTCAGTGATTCCGAGCATCCGCAAGGCTACATACCGAGCGTCATTCAAGGCAATGTCGCAAGATCAACCGGAGACACGCCTAAAAGAAGGATCCTCCCGGTGCTATCCGACCGAGGCGACGGAGAGCGGAGACTCGATTGTTGTTAGCATGACTCGGTGCCGCTTTGCTCTCTGACTCAAGCGACGTCTAGCAACTAGCAAGCACGCGGAGCAGAGAGTCCGATGTTTCGTTTATTGTACTTGTGTCTCGTACCCAGATAGCTACTATGAGTTAGTAGTACTCCCTTTTGGGTATTTCGCAGGTCGTGCCGGCGCCACTTTACGTGCGTTAGGCAAGGTCCAACACTGCCTGCTTTCGGCCGGCACTTGAATCTTTAGCAGGCTTGCTTTTGATAGTGTGCGTGGATGCATGTACTATCACACTTGCAGTACTCCGTTTGTTCCTCAGGGGCCAGAAATAGTCCGGCAACCTACGATCCGTGTTCTTTATGTTAGGGAGGTCGCATGCTGGCCGCTTCACGACTTATCGCTAAGGTATTGTGCCAAGCTAGCTACCCTAGACAAGTATCCTGGCAGCTTGTCGAGGTGGCTTGCGGAATTGCAATCCCCCCGACCCAAAAAGTTACTGCAACCGAGTCATGCATTACCTGGCAATGGCTGTGCCCTGGCTTGGGGAGCGAAACAGGGAACCTTGGTGATGCGGTTGGAACAAAGAACTCGGTTCCATGCATACCGTAGTCCTCTTGTCGCGGATCACGGAGAAGGATCCCAAGAACAATACATAGTATTGTGACGAGGCAGCGACATACATGTGCATGCAGGTCAACGTTCTTGTTGCTGGCTGTGATGAAACACAGTCGTCGACCACTTATGTACAACTACAGTCGATCGCCGATCTCCCTCAAATTGCATAACTGCAGGGACCACGCGCACGGGGGTGACGGTCGGTACGGGAAGTGCCGGTTTTGATGGACGATAGTGACAGTCCGCTCGAACAAAAGGACAATCCTTCCGCAACATCTCCGTAGTCTGTCATGCGATCACGATCACGGTAGAACGTTATGGTGCACCACCCTCTACAAAGGGCAGTCATACAATCAGCCACGGGACGGCGGACTACCGATCCGAAAATTCGCAAGTTGCTGGAAAAAAGGGTGCAGATTGATGAACAACCCCGTGCTCGATGCACTGGTTCTTGGTTGATCGATAACGGCTCCTTTGGCAACAAATGCGCTTCAAGGCACCTCTCGAGTTAGGGAGCGAGAGGCATGTCTACTCTGGTACTTCCTCGCATGATAGCGCGTCAGGGTGATATAATCAGTATTGTCGGTTGGTACATGATAAGTAAATTGTTGGTCGTCGCTTACGGACAAAGGGGAAAGGCTGCAAGAGGGACACGATCAGCACGAGTCAGTCATATCGAAGTGTTCTGATGATCTGATTCCTGCTGTGCAACCTTGAGATCATTATCTGGGTTTTGGAGAGACCTTATGGAGTATCAATCCAACAAGGCGTAAGCGAGTTTTCATGAGTAACCTCAATAGGAGCAAGGCTGCGAGCTAGTCCCTGTTGTCAACACCGAGTCAGGTGAGCATCTGCAGAAAGACGCGCGTCTGGGAGTTTTGGTAGTCTGCTGAAAGCGAGTTTGTCTCTGGCGACACCTTGCACGACCTTGGTACCAGACAAGTATAAACCACCATCTAGCATGCGGCTACTGCAGCTCTTCGAGCATTGGAGCACAAGTCGAGGCATTTCGGTTAATGTTGGGGGAGCAAAGTCCGCACTGAGCTCTTCGGTTGAGGCTTGAGAAGCAGCGGACCTGGAACCGCAACGCATACCCATGCAATGGAGGTGAAGTGGTGGTCGACGCCCTTTCAAGTCGACAGGCGTTGGAGAAGGCTGCCCTCTGGCGCGTCTCACGTACTGCGTAGGTTTTGGTTGAACGATCGACGACCGCCAACACTCGTACAGTATGCATAGTACTCGTACCTAGCTGCAGCGCAGGAGTATCAAATGCTCGGGAGCGGCAGCTATCCAAGGCGCCACTAAATGCGCCTGCTGGGGTAATGAGCTTCTCGACCCCAGAAAGTATCCGTAATGCAATGTGGACTTTATTGCAGCCCAAACATGTTAATAGGAGCCACGCTCGCTTAACTTCTAGTGAGGCGCTCGTGGGGACAGGGCACCTTCTTTAACGATGTCGCTTCGTGCCGTCCATGATTTCTTTTCTCAACCCCAAGAATCTCAACTCGATGATTGGGTCAACAGACGATGCCGATGGTCAAAAGGGAGGGTTGACGGGGCCTGTCCTGCAGTTCCAGTGCGATCCTTGAAATGTGACTTACTCACAAACCTGGTTCATCACGGCTGCCACATCTTCAAAATATCATGTGAGAAGTTGGCCAGAATTTCCAATTCTTGTCGAGTCAGGGTCTTCTTGCTCGAGATATTGAGAAGATGAGGACGTGAAAAAATGGCTCTCAGACCCGCCTCAAGAGCTTGATCTGTGGCACACGGCCGCATTTTCATTTCACCTCAGAGAAGGCTAAGGCATGACATAGGTAGGTATATCAAGTAATGCGTGAGGCTGTCAGACTCCGAAGGCAGACGGCAGCGCCTGTTGCTAGCCTCAATCCACAGAATGTTGGCCCAGCCTTCATGCACTTCCAACGTCAGAGACTGAGAGTTCACTGAAAATGCTTGGTAAATCTTGTCAAGTCTAAGCATGCGACCTTATCTGTGCTGCGGGGTAGCACCAATCACCTCGCCCCTCTAGGCGGCATCAATTAGGGTGAAATCCGGGGTATCTCGCATGTCCCAAATCTGACGTATGGACTGACCACGAACTCGCCATGGGCATTAATCAAAAGAGTGGTTGCCGCATGCCGCCACTATGCCGACAATGCCCGATGGTCTGAATGGAAAGACGACAGACCAGACGGAAGAGAGAAACGAAGTTGCAGCACTTCATCTTGGACCTGGAGGACGTTCAGGTGACCCGGGTCCGAGTTGACGCAATGTCGCGGTGACTGAGGGCTTTTATTGGCCTTCTGTGCGGTGTTCTTATCTCTGGACCGCGATGAACCAGTGAGAAAGGAAGGAACACATTCAAGCTGCCATTTTCAGCAGCCATATCGTCAGCCATAAGAAAGGAATGAGTTCCCGCCAGGTTGGGTCATCCACCGCAGTCATTTGGTGCGTCGCTTCGACAGCTGACGGCCGAGTTGTATGTATATTGGAACATCACCGCTGAATATACTCGGTGCAACACCTTCGGTACGAGAGCCGTTTTAGCGCATTTGCATTTCACAGTGGACACCACAGACACTTTTTTGCCTAGCGAAGTACCTAAGCTGCAAACAATATGGTGGCTAGTGGCGACAATGTCTACATCCACCACGGCAGGGGAGGCGCAGGTATGACCATCATTAAACGCTGGAACATGCGAGACAGCAGCGCTGAACACCAAACTAGGCAATGTGACCAACGCATCCGCCGTGGACAAGCGACGACCCAGTCACAGTGCCGATGAACAATCTCATCGCCGTGAATTCAGCGGGCGCAGATTCAGCACAGGTGTAGGAGGATCTGGAAATATGTCGTCTCAATCCAAAGTCAGGCAAAGCCAGCAAAGCGAGGCTGACGAGACAGGTCGCTTATTGCATGACATGCAAACTCCGGGCATCGTTTTCCTGGAGGACTCCTTTCATACTGGAAGAGGTGGTGCTGCCAATAAATACAAGCCGAGTGACGAGGAGACCCAAGAGGCACGCGAGAACAACGAGAACGTCCGTCGTCAGAGTTTAGCCAGCTTGGCCCAACGTCGTGAGAGCCTTGCCACACTCAATCAGGGTGAGAGTCCGTCGAGCAGCTGGAGCAGTCGTAGGATGAGTGTGGTCGATTCGGTCAAAGACATACTTCAGGGCAGAAGAGCGAGCAAGGCATGACACCTTATCGCTGGTGCTCCAGAGTATTGATCCCACCCAACTTGGCTAGGAATGTCCAGCCTCCGTGCTCAATGACATTACAATAAGTGCAGATGCCGCTGTCCCGCCAATCCGGCATTTTGGAAAGTCAAGACACACTCAGATGACTCAGTCGATATGTCCATTCGGTCTCCTGAGCTGTGAGGGAAGAGTGTGGACATGCTCCAGTCTCGCAATCTCGAGGTCAAGGTCGAGATAGTCTCTATCACGTGGTATTGAAAGACTCCTGTAGCGGCGGTATTCTGCAGGCACTCGTGTCAGATCGCTGTTGACCTTGGTCAGGTCGACGAAATCGGACACATCCTTATTGTTGAAATTCACCATACCAGAAGGTGTCCTCTTCTCCCGCGAGTGTGTCGAGGGCAATGAGGGACCATTGCTGTTACGGCGAGGACCACCGACAAACTGCACAAGTCTTCCAAGAATGGCAAATTCGAGTTTGAGTTTGACTGAATAGAACACGGGTTTTGTCGTTGTTTCCAGGATGTAGAGCGAGGCGCACTCGAGTCCTAGTAATCCGAGGTCCATAATAATGATGAGGACATTTATGGCCATGAGCTGATACATGAGTCGTCGAGTATGCTCCTGCACAGACATACGAAGAATGCGAACGGTCTCCACGATGTAGATTGTAGAGAGAATAACCTCCTGGACGAAGAAGCCGCACATCTGCACCTTCTCCATGACATTGTAGCCACGGACAAACGTTTGAGTGTCGGTGTTGCTGTTCGAGCCGACGGTAAGCACCGTGGTGGGTATGTGCAAGACAATGGCGTCGACAATGATCATCCACTTCGTCCATCGCAGGACCTTTTCCCCCTTTTCCCCGTGGACGATAAGATGAAGTCTGGACCACAGAACGATAGCTTGACCAGTCACCATTGGGTACCATCCTATTGATAGCAGGAAGATAGAGAACCATTTCCCTGCGCCGGTCAAGACTGAAAAGTATTTGAATAGAAATCCTAAAGAGTATGGGAGAATGCCCCAGCTTGCCACGACAAGGCTCCAGAAGTAAAGGCCGTGAAATCTGCTGAAAGTGCCAAAGAGGAGGATTTGCAGTTCGACGACGTTGTACATGGCCAGGCCGAGGAAGAAAGCGATGAGGATCTTCAACGTCAGGCTGTCTCCATCATAGCCGCCTGTGATTCCCAGGCCTGCAGATGCTGGATTGTCTGAGGAGGATGTGTGGTTGGCCAGAGTCGAGTGTAAAACTTGAGCCATGACAAAGCTGGTGATACTGTTGGTAGAGACTGGTGCGCCATCAAGCACGAGATCCTCTATCCAGGTATCACCACTAATCTTTGCTGCACGACCATGGTGTGGGAAAACCTTCAAAGGTAGGCGTTGAAGCAAGGACAGCAGGGTCTACAAAGCAGGTTCACTCTCTCCAGTCGCAAGCGGACGTTTCATGGATTTTCCTGACAGGTCGAAACCCCTCGCTCGGGTCGAGCTGTTGTTGGTCGTTGACCCCGCAAACCTAGCATTGTCTTGACGTGCTTGGTATCGAGTCTAGCCAGGGGGCGATTGGCTTCCCTCGACAATGCTATGCATCTATGGTAAAGATAGGCAGTGAAGCGCGTGTTTAGGCGGCTTGTGCTACGTCATATCGCTAAAGTCCATGCCGTGCCTTCCACAGTATGGAAATCGTTCAGCATTTGTAACATATCATCTATCAATTGGCGTGAAGCAAAGCAGCAGTTATCAGCTGCTCGAGTGTGTCCATGGTGTGAGTCGTGTAGTATGAAGTGTCTCATAAGCAAAAGGGATTTCCACGTTCGATAAACTTATGTCTTATGGCAGGGCAGCCCTTGTCGAAGTCTGGCTCCGTGGCTCGAAGTCGTTCTTTTGTGTGGGAGAATGCGATCAGCAGTAGAGGGGGCTGAGTCTATGAGCCATGGCACTCCCGATGAGCTTCATGGGCCTCGAACATGTTCCCGAGGCAGACTTGGTTCTATATGAACAAGATGACAATTGGGCAGCCTTGCCGACATGCCATGTTTCTCGTCCGTGGTGTACTCTCGGTAGATGGTAGTTATCCCTCGTTAGCCCGCATGGTTGGGTATGCCGTACCAGTCAATTGACTGGTACGATTGCTGTTGTTTTGCCTTCCTGCATCCAACGTCGACGGGCACAGTCGAATCTGTCTGGGTGCTGTCTGCACCCAAGAGGCAGGAGGTCGTTCACCGGCCGGCATGTCGATAGTGCATGCGTTGCGGCTCGGATACACATGGCTCTCATGGTAATCTCGTAAGGTGTTGATCAAAAGATGTCGGCCTTTGACAGAAATCACCCTCCTGCACCACTTTCCCTGACATGGCCATCTTCGATGGCGCCGTCAGCTCGTAGCATGGCCTCTGTCAGAGCTTCCTGCTGCAACACGTCTAGCCAATTGTTCGCCATCACGGGATGATGCCAAATGCCGTCTCTTTCGCTCACAGCGACTGAAGCTGGGCTTGCACTTCTTGCAGTATGAGCATTCGAGTAGTACGAAGGCGGTCGACTTCCTCGTGTCGAAGAGCGCTCAAAGGCTCGCCTTGTAACAACATACCCACTGTCGCCAGTATACGTTGAAGTCAGATCGGTGACTCGTGTAGATGGGATGGAGATTACGGAGGAATCGGGCGATCCGGGCCGTGGAATATTGTCTGGCTCTTCTGTTACCGCACCAAAGTCTGCTCTGTTCTTCTCGTCTGCAGTGGTTAGGTTTAGTTGCACCACATCGTTGTATCTTGGAGGACTGTCATCGTTTCCCCGTGGCCGAGGCGGGCTGTGTCCGTCAGTAGTGACTGCAACGATGCGAGCACGGCGGGCTTCCGAGTCTAGATTGCTCGTGCGGCGGTCTTGGGAAAAACAATAGGCAAATAATGAGGCCATCAAAGCCATATTTTTGGCATTTGAACGCGTAATCAACGCAAGATACGAGGGAATTAGGTTGCGTGGACAGAATGGTAAAGAGAGATCAACTATGGGCTGACGGTTAGTGATAAGGCTGCCCGCCAAGGAGGGGTTGCGTACTTATGATGATGAGTTGTATTAGGCCTTCCAGCCGTTTCAGGCTACCACCTTATGCGCACAAAACCTAACTTTAAAAGGTCCTTTAGTTCAGTCTTATTAGCTTGACCACAGTTGTCAGAGTTCTCTTGTAGCGTTGGCATCAGATTATGTAGGCCGTCTTCTTTTGCAAGTCTGATAAGATTCTCTTATATACGATTTTCTTGCTCGTTTCTCGACTTTTCCTTGTCTCCGTAGTAACCATGCAGCTTCTGCCTCCCATCTTTGAGCTAATCTTGAGGAGAAGCCCGTCGAAGCCACATTAGGAAAAACTTCGAAAAATTATTCCATTGGTGGAGACCCTACCGCTTGGGGACCATTGCTTATTGTTGGACGACTCACAGATGGACCAAGAACACGACACTGGTACCCAAACCAGCTTCGTGCGCAAGGTACGGGGAAAGCTGGTACGAGAAATCGCGAGGAGAGACAAGTACGACGACAGGGAATGGGAAAGGTGAAATGTGCTGCAAGGTGCAATAAGCTAGCAACGCCTTCACTTCCTTCATGATGCATTCGGGTACCGTAGCTTCGAGGCATTTGATCTAGGTAACGAGAGTTCGTTGATTGGCATGGTCAAGACTTTCGGGATGTTGAGGTCTGCGTACATAGTCACTCATTCCGAATACCTCAGTCAGGTGCGGCAGTAAACGATCAAAACAGTATTTCAGGCGTTCTAAGGACGCCGCTCGAGATTCCGCCCCAAATGTAGATGGACGTTCCGCGCTGGGGAGGCGACTCCTTGTGTCATCTACCGTGCGAAAATGGTCTTCCGTTTCTTGTGACGTCCAACCATTTCACCCGAAGATGCCACCATGTTCGCGCTATCAATCGTGGCTGGATATTCGAAATCTAACACTCGGATTTGCTGACGTGGGGTTAGTTCGAGCAACTCCTTCGGCCTGGAGCAGAATGGTAGGGTCAAGCCGGATAGTGGGCAACGTACTGGGGTCAAAAATCAGAATCCCCAACGGGAACAGGGTGTCGATGGTAGGCAAATGACAGGTTTAGGATCAGGATCTAGCTTACTAAATTAAGGAGGCCGATGAATTACGTCCACCTATTGGTGTATGTTGTTATACACTGCCTCAGCCTCAAATAGGTTTAAAGACCTTAGCATCGGCGAATTTTCCTTTCATATCGCCGTACAAATTTTCCCAACTGGTTTCAGCAAGACCCAACCGCTGCACGGTGCCGTTATTGCTCAAGTTGTAATCACCAAAGTCCATGTAAATAGCGATCGGTGTCACTGCGCTCTCGTACCACATCACCATATCCTTGGTGTCGTAGTAAACTCTCCAAAGTGTAGGCCATACATCGAGCTCCTTGTTGATCAAACTCTCGGGCACGAAAGGAACACTCACAGCTCTGATCATCGCAGCGGTGGTAGCAACGGAGGTCATCAGGTCTGGAGACTCGGGCGACATTTGATTATAGTAAGCGAGTCTCACGAAGCGGTCTAGAAACAAACTCAGTTTGAGGGTATGTCGGAAGTGATCAGTTTCATAAATACCTGCGGGACTTCCTGTTCCCGGAAGAGAATAATTCGTCATAGGCTGCCAGTACTCCCATATTGCGAGCTGTTCGTCGTAAAAAGGATCATTTGTCATGACTTGATACTCTGCGCCATGATGGGTTACCAGCTGGCCATTCTTGTATTCGATGATCAAATTGTCACCCGATTTGTCTGACAAAGAGATATGACCGACTGACGAGACTCCAGGGACTAGTGGTGCTGTCACCACTTGTAGGTTGAGTGTCTCAAGATCTGCCACTGCTGATGCAACAGTATCGTAGGTGTCTAGATAGTACTGGAGCCATATCCCAATGGCGAGCCCTGGACGAGAAGTGTTGCGGGCACCGTAGTCGCTGGGTCCCAAGTAAAGGATGCTTCCTGTCAGGCCCGCAGAGTTCATGCCGTCGATAGTAACGCTATCGTACATCGTTGTCACTATACTGCCATATTTCGAGGTCCACTCGAGGGGGTTTGCATCGACAGAGCCGTTCCGTTCCAGACCGGCCGGGAATATATAAATACTGGAGTTCGTCGAGGCGACAAAGTCCATAGAACGACCAATGGTGATGCGATCATCAGTGACGGCATGATAGGTTACTCGCGAACAAGCATTGACACGTAGTAATGGTAGGAAAGCCCACACAAGATAAGAGACGGCGAAAAGCATGGTCGAAGTGCTATGTTCTGGAAGTTGCAGGGTCTGAGAGTCTCGAGCTGTTTGACGCCCATCGCACAACGAAGGCGGCAGAGTCAGCTATTTATCTCTTTCTCAAGAGTACGCGACTGCAGACAATATCCCGTTATGTCGCTTGCGTCTTTACTCATTCAGCCAAAGGAAGTATCATTCTTCGGTACATCTGTGCTTAGACTTTCAATATACTCCTGGTCCATGTTTGGTTTGACAGATATTTCTTGTTGAGCTGAGAAATAGACAGCCACAATATCTGGAGTGCGAAGGCCTCCCTCCCATAAGTGGAAATCTAGATGCCAAAGTGGTCTGTGTGAATGGTCGCGACCAGAACCTAATCGTCGTCCAGACTTAGTCCCAACTATGCGGAAATGTGCATATAACTAGGGCTGTTTCGCTCGTCCGTTGGACGTGGTGGGGAGTACTTTGATTGCCTCCG